>JAPDSC010003943.1:23419-110059 GCA_026290005.1 Latrodectus geometricus | reverse complement strand
ATAAGTATAGAATGCAAGGAAAGAAAGCAAAAATAATACTTATTTACGATCGATAGTTGATAAAATTTCCATAAGGTAAATACAATGCTAAGTTCCAGTCTCTATGACTGGTAATTCAAACTCGAAATTTCGTTCTCGCTAAGCGAAACTGTGGTGGACCTTGCGGCATAAGTGTAGTCCTATCATCTTAAGAATAACATGTATTCATTCTATGTAACTATCAAAAAGAAGAAATAAATGGTTATCAAGAATGGTACAATGAATCTCAGCTTTTAGTTCAATAGATACTCCAACGAGTGACTCAGATGATTCTGGAAAAAAGACTTGCATATCTTAATACAACTTCTACGAAAATTCACTGTTAGCAAACGTAGTATAGAAGTAGGCTATTTGAACGCAGACATAAAATTATTTGCACAATAGAATGCAGTAGTAGGCCTTTCTTTGGTAGATCCCAAGCCCAGAATCTGCCACTCGCATGGTAAGTACTTTAAATTTTCATTTTAGAACCAGTTTCAACTCCTTCTCGAAACATAATCGTTGGTCTTCGCTGTACTTTAGCCGACCTGATGAATTGAGTTTGGTGATCAAAGGTTTGTGAACAGTAGTGAAAGCTTTTTAATCCCTTAAGTCATCGTTCTTAAAAAAGTATTCATTGACATAATAGCAACGGGTATTTACTGAAACTCTTCATGAATGTAGGACATATGTAGAGTGCGGTTCTACATCGCTCTACAGAGTACACATTATTTTCAAATTCTAATTTCGTGTACTTGTCTAAGATGGTCCACATTGTGACGGCCTTCATTTAACTTCAAACAACTAATCATGTAGATTAATATAGATTTTGCGTATTTGAGCTTGCTAGAAATGAAATGCATGAATCAGACATTTCTATGATAATTCTTGATCATACTTTCTTGAAACCAGAGTGCTTCGCATTGCATGCAATTGTGCACGCAAAAGGTCTCATATGATATTCCATTTTTGATATAATTGTCAGGCATATTGTGTCACTTTACCACAGATAACTTCATTTGCATTGTTGTCCAAATATTTGTCAATTGGTAACAAACATAAATTATGGAATTCAACAAACTTAAATTCCTTGAGTCATTTTGATCAAAAACTTTCATTGGCAAATTTTACTTACAAATATAGAATTTATACATATGTTCTCTTAAGTATGTAATTTCAAATTTTTGTGGAAATAACAGTAGACATATTTAGATATGAGTATATTGTAATAACTATGTTACAATTTATTATGACAAATGTTTTAATATTTATTTGAAAATCAAGCTACCACCTATATTACACATTATCCTCTATTACATTTTAATACATTTTAAGAAAAGAATACATTTTAATAACTCTGAATATAGCAGAAATAATCTTAAATAAAATAGCAATAAAAAGGAATTCATTTATACACGCTTATCTCTTACATCAATATTTCACGAGTTTTATATAGTAATTTTATTCATTTTTGAAAACCATAATTATATATGGTTTTGTTATTTGTATACCAAAATCTTATGTTTAGTTTTCATTAGTGTAAATTTTTCATGCACGTATATAATTAAAAGTATTTAGAATTTTCATTACTGCTAGTAAAATTTTATTTGGTTCATAGAGTTAAACTTCAAAGTAGATTTTCGTTGCATAGTTTAGGATTGAGATTTAAAAATTTATATAATATTTTGTTGATTTGAAATTGAAAATAATGATAATAGCTAAATTCTTGACATTATTATACAAAATCATGAAGTAATTTAAAAAAAGTACCTATAAAGTTTATTAAAATGAGTTATTTCTTTTACTTACATATTTTATTCGAATTTTGGTTTAAGAATGTTATATGGCAGTATTGTTCCGTTTTCTGAATAAGAATAATTTACGTAATTAAATAAAATTCACCCATTAATGAATAATGCGTAGTCTTTCTAAACATAAGGAATTTTTAATGCATTGTTTTACGCATCTATTGGAAAGTAATTTCATTCTTCTATAGTGACTAGTTATGCGATAATGCAGTCTTTCTAATATAACATTCGAACTTTCAGAGACATTCCATTAAATGAGTTCAATGTATGACATTTAATCCTTCAGATCGTATCTCTTACTTTTTGAAAATCAATATCAAATAAGGGAACAAAAGGATTTCTCATAAAGATTGAAGATTCTTCGAGAATCTTAATTAATTTCCCGGTATTTCCTTTCTAGAAATGACTTCGTTAATAGTTGGATTCGATATTTACGTCTGCGAAGATCTCTTCTCTTGTTATAAGGATAATTATTTTACACCTTACCCATTGAGTCGTACATGGATTGCCTCGAGTACAGTTTGTGCTTTATTAAGAAATATGTTAATATTGTGGAATCTTAACTTAAGTTCTCTTTTGATTGAAGTGTCATCTTTTGAAGAAATAATAGGATATTAATGAGGAATTCTCAAAATTAAAATATAGCTCGATTAAATTAATGTGATATTAATCTTTATTGCTCTTGTGCATTTTCATTTCAAATGACTTCGCTATGATATAACATTTTCATTTATATTTTGAAATTAATTTTTGCTAAAGTAAAATGAAACTATGATATATCAGTCATGCAAAATATATTGATAAGTATTTCCAAAGTAAGCTCTTAAATTATATTCTAAACCAAAGTTTATATTTCAAATTTAGTAATATTCCAATATACATATATATTTCTTAAATTTTATTTATTGTGTTGCTATTATAAAAGAAATATCCCATGAAAATATTGTACTAAATATCTGTTTATCAAAAACTTTATTGCACGAAAGAAAAGTGAATACATTTATTTTACATTTAATCAGTTGAAATGTTTAATTTTTACCATAAAAGTACATTTAAAGACAGACATAGGAATTGAGTGTTTTTTAAGTTTGCTAAAACTAATGAAAAATTATTTTTACTAGTTGGTTTTAGTTCTTTCAGTTTAATTTATTTCATTCAAGAATTAATTATATTTTAAAGCCTTTCTTCTGTGATATCATCTAGCTGTTTTGTAGTTGAGCACAATTGATAGTTTTTCTGAGGCACTTTTCGTTAAAAAAATTATTGATTTCATAAATTTTTGACCATTCTGCTTTGAGTTATCTCGAAGCAAAATATTACAGATTGATTTAAGTCAAATGTTATGCATAAGTGATCTGAGCAGATGATTTCGTCCTCTACTGATCAGTTGCTTATTAGATTTATTGAATAATCATTTCCTGTTGTGAGATCTAGCCATCTGATTCTATTAGGTCCCTAAAAATGGACTTATATTTTCATAATTTATAACATGTGGGTTGTGTTAAGAAGATTTCCATGTGATGGCTTGAAGTATCTTTGCTTATATAACTTCTAAGTATTTTATGAGCATTATCCTTTTTAAGTTTATGTTTTAACTTTCTAAAGTTTAAGTTTTAAATTATTTTAGAAACTTTTAGGATTCATCATTTAGAAATAGTAATTATTTAAAATTCAGTTTGAAAGTACTGATAAAAATATATCTATGTTAGCATCTTTAATTCATGACTAACAATAATGTTAGCAGCGTAAAATATTCTTAAATTTTGAATGTTATCTTCAGTTTAAAAAAATAATCACACAATTGTTTGAATCTAACTTCTGTTTATCTAGTTGTCTGTTTAACTAATATTGTACTTTGTTGTTATCAATACAGTAACGCAATTGGCTAAAGACATTATTGCTTTCAGGTTATATTATTTCATTAATAAATTTCTGATAATGTAATTGTGTGTCATGTTTTGTAAACATTAATATTTAAGATATAAAAATATTTAAAGAGGAAATGCCTTATATGCATTTGAAAGACTGTTAGAAAAATAAATATTTTAAAAGATAAAGTTTATGAATAAATGCTGTAAAGATGATAGGCCACATATGCGTTAACAAAAAGGGCTAGTTGAAATATACGAACACAAAATTCTCTTTTCTACGTATTTTACAAGTATTTTTTTAACTACAGAGCATATATGCATCAATAACTACTATTTTACAGTTTATTTAATATGTTCTACAAATACATATTATATATCAATTATGGTCTCTACCATAATGTTATTTATTACCATTTATTTAAATTCTGGTTTGTAATTATGTTTTATATAAATGAATTAGCATGTACTTTATGACAAATGTTTAATATATTTTAATTATTATTTCAAATGAATATTGGGAGAATTTTAATTTCGAGAATTTTAAAATTAATTGGATAGATGCTACTTTTGTTTAAATACAACATTGAAAATTTACTAATTTAAGTGGAAGAAATTTTTTTTTGTTTTTTATAAATTGTGAGAAAAGCATTCGCTCTGATGTTAGGTAAAGGAAGAAAAATTTACCAGTATTTATATAGTATAGTAGTACTTGTATTTATTGAAGCACCAGTTTAGTGTAGAGAACTAGCACTTAAATGCTTTCTTAAAGCTGTTTATTTTTCTTAAACGAAATACAAATTTTAAAGATTCTCTCTCTCTATCTTCTTAATATTTATTGAATTTAAGAAGATATTACTAATGAATGCTATTTTAAGAATTTTAAATTTATTGGTACAATATTTATAATACACTTTTATCAGATTCAAGTATTTATCCTTAGAATAAAAATAATTTGAGAATTATAAATCAACGTTCTTAATTTATTAATATTATTTTAATGTCAATGTATTTAAAATTGAATTACATTAATACTAAATGTTGCTAAAAATATCTATATTATATGCTTTCACGAAGCTCATGGAACATTTATGTAAAACAAAAACACAAACATTTTCATCTATAACATATGGCGATACACATGCTTCATCATTTTTTTTTTTTGATGGAAGTGTATTCTACAGTTAATTTGTTGTTTCCAAATCACCCAAAAACAGTTAAAGTGTGTTTCATTCATATGAAATTACTTTCAAACATACAAATTAGTTTTTTAAAAGTATCTAATGAGTATCAGTAGTTTTAATTATCCCGAAATCTATTCTATTTATTAATTCAAAGAAATAATGGATAAAAGTTTCTCTTATTAAGTAAATAAAAAACACTTTTAGACGTAAATATTTTAATTAATAACAAGTAAAATAATGTCAAGAAAATAATAAGATAAAATAAAATAGATTTAAGGTCGAGATTTATTTTCCCAAAATTCAAATCCCAAATATATTTAATTTATATTGTTTTATTTAAGGATTTTTAATTAATAAGTATTTAATTTAAAATAAAAACTCTAATATTTCAAAAAATATTTCTGCCAAATCTTAAATTTGCATGTGCCTATCAGAGAGACGTGACTAAAGAGATTAGAACTACTACAGAATGTTAAGAAATATTAAAAGGAATTGATTCTACAAAAGAATTATAAAACTGGGTGTTGAAACAATTATTAAACAAGTAGCGTAAAATGCGCATTAGTTACTGCTCTGGATGATAAGTTGAGTAGTTCCGCGAGTTATTCAACAACAATATTGTTCGTTTAGTCGTTTCACGATACTTGCTCCACGTTCTGAATTTTAAGTAGAATGCTTTAGCAGTTGATTTGTTCTCAATTTTTCTTTTTATGAATTTCATTGTGTTTATTTTACGGAATACATAAGTAACTTTTATGTTCCACAATTACTTTTTTAAATTATCTATTTATTTATATTAAATAAATTTCTTATATAAATTATGTAAAATCACACTACATCACTCCAATTTCAAGTAAAATTTCAAATTGTCTCATTTTAAGAACAATAACATAGTTGCAGCTAAATATCAATTTACAAATTTTTAACTGTTTACACGCTGTGTTTCTTCAACTTTAATACTAATCTCAACTATTCCTCTCAAAAATGAGAATACTTTGTTGGATATTTTGTATATAAAGCTGATTATTTAAAGCTGATTATTATATATTGCAGTCTCTCTTTTAAAAATTTCATTCCAAAATCTATTTTATCAAATGTTACACTTATTACACAGTATGTAATAATTGCAACACTTGATTACATTAATGCAAATGTTATATAAATGTAAGAATTTCAATTGAAGTTAAACGCATCATTTACTGTATGATAAAATCATTTGTTCAGTGCCACATGCTTACAAGTGTTTAGAGAAAAATATTAAAAACAATGAAGCAGTTTAAAATCTTAATACAGACGTATTTAATTTAATTCATGCAATATATTTTTTTTGATAAATTTTCATAATTATCAAAACTGCTACTGATGCTTACACTATTTTTTTCTTTTTTATATAATATTAGCTAGTTCACATTTGAATTTAATATCTTTTTAGAATTTCTTATTAGGTTTATCAAATGACGATGCACATAAATTTTAACTTTAAATAAACATCATACATTATTCTTAAATTGCTTACAAAAGAACTGTATATTTTATTTTTTATGTAAGAAGTCTACTAGAAAATCCATTTAGGAGAATTTTATAAGTTTTATATTATTCATATTTAGTAAATACTCATATTTCTAAATTATTAAGCTTTCTACTAGCTTAAAATTTAAGAACAATTTTTTTGAAAATTTCCTTTTCTTATTTAAAGAATTCAAATATTTATCTTTAAAGCTTATAAATAATTGTATTTTTAAATTTTTCATTTCTTTAAGATATTATTTTTATATTTCATGAATTTATTTTTATAATTATATACATTTATTTTTATAATTTTATGTAGACTTCATATATTTTCTTGAAATAGTATAGGAATATATTTTTTAAAATTTGAACAATTAACATTGTTAACTCTTTAAATTTGTTTTGCCTTATCATATTGTTTATTTGAAGA
The DNA here is from genome assembly GCA_026290005.1 of Latrodectus geometricus. Lineage (NCBI taxonomy): Eukaryota > Metazoa > Arthropoda > Arachnida > Araneae > Theridiidae > Latrodectus > Latrodectus geometricus. The sequence goes on along the minus strand of JAPDSC010003943.1, from coordinate 103,242 downwards.
ATATGAATTCATAAAATACTTCTTCGAAATTTAATGACTTGAAAACGTATATAATGAAAAAGTAACTAAAAAAATAGTAGATTTTGTTTTGAAAATATTAAAGCCAAATGTACATATCATATTTTATCTAATATGTGACAAATATCAATAGATAAAATCAAATGTGAAAGAAGGAAATATTTTACATTGGTTAAAACAATTAAAATATATCGTTTCTCACATTTTAAGTAATAAAAAGGAATTTTTTGAATTATATCTATCAATTTAACCAATACAAAGTCTCTTTATCCTAAAGAACTTTTATTTACCGTGGAACTTAATGTTGTGCGATTGTTATGCGATTTTAATTTATGAAATGTCTATTTTACTATTTTCTTAGTTTATTATTAATATTTAAAATACACTTGATAATTTACTCAGTAGCTTAAATATACCGAAATTAAAGTCAATAAATGCTTTTTAAGTTGTTGCAGTGAAAATAGAAATATGAATTGAAAGAAAAACATTTTTCTTATATGATAAAAATTAAATGTTGCATATTTTCCTTAATGTTTTATACACAGTTAATAGATTTAATAAAATTACCACTTATGTTACAATCAAAGCATAATTTAAGATATATTTTTGTTTCTATTTATAACTATTATAAATTCTTCCTTTAAATTGACAAGTAAGACATCTAATTTTCCAGGAGTAGTATTCTTTTGTTATGAATAACGTGTTTTAATTTTTCACTCAAGAAAACTAATCTTTTAAAGCTATACATTCTTATCTTTTACATTAAAAATCTCTGAAAACATTTATTGTATAACTAATAATGAAAAACAAATATTTTGAAAATATACGATGCATATTAATTAAATCAGTTTATGTTGTAATTACACTATTTATTAATTTTAAATTAATTTTTTTTGTGATATTTTTAATTTAATTTTACTCAAATTTTCAAAATAAAAAACTATAGCTGCAATTGATTATGAAATTTTCAAAATTAAATCTCTTTAGTTAAATTATTAAAACATATTTGAAGATGTCATGAACATCTGTCAATAAAAATAAAGATATTTTTCATATAGCATATATGTACTGTTTAAAAAAAATATTTTTTATCGGTGAATGAAGAACTAATTCTTATTCTCTGCAACAAGTTTAGTTAGAAATTCTTATAAGAAACTAAATAAATTTTACGCGTGATATGCAGTTTTTCTTTTCAGTTAAAATAAACTTTATATCATATAAAATGCAAGTCTTGAACAAAAATCAATTGAAGTATTTTGAAAAAGAAAAAATTACGTCATTAAAGTTTGGAATATTTTTCTAAAACCTCAACAGTTTAAAAAGCGGCATCTGTTTTTCAAATAAATTTACATATTGATCCATATACTGAAAAATGCCATTTGAAATACATCATTACAAAAAAAAAACTGAATTATTTTTATTGCATACAGCATTTCATAATTAAATGCTTCACAAATTATTGTTTACAAATTTTAGTTTATTATAAATTTTACGTTGCATTTCTTATCGATAATTTTTTATGATAAAAATTATGGTTTTTAGTTAAGTAGTTTTCTCAAAATGTGAAAGCTATTAAAAGATTGTTTTTAAATGTTTCTTGAAATTATTTTTTTAAGGGATATATTAAAATAAACAATGTAAAATTAATAAGATAAAAGTATTTAATTAAGTAGTTAGAAAGAAAGTAATAATATGCATTGGAATTAAGTAGCTCTGATAATTTGTTGCTGTTAAAGTATATATATGTATAGAAGCTGATTTAAATGTTGAGACTTGTTTCGTATGAATATTAATACTTTGAAAAATCAAAACTAACAATACGAGAATGATATGGTGATATTAAAATTGATTTTGTTTTAATTAATGATACTTGTTTGATTTCGAAACATAAAGAGAGATTCCAGTATTCGCGTTTTATGTCAGATGGAAAAATTATTCCTAATTATGTAAATATAATGATATATTTAACTTGATGTATATTTTAAGGTATATAGAGACAAATTCTAAATATGAGTTTATAATTTTTTAATAGTTTTAGCTTAATGTAATTATAGTTTTAACTAATAGTGATAGCTAAGTATTCCATTGGGGAATATACTAAAGTCATAAGTTCATAAAATAATGAATACGTTTCTATTGAATTTTGGATACATTAAATAAAATATTTCAGTTATTAACTATTCACATTTTTGAAAATAATTCCTTTTATATCTTAACACAAATATAAATTAAAATACTGTTAATCCCTGTGTAATTTATTCTATAGAGCTGCCATTTTATTACTAATATTAATTTAACTTGCTATTGAATTGAATAGAAGAATGTAAAACGGTTGGCAGTGATTTTGTAATAACATAAGCTCTAATGCATGTTGTTAAAGCTTTTTTTTTTTTAGAAAATCCATATTTCAGAAAGAAATGCAGAATAAATATTCATAAACTATGACGATGAGTAATAAATGATTTTCTTCGAGAATAGTTTGAACATCAGGCAATAAATTTTTTAATGTCAAACAACATTAAAAAATATATGTAAGCGATAAAATATGTGAAAATTTTATAATAAATATCTACAAATTAGGCATTTATCCAATTTATCATATTCTAAGGCCACTTAAAACAATTTTGAAACTCTTTGAAACTTACCATAAGTCACCAGAAAACATAATGCGTGACACTTACAAATTATCTATATGATAGAAAAAGCATATATATATATATATATATATATATATATATATATATTTTACTTTGAAATTTATATCTGTTGTTCATGGGAATATGATATAGAAAAAAATACGAGGCAATCAATAATCAATAAAATGCTCATGCCTAAGTTTGTTTTCTATGCTACTTAGAGAATGAATTGTTGATGTGTGGAATATTAAATTTCACATTTATAACTTCAACACACTCACCATATATTTAATCTCGGGTCTTTTCACACATATATTTTAAATTTTTAAATGATTTGAATTTGCTGCAAGTATATTGGTTTTAATATTAAGCTTTATTACACACATAGATTTGAAAATTACTTGTTCTATGAATATCTTTCGTACATCAAAGTTCTTTTCGAACTTTAATTTTGGGTACTTGTAAAAATTTTCTACAGATATCTTTTAAATTATTTTTCATCAACAGTGTTTTTTAAAATTTGTATTTAGTTTAGTGAAATACAAATTCAATATACATAATACATATATTTACAATGTAACTAATATTTAGGATACTAGTTTAAAAAAAAACTGTGCAAAAGTTGGATATTTTAAATTTTATTATTATATAATTATTCAACTTTCTGTAAAACTCCTATGTATAGATTTTACAAATTGAAACGAAAAGTTTAAATAATATGCCTTATGAATTTTGTATAATAATTTGAAACTTTAGCATCTATTTCAATGTGATTAAAATTTAAAAAGTACAACATGGATTGTTAATACAATTTTCCTGAATTTATCAATGTTTAAAAATTATGTCAAATAAGAAATGAATGTAAATATGTAGTGGAAAGTATTTTATTAAAATTCATCAAAATCTTCAAATGATATATAGGTTGATAAACGTGATTCTATTTATTTTTTTATTCAGAATAAAATTTTTAAACAAGTTATTGGAATCTAAATTCGACGTTCCATATCGATTTTCAGTCACATGTAAAAAAACTTCATAAAATTATAGACTGATACAGGAAAATGAAAGTTTCAGAAGAATTTCGTGTAGATTGTAATTATTCATGTGTTCACAATTACAACTAAGTAACAAATTTTAAAGCAAAGCTATAATTTCGATAAAAAAATATAATTATAAAAGTATATGCATATAAAATATAAATGTTATGACACTATAATTAAATAATACATTTTTTACATTATAAAAAATATTCACTTTCTGTTAGAAAGTAATAAAGTAACATTTTATTTATGTACAAAATTGAATATTTTTATGAACTATTTTAATTAACATACATATTTTAAAGGTTGTTTATAAAATGATAATAAGTTATGAAAATATTAGTTTAATGTTGCAAGAAATAAAACTCTAGTAATTTTAATTTTATATGTAAGATTTTTTATTTATTGAAATTAGTAATTTTAATTAGATAAATTTTGATTAAAGCTTCTCTTCAAGAGTATAAAAATTTTTCATATTATTTAATTATTTTCTTAAAATAATTAAATAGTATGAAAATTTAGTAGATAATATGAACAAATAATATTATGCTTTATTTTATCGTTACAATGAATATGTATCAAATTATTCAGAATCAATGTAAATTTATTTTACTGTTTATCTTTTAGTTAAAATCATTTATTTAAAATATGTATTCAATATTTGTCATTAAATACAAAAAAGAATTTACAAATTAAAACGTATTTTAATTTAATGATAACATTTTAATTATATGTCTGAAGTGATTTAGAAGAGTATTATTAAAAATATATATCATAAAAAGTTATAAGATATTATAGATTAGTTGATTTCCTTTGCTTCGTCTTGTGTATTTTTTTAATCGAATACAATATTTGTTTCAGATCTTAGCTTAGTTTTATCAGTAGAAGTAATCTTGCTGTAATGTCGTTTATCGAAGGCCTGAAGCAACATTTTCTCAAGTAATGCATGTTTTATAGCTGATAAACATTTATGAGAGATCATATACCTTACCGGATATTCATAGCGCTCACATCCGAAATTGTGATCTGAAAAGTATAAGAGGATTATCTAACAACTTTATAGGTTCTACGATGAAGAAATTTTTTCATATTACGAAGACAAACTTTATCTTAAAGTTAAAGAAACTTCGGCAGAACGTTTGGATACTTAATCCATATTTGGGAGGGATTACACCCGATTAAATACGTCTTAAGGGTAAATATATGCAAAGAGCAAACTAAATTGTATTAACGTCTCGAAATTACGAATCATTATAATCTTTTATACCGGTTTCCTCGAAAACACTCACTTTAACATGGAAAAAGAGAATTTGAAAATATTTATTCTCTAATGAATTTATTAGAAACATATGTGAAATTAGTAGAATAATCAAATGCAATTAGAAGTAACTAATGTAGATTAAATGTTACTCTTGTGTTAATACACATTATGATATAAAATACAGAATTACTGCAAAAATCAATGAACTGAATGGAAGCGAATTTTTATTTTTAAAAAATATAAAACTTTGATAGAGTTTATAAAGATATAGTACATTTATAACTTCTTAACAGATACAGTATTTATTTAAACGTTTCTACAGTTAATTTGATGTATTTAATCACATAATATTAATTAGAATTTTATTTAAATAACAGATATGTAGCTAATTTTACTTTGTTAGATAAAGTAACTATAAGTACCAGTTTCTAATTATCAAAAATATTATTCATATTATAATATATAAAATTATATTCATATTAGAATCAGAAAAGTTCATCGATAATGATCATTTTACAGATAAATATAAGTTAAAGTAAAAATGTTTACAAATTTTAAAAATTCATTAAAATAATTTCAGAACAAGGATAGAATAATATAAATAATAGTGACTCGGAAGAAAAAGCTACGAAATAGTATGAAATATCCGCCCAATATTTATACTCCCATATAATCATATTAGACTTCTTATTTAATGATCCTAATTTAAAATAACCATAATATTTAGTTTCTTCTTCACATTAACATTTATCATTTAATTACAACAGGATCTACAGAAATGTAATAAGTGAAAACTATAATAAATTGAAAACTAGTCTCAAGTCTACTGGCATCAAAATTTCGAAATATACTATTTGAAATTGACTCCACCATGTCTTATTGTATGCTCTCGGACCAGTGATTTATATTTTGTAAATAGAAGACTACTGTGGTGCTCTTAGAAACAAGAATATCCTAGATGGTAAGGAGATGAGTGCAACATATTCTTCACGGGAGGGTTCATTTTATAATCAGTTAATGTACAGATTCTCATCTAGGTAATTGCCTGGTAAACAGCCTGATTTAGCTTGAATTAGGAATAATTCTACATTTGTTCAAGAAAGTTTGATGAAGAATCAATGGAGGTTGAATGATGGTCTGACTTGGTATATCTACCGAGAGGCACACCAGTCTGTATATTATGTATATTATCAAGAATAGAGCACTAACAGCTCAGAGATATAAAGATGAAATTCTCTTTGCACTGTAGAAAAGGATAATGAGTTTTTCTTTTAGACAATATCACACCACAGCATACTCAGCTAATAGATGATATCGTTTTTCGTGAAAAATGTTAAATAAAAAATGTTTCTTATATTCTAAGAAGAAGAATTGTTAGTTGCTTATTAAATTTAAAAGCAATTCAGCAGTTTGAATACTTTCTTCTGAAGTTAAAGGAAAAATAACCCAATCTTTCACAGATAATATTATTGATTGTATTCCCTGTACAGTTGTAACATCGCTTTCAATAAGAACAAAGTATACAACATTTCGAAACTCATTTTCGCGAAGAAGTCACAATATTTTATTTGTTTACATGTATGATTTTTGCATTTTTTTATTTATAAACAAATATTGTCAAAAAAAATTTATCATTTTATTTGGTTCTTCCTTTTTACACGTATTTTACATTATATATGATAGATATCAGTCGTCAAAAATGTTTCTCCTCCACAAGTTGTATACAGAATCATAATAATCCCTAACTATTTTAAGAAGAGATCATTGCAAAGAAAATATTTGAAAAAGTAGCAATATCATCCAATTTTTAGAAAAGTGTCAAAAGAAATTTCTTTAAAATTTGTACATACGAGATATCCATCATGAAAATAAATATATAAGCCTAAATAAATATACTATAAAGCTTTTTATATCACGATATAAAGCTGAGAACAAAACCAAGACATCTATCTTTCTATTTGAAAATATACTTGTTTTTACGTGTCCCACATGAATATTGCTTGTAAATAAGTAAGCATACAAAAATATTTTAGCAAAATATACAAGAACTTAAAATTTTTTACAGCTGAAATTCAGAAAAATATTCTGCTTTTACTTTGTGAATTTTAAACGCCGTTTTACTTGAGAATATTCTATAATTTAGAATGTCAGGAACATGTTTAGAATTATATTGCTCATTTATTTACTAAAACTGCGTATTTAAAAAACCAATTTTGCAAATGTTTAAAAAAACATGTGAAGCACTTTGAGTTTGGCTATATCAATATTTGCATAATGTGTTTTTCCTATTATTATTTTATTTTTTCTAATCAGTGCAAAATTCCATTATTAGTTATTCTGAAAACTTAGATCATTGTTAATATTTTCAGTAAATTAGTTACGAGTAAGATACAAAATGCTTTACATATTTATATACAAAATACATGTAGAAAAATTAATTTAAAAGAATTGAGACAACAAAAATTGTTACGGTTTAATGTTAGAAATATACAAAAATTTTTTTAAATTAATGAAAAAGAGATAAGAGTCAGAAAAAAATTATATATCCTTATTTTATTCATGGTTAAATAATGTTTATCATTTTATGCCTAAAAAGAAACATACAAGTACTTAATATTATTAAAATTTTAATTAAAAGAAAAAATATTTTTTGACTTTAATTTAATTTACTACGAAATTAATGGAGTACTTAAAAACCATTTATTTTAACAGTATACTGCATAAAATGATAAAAAAATAATTTTAAAAATTGAAGCAATTGAAATAAGTTATATTTTTAAAAATAAATCGTTAAAATTTTCCTATCAGAACTATTTGTGAATTATAACTTACATCAATAAAAAGTGAAAAAAAAGGAAAACGTTAATTTCACATAATAACTTGGTTGCTTTCATGGTATTGGAAGTGAAAATCTTCGATTGATTTGAAGACCTGGGACGCCAAAAATGGAAGACTGACTTAGCCCAGTTTGCCTGCTCACTTTAGATGGACATATGACTTTCATGCTTAGGGCAGCCATACCAGGATTAAACTCCCAACGTATCTCGCCCATTCCACGCAGGAGCACCCTCACGCCACGATTATTTGCAAGCTTGCTGTTGGTTTACTGTTCCTAAGATTTTAAAGGAATCGTACTATTTTCAGAACTTTTTAAAAATATTTTTGGCTTTTATAGAGATGGTTTAGCCACATCATACAATCTAGGATTAGGAACAACAACATGAGTTTTTAAAAATCTTCTCGGTGTTTTTATTAGGAAATTCTCAATGACAAATGAAAGATAATTATATAATCTGGATGTTCGGGAAATTTGGTTTTAAAAAAAAGTGAAGAAAAATCAGCATTTAAAATAAAAGATAACCTTAAGCGTTCTAAAACTGCTATTAATAGTGTATTCAGTGAAAAATGTTAGGGAAAATATACAAGATCTAGAAAGAAGACAAATAAGGAACTTGTGAAAGCAGATCAATTTTCAAGTTAGCTAAGAAATAAATCTAATTTACTTAACTAATTAACAATACAACAGACTAGAAATTAGCAAATATAGAAAATGGAGAAATTTTAGTTTCATTTCTTTATAAGCTTCAAATAAGTTAATAAATAAGTAATTAATATTTTAAAATGTGTCTTATGAACACAAGATATAAATTTCGAATAAAAACTTCCGCTTAATTGGAATCTGTGTGTCATAGAAAAGATAAAATTGACCATTCGTAGTCTCATCTGTCCTATGAAGAACGAGAATTATGTCCTATATTTACATTCTATATATTCTTATATCTATATATTTATATCTGTATTTTAATATCTATGCATTCATTTATAAAAAAATATTTATTCTTCAGGAAAAGTATTTTTATTTTTCGATCCTATTTTTTATTACAACTGTCTATTGAGAAGGTTTTAATTATTTTCCTATCAGATATCACTGACTGACCTGATAGAATTCTGTTTTTATAAATATACAAAAGTTCACACATAAGTTTTAAAATCACATATTTATTTTCACTTTAAAACTATAGACTATAATGTTTAATTATTTTATGCATGAATATTTGCAGTCAATATCTCTGGATGAAAGTCTGTTTTTGTGTCAATTTAAGACTAGGACAAACAAACATTTTTATTTGTGAACTAATAATCTAGGTAAATTTGATAAATTATCCAGTGTATTAAAACAAAAATAGATGAGATACCTTACAAAATTCTTATTTAAATTATATAATTTTTTATCGAATTAAATTTGATATCAAGATTTTTTTTTTTGCTTAAATTTTGTTAGATTTTATTTTCATCTTAAATAGAGTAGAACAGCAGAGTTCGAAACAAGTATTTAAATAAACTTATAGCAATGGATATATCGATTTATTTGTATCATAAATTTTGATCATTTATATATTAAAATCATTTATATACACGTGTCCTAGAAAAGTATTGTCTATGTAAATCCTTGAAAGTAAAAATATGGGTGGTTCAGTATTAAATGTCTAATATTTCAATTTTTCATATATTAAAAAAAGAATTCTCCAGAAACATTGGAATTTTAAATTTCAACTCATCTATGATTATGTTTTGTTATAGAAATATCTTTCTTTATTAATAAACTTAGATTTAATAAATTTATTTTGAATTCTTTTAATGTAAAAATTACAGTATTTAATAGAAGTATAATAAATAAGTAAAATTAAAATTTTTATTCATCAAAATTCTTTTTCTTTATAAGCAGTAAGATAGTGTATAGTGGGTCATGAGAATTTAGTCAAGAACGTATAATCCTCAAAATAGATTGTAAAAAAGTTTTAATATAAATGTGATCATAAATTGAATAGAAATAAAGTTATGTAATTTTATCTAAAAAAAAACAATTGGAAATTTTAATTGCTGTTAAATATGTATTAAAGAGTAATTAAAAGTTATGTAAATATAATAATTATAACCATTTAAATAATATTGATAATGAGCTACTATGATATTAATGAGATTCAATTAAAAATTAAAAAAAAACTATAATGAAGAAGTGAAGGAGAAAGAGAAATGTAAATGTATGAAATATTAATATTTATTATTCGAATTAATATTTTTCTTTGAAATGCTGTTATTTAAGTGATTTTCAGTTAAAATTTTAAAAGCGAAACTGTAATTCTACCTCAAAAATCGCATAAAAAATTAGACAAAAATCTTGTTTCTTTGGTGGGAAAATTTAACGAAAAAACATTAAATGAAAAATTTAAAAACTTTAAAAGAATGGGAATGCAATTTTTATTCTAGAGAATAAGTAGTTGCCTTCAATTTTTTTTACTTCATTTGAAAACGCGCGTGTGTGTGGGTATTCTGCATAAAATAATATTATATCTTTTTGCATAAAAATAATGACTGCATAAATGTAAGCTTATATTGAAAAGTGAAATATTTTTTTCATATTATTTGAAGCTTTAGTTCCTCAGATATAAAACTTGCATAAAATATTTTATTAACGAAATTTTTATAAGGTATATTATTATAAGTTCAGCGTAAGTTTTAAAATATTTTGTATTATAAGGTAGTAAAGTTTTTAGAACTTAAAGTGTATTTTATATCTATGTTTTTAACGATTGGCTGCATTAATAGCAGAATTAAAGTAAAAATTTCATAAAAAAAAGATTTTTAGGTTTAAAATGTTTTTAAAAAAAATTACAAAAGCATTGTTTAACTTCTTATTCCTTCTAGAAGAGCAGTTAAATATTTAAAAATGAATTATAAATTTAAAGAATGTTACTTTTAAGATAAAAGAAATAGCTTAGGAGAAGTTTGGAAGGAAATATCTTTATATCACACTGACATTATGAAATTATAACATTAAATATTGATTTTTAAAAGAAAACAAACAAATGAACGAAGATTAATAGAACATTTTTTAACTGTAATAGTAAGAGATTATTATGGTTAATAATATGTTTGCCGTTCCTGACTTCTGAACGCAAAGAAAGAGACGAAGTGAAATCTATCCTGGACATGCTAAACTGAGCTAATGACATCTATTTATAATTGTTGTGGTGGGATATATGTTGTTAGGCCAACGTAAAATGTTTTTGTTGATTACGAAGGGAACATTAATCAACAGATGTATCTAAAACTAATTTTCAAACATTTTAAACTTTCTTGGTTGCAAAAATCCTTTGGAAACGTATGTGGACCTTCCAAAAGATTTTGCACCATCACACATTCAAAATTGGTGCAAGGCACATTTTTTAACAAGGCACATCTTTGTTAAAGCACAAGAACGACCACACCACAATACGTTTATAGATTTGAATTTAAGGGATTATTACATTATTAGAAATAGTACATCTTAGAAAGCAAAATTAGGATCTTAGGCACTAAATTTGATAAATTTATGGCCTCCTTTGAATAATCTTTGAGCCATGAATGGCACAAAAGTATCAGTATGGAACCATGATTCATAACTGAAAATTATGTGAAACGTTTATTTGGCTATGTATTAAACCTTAAAATGATATGGAGTTCTCAAAATTTGTAAAGTTGTTACAAGTAGTAATGTCTATTCATGTGCACTTTGAAATTTGGTTATATTTATTTATTTTTTGTTATAAAATTATTGTGTATTATATTTTTCCAAAATATTTCAAGTTCCCCAGTAAAATTCGAAAACGCTTACTCATTTTGCTTGAAAAACTAATTAAAGTATAAAATGATTGTATTTTAGTGAAATGAATGAGTATCATAACTTTACTTTTTATATCAATTGGAATTATTAGATATTTTAAAAATAAAGATAATTTTTTTCCTTATAATAATAAATTAAACATAAATTCATTTAAAATAATGAACTGCAGATGAATTTTTAATGAAAAGTGATGTAATTACTTTATTATAATTTCTGGTAAAAAGAAAATGAACATTTAGAGTGTTATTGTGCATAGATAAAAAATTAAAACATTGTTGCAAACATTATTACTATACCACGATATCGTTTTCCAGTGATAGAACAAACTGTAAATCCATTTAACATGGCTGTAGTAGGGGGAGGAAATTTATTAATTTAATGTTGTCGAAATTTATGTCTTGCTTCATATAATGTATTTCGTTTTACTGACACTTAAATAAAGACTCTCTGTCATAAATTGATATTATTTTTGCTAACATTGTAATATTAATATATTTTTAAGCTTGCGTTGTATTTTTAATGAATTTCTTGAAAACAAAAAAATAAATTAACAATATGAAATAAATTTAAAACCAGGTTAAAAATTCTAAATATTAATTACAGTAAAAAATATATTATAATGTAAATTAAAATGGACTTTAATAAGCAACATATTTTTCAAAATAGAAAATGTTAAAGGAAATTCAACTTTCTAAAGCAAATCAACCAAATATCCTCCTCATTCTTAATAATATATATCAATACACTCAGGAATATTATGAATAGAGTCCCAATAAAGAAGAAACGTGCAACATCAAAACTTTGCAAATAAGTACAATGAGATCCAATATGCAAATAATTCAAGTTTTGCGCCAATGCTCATAAGCACACACGGGACAATGGCGCTTCGATCAGGAAGGGGATCTTATGTCAACCTATGCAAAGTGGAAGATTCAGAAATGTTATGATCATATGCCGATGCTAGAAGGACTTTAGTAAGCTAAAAATGCCAAAGAGACATGTAAGAAGACATTTCTCACTGTTAAGCTAGTTTTAGCGGGGCCTCAACATTGGCTTGAAAATTACAGGCTAGTTGACGTGCCATTTTGCTCGACAAGTCATTCATTTGGAATATGCGATTAGAACATATCGGGAGAAGTGGACATGTGACGGTACCCACGTGCAGCGTACTGGATCTTTGGTGACCAGGAAGACGGAGAATGGAGAGGATCTAAGGATTGTGCTGCCAGTGCTCGTGGATCTCGTAATGACTCGTTCGACAATATGCGCAGATGTAGGGGTACCAGTTATTTCTTCAAATATTTCCTTATGCGCTGAAGATAATATGCAATTCAAAAGCCTGATTCGTGTATTGCTTTAAACACCGCAACATCAACCACTTCATCTACTGTGGTTTCAAGCCCAAGCGACATATAATGCCACAGATTGGTAAAACGTGTTGTTTAGTGATGTGTCCTGGTTCGTATTGGAAACAAATTATATTAACTTATGGCTGCGGCGGGGCTTTCATGAACGATAGATTTCTACCCACATGGTCACGTGACGCATTACATTCACTGTAGGCTAGTCTGGAGGGCTATTACCTGGTATAAGCAGGTTAACTGTGTTGTATTGTTGCTTACTTCCCTGTGTAGGAAAGCCTACACCAGGTCCAGAAGGCACCGACGCGCCAGATCCGCATAGATTAGATCCTGCTCATCCCACAGATGCCTCCAGGAGGCAATAAGACAAACAAGAATGCGAGCAGGATTTGCAGGGAGGGAACAAGAACAAGGAGAAAAAATCCTCTTCCCATTCAAGAGCCTCAGACATTTTAAGTGTCCACTTCTAAATCTCGCCATGAGGTTAACTGTAATTGTGGTATGTGGGATCGAATCTTGGGATCAAATAAACATCACATCTGTATATCTTTAAATTTCATTTCAATTCTATTCTCTCTTCTTGATGCACTATTTTCAATGTTCCTGAGTGCATTTATGAATGAAAAATTTTCATTCTTTATTTACAAATAAAATATATAACTTATCAACTTATATGTAAGCGAAACTACATTTTATTTGTTAAAATACACATTTTCTTATCCTACTCTAGAATTATTTCAGAAGCTTAAAAAATTTCTACGTGTATGCCTTATAAGCATCTTAATTCACCTTTTCATGTTTCCAAGAAATGTACTGTCGATCAATGCATAGATTTATTGTAGAAATTTAAGCCTAAGCTTTCAGGTTAAAAATTGCAAATTTTCTTGGAAAATCTTATATTAAATTTATTGGAGCTTTTAGTGAGCTGAAACTATCGTAAGCGCGATGAATGCTCTTTAATTTTCAATTATGAATTTTCTAAATAATTTTTCCTTTTATTAATTTTCAATTTCATTTGTCTCTTTTTACCTTTTTAGGAATTAAAACCAGACTAAAAAGATATATTTGTAAACTTTCTAGTAATAAATGAAAGTTTTCATGTAATTTTGATAATAGTGTTCAGTTATTTGAAATAAAATAGAAACAATATTTTAAGTTGGAAAAATTACACTAAAACACTGTTGTTGGTATTTCAATGAATAATTTTTAATTAAATTTTCGAATATAATAAATTTATATTTTAATAAATAATATTTTCCTTTCATATCGCTTAAAATAAATATGAATTCATAAGTGGAGAGGAATTTATATTAAAAATATTTGGAATATTTGATCATTGCTTTCCTTATACTTTGCTGTCTTCCACTCACTGCAGCCGTTATTTCTAAATATATAAATGGTTTATTATTCCTTTTATTTTCTAAACAAAAGAGATATAAATACTTTGCTTCAAATTTATTATTTTTACCATATTTATTCTTTACTTTAACCTTAATTTATATCTTTTGGTATTATCCTTATCATTTCAAATAATGGAGCATTAAATTATTGTAAATAATTTTTATTTTATTTTTTATTCCATGAAACTTTTCCTAATAATTAACGATTCGGCTTTTAACATCTTATATGTTATATATCTAGTTATATAAGACTTAATTCTTTATCATTTGAATTTCAAACAGAAGTTTAAGTTAAAATATAAATATTATAAGTAATAAAGACATTAAATAACTGTAACATAAACATTATAAATTCATTAAAATCGAAAGGGATTTTAATCCCTTTTTCCAGTAACTGTTTATTATATATTGTTTGTGTTATTTTAGTTATTATTGCTTTATATTCCATATTTAGTGTTGCATTATGAAAACTGGAAATAATTTAAAAGATTAAATTCTCTCAAGACTCAAAATGCTTAAATTGAGATTTTGTGGTATTCTAACTTGTTTATTTCTATAAGGTTACCCAATTTGAGGAATTTGCATGTAGGTAAATTCATTTTCTTGAAAATCAAGACTTTTGGTATAAAATAATTAATATGCTAAACTCTAAGCTCTTTTAATATTTAAGTATGAATAACATTCCATTTAAACTACTAAAATGCAAGCAAATATTTAATCAGTTTCCTTCTATTATCATATTGCTTCTTGCAAGCACAAAAGAAAGAAATATCGTAACTTGTATGCTTACTTTTGTTTATTATTTTATGTTTTATTATTATTATATGATTAACTAATAAGTGATAATTTTTAAAATTTTTATATTGTTTGCAAGCTCTTATAATATAAATTTATAAGTACTTCCTTGATAAACACTTACGAATTGCAGCTAAAAACGTAGTTTCGGTAAGTCAAAATATTAATCAGGCAAAATATCAACATGTTTATTAAAAATTACTTTTAGACTAAAAGACTTATACCAGTGAAATCATTATTCGTATTTAACGGATTTCAATTAGAAAATAATTTTCTTCGTAAAAATCTTTCAATAAGATTATGTCTGAATTTATTGCATAATATTTCAAAGTAAAATACGATAATTCAAATATTTTAAGTTTGATCCTTTAAAAATTGTATCAATTTTAAGCACCTTATATCTACAATAGTTCAATTAATTTTTGCAAATATTTCTTAATATTGTTAATTTTACTTTATGTTGGTATATTTAACTGAAATGTGTAAATTGAATATATGAAGACTATTTTATGATTTCGAATTATTGATTTATTTAAATTTCTTCTTAATTTGCTTTGCAAAACCTTTTGTTTAAGTAGATTAGATCCCATAAGAACAATATTTTAACACTTGAAAGGTATCTTTCATTGCCATAATATGGAATTTAAAAAATATTTACCATGTTGTATAAGTTATCTAAAAAGAAAATTTTAATTTTTAAATAAAAAAATTTCGTGTATGAAAGCTTTCATTTTGATTAGAATTAAGTCCTATTTTACATTCTGAATATAATTAGTATGTATTATATTCAGAATGTAAAACAGGAATATTTGAGTATATAAAGAAAGGATCTCCAATTGCAATCAGAATAGTAAAAATGAATTTTATTAATGTGAAAGTACTGATTGGATCCACATAATCCTCCCCGACAAAGTATAATCTGACTTCATTTTCCTTTGCTTAATTAGAAACACGTCAGAAAGACATAGTTATTCAAAAATAAATCATTAATTAGGCTTGGCTTAATATCTAAATATAAAAGTAGAAATTTATCTAATAAGAATAAAAATTGACTGTCAGTTTTGTCACTTGTTCATTCGAAATTTTGCAAAGTAATGAAACTGCTGAAAATTGTGGCCTGATTTATTCTCTTATCCATGGAGTTTGAGCGCTTTTAGTTTATAATTATTAGATATTTAGTTCTTTCCTAACGACAGAGACTTCATTAAACTAACTTCATGTTTTTTTATCTGTTACAGATGCTTTTTATTCTTTTTATCACTTGTTTATCAAACATTAGAAATTTAAAAAATTCCATTATTTTTCGTATCTATTTTTTTTTTTTGAATTCCTTAAAGTTCTACTCTGTGTAATTCATATTGCTTTGATTTTAGATACTTTAAAATTCTGTTTATAAAATTTTTCTGCTTGGTTTTAGATTACTTTGTTACTATGATAAAGATTTTGATTTTATGATGAATGATTATTGAAACATGATTAAATCTTCTATATCCTAAATCCTATATTCTTTAATTAACTATATAATACTAATGATGCTTTTGTTTTTTTATTAAAATAACTTTTAAAACAGAAATTTATGTTTCAGTTACAAATCAATGCATAAATATACAGTATTTTATGGTTTCTGATTATATTTTATAAAATTATATTACATTTACTAGATTCTCAGAACCAAATTTCTTCTTAAATAATAGGAAAATTTAGTATAAATATCAATACAATCCTCATATTAAACTTGTAAATAATTTATTGACTTTTAAGGTTTTTCATTCATACTTGTCACTATATTTACCTGATACTAAACAAGCATTTTAAAAGCAAATATAAACACATTTTATTTTAGTACTTCTTCACCATAGAAACGAAATGCAAATTTTGCGGTTAAGGATGTACAGAACATTTTGAATTTTTTTGGTATACATAAGCGAAAATCATTTTTATTTATATAATTTATTTTAGTTTCAAACTCAAAAATAAAATATAAAATTTAAAGCATTTCTTAATTATGATTTTTTGGCTTTATTTAGTACCTAAGTTCTGCATTCTATTTTCTTTTTTTTCTAGTTAATATTTGTTTTAGTTTTTGATTATTCTTTATACTTAACAAGACAAAAAATTATATTTTAAAATATAATTTAATAATTTAGTTTTTTTATTTTCTAAAATTTTTTAAACAGAGTTTTTTCAATTAAAATGTTTAAAATCATTATAATTTTGAAACTTAATTGCCCATAAACTATTTCATGTGTATTGAAATAATGAAACAATTCATAAGCATTTAAGTTTTGACTACAATATTTTGGAACTTTATTTCTATCTTAATACTGATAAATTTGTGAACTTAAATTTTTGTTATATTGTATGATTTTAGCATGTTTAATTTTAGCATATTGTATGATTAATTATCATACAATTTGTTTTCACTATAATTTATGAATTATTACGTTAAACAGAAGCAGTTTTCACATATTTTAGACAATTTTGATGAGTGTATCGAAACATTTTAGTTTATATTTTATTTTTAATTGCTCAGTTTGATACCCTTATTTTTAACTATCAATTTGCATAGTTGTTTTCGCGTTAGTAATCCTTTTTGCAAGAGCTTTTTGCAAACGTATTTTTTCTCCATTGTTCTTGAAAGACTTTCTAAAGTCAGTAAAGCCTATGAGTGTTTGGAAAGCAAAGGATTCATGAGTCCAGAATCACAAAAATCCATGGGGGATTTAGCTGGAATATTAGTAAAGGACATGATGTTAGTAAAGAACATGATGTGTTTCTTGCTTTATTTTTTTAAGAAAAAAATTGTGGAACGTTATATGCGGCTGCTTGCTTTCTCTTGATGCAATTCGACAAATTAATGACATTGGGAATAAAGAGCTAAAATATCATACTTCAAAATTGGTGTTAAAATGTGTTTTTGGTAGTTTTTAGAGTTGATTTTGATACTTCTGTCAACTGCTCTTACTTTTATCTGGTTTTTGTATGAAGAGCCAGTGATAATGTAAAATCCTGTAGAAAACTTTTTTTTTTGATTTTTCGAACTTTATGACGCAAGTTTACTACTCTCCTATTGATTTTCTTTGTTTCAATAAATCATAGATCCAAGTTTAGCATATTCTATTATTTTCTAGATTTTCCGATTAATATGTTATATAAAGAATTTTACGATGCATTCTATGTTAATACATATGATACCAGGAGAAACGTTGAACATTGCCCTTATCAAGATTCAAATCAAAATGAACAAATTTTATTCACAGTTAAAACTGAACATTTTAATATATTTGTAATATATCACTAAGTTCGAAAGCGCACTTTTACTATTAAAGACCTCAGCATTTTAGTATTAGAAAAAAATGCATCTTTTCCTTTGGCTTAGTATTCGGAAGAATTTCCACTTTAAATGCCAAAATTTAACAATTTTTTCACTAGTTAAGCTGTTTCTTATCGTTACTTCAGATATAAAAAACCAGGCTTTTTTACCGTATGTAAATCAATTAATAAGAATAACCTTCTTCGAAAAGAACGCAATCTTATCCTTCCCTACATTGACTTTTTTAAAAAGCCATTTTGGACATAAACAAAATTATAAATATCATATTATAATTAAAATTTCAAGAAGTAAATTTAAGAAGATAAGATTATCAATGCACACTACTTTTCTATTACAAAATAAAATCATGTATAATGCACGATCAGCTCTATATAAGTGTTAATATGTTAAATAATGTAACCTAAACTTAAAATAAGTGTTGCATGTTGTTAAATTTTATGCATAATATCTTTTAATGTAATTTGAATAATAAAAATTCCATCATATTTCTTTTAATTTGTAACTTTATTTATGAAAACCATGGATTATAATTAAGATGAAATTATAGCATAAGAATAATTAAAATATTCAACTATCAAAATTACATGTAATGCAAAAGTGTGAAATTATTTTCAAAAAATCAATTACGTAACAATCAATTAAGTAATAGTTTAAATAAAATATTTTAAAAGAAATTTCAGAGACTTTGAAATCAATTTAAATTAATTTCAAATTCAGAGTTAGATGCTTATTTTCTATTCTTCCAAAATGATTAAGGCTACAAAATATCATTATACATAAGATTGTGTTTCAATTCTACGTAGAAGCCCAAATTTATGGAGTCGATATCAAGTTCACCATTTCGTATGTTAGTTATTAATACAGTTTGTCTTTATTCTTTCGAAGATATTAAAGATTACAACACAGCTCTATTTAATTAGATTTGGAAGTAAATTGGTTTATTGTTTCGTTAAACATCGATTCAAAATCGCAATAAATATTATTGATCTAAGTTTGGAGTAGAACCGCTAAGTAGCTAGGGCATTACTTAGCTAGTACATAGCTAATACGTGCATATTGATTTATCTCGGTCTTTATAACATTCTAGACCATAAATTAGATCTTTTAAGTATAAACTTTCGTTTATATATTGATAAGTATTTGATTTTCTTAATTTACAAATTCTTAAAAATGAACTGATAGCTTTATAATTTAATGATTTATTAATAAAAAAAGAGTTAGAAATGTGAAGTATTTGAAAAGGCTAAATATCTAGCTGATATCTTAAAATATATACCTGCATATGTTGACAAACTTACCTCTCACATCAGTTTACATATTTCTTAAAATATGATATTTAAAATGTCTCTTTATTTGTGAGTTAATTTGTGTATATTTTTGTTTCCCCATAAAGATTTATTTACTCAATAGTTTTGACGATAAAGCAAATATCCACATTTGGAAATCTCTAATAACTATATGATTTAAAGACAAAATCTAATCAAGGAATGTATATAAGTATATTTTTCAAAATTGTTTAATATTTTAAAATTACAATGATTTTTAGTGTTTATTTCTCTATTAGAAATGATTATTTTAAAAAGAGATTAAAAATAGATTTTAATTATAAGGCATCTACTAGTTTATATACATTTATTTAATAAGATTATATTTTGAATCGGCAAAGTAAGATTAAATTATTTTAATAATTGGATTTGGAAAATATTTTGTGGTATTTAATTAATATTACAGTAAAGGCAATGCTGCTAAAATAAGTATTTTCTTTCATTTTGATATGTTCGAAGCCAATAATTTATGTAATGTTATCAGTTTTTTTAAAATACTTCCCTTTTTATAGTGTAAAAATATATTATTTTTATAATAGTTCTTAGGAGTTAATAAATAAAAATAATTGCACTGTACATAATAAAATATTAATTAGTGCAATTTCCTAACTTAGCCTCTAAAAATGCTTTTTTATTTTAACAATAATCTAAAATATACAGACCTTGAAGTTTATTGTAATTATTTGAATTTATGTTGACAAAGTACACAAAACGAGATATAAAATGTCAGCATTTCAATATCAGCATTTAAATTAATTATTTTGAACTATGCTTCCTTTTTATTATAAACTAATTTATTTAAACTATTTGGATAAATACTTTATATGGATTGTTTGTCGAAGCTTAAACTACATTATGTAATTGCAAATTAAAAGTATTTATGTAATAATTAGCAATCATTTAAATAACTGTCATAAAATGACACATTCTTTCAAAAAACTCTAAATACTATCACTAAACAGTTTTCTTTCTATTCATCTAATTAAGTTCATAATTATCCAAATGAGTTCCCGAAAGTGATTTACATACGATAATTTAGTTATGACTGATCAAAGAATAATTGAGAATTCCACAATGAAATCTTCTTTAATTCATTACTTCTAATTAATTTTCTCGCTTAAACTAAGCAAATTTAATAAAAGCTTTTAGCAAATTGATTTCCCACTACAAATTTTTAAGATTTATTTTTAGATTTATTCATTAATTCAATAGTTTTCAACTGTGATATAATTAATATTGAAATAATTTCATAATTTTATATGAGTCAAAATATCATAATAATTAAGTCTTTTAATTTAAACGGATTTTGTTTTACTTTTATAAAATTTAGATTTGGAAACACTTCTGAAATTAAAATTTCTCTATACGGTCTTAAAATGAATATGAAACCTTCATATTTGCTTACAAATAATTCTATAAATTAGATATTTTTATAAGAAATCTATAAATTAGATAATTCTATAAAAAATCTGTAAATTAGATATTTCTATAAAAATTCTATAAATTAGATATTTCTACCTTCACATACCTCAGTGAATTTTCAAAAATACTTGCATATTTCTTTAGATTTGTGCATTTTAAAATAAATATCCATTAATATTTATGAATATATAAATTTATTTGACAATTATCGCGAAATAAGTGATTTTCAAAACTAAAGTATTGACTCATTCATTAGTTAAAATTTGACATTTTTGAAAAAAAGCAAAACAAAATTAAAGACTGAATTAAAAGTTGCCTAACAGCCAAAGAACATTTTTCTTTCTAGAGATTTTTTATTCAATTTATGAAATATTTCGAAACGATTTCTTATGTTCTTTTAATGCTTAAGATCCTTGCTCATTTTTTCTAATTAAAAGAAAAAAAAAACCTATAAATTTACAATAAAAATAATTTTTTATTGCTAGAAAAACTCCGATGAAATAGTTTTTATTTTATAATGTATTGCCCTTTTTTAAGTCAACATGGAATATTTTGGAATTAATAATAGCATTTGTTGTTATATTAATATTTTAAAACCAAAAAATTAATTTACTTATGTTCAGTAAAGTAAAAAATTACAATGAATACATTTCATTCGAGATATATCAACTTTCGAAATATTATTTTATTTAAAATTAGGTAAAAATTTATCCATTTAGGAAAATTAATAATTATCGCCATAAATTAATATTTTTTTCAATCAATAATATTTTTTTAGAGAATAGAAATTGTTTTATTTAAATGCTTAACAATGTGTTGTTGGTACTTAACAAATGCTTCATTTATATAGTTGAATATCTTTTACTTTTATACTATTATACATTTATATTTAAACGAATCGTAACAAATTAATTTAATTATTAGTTAATTTTATTTGAGAGAATTTTATAATCTTTTATTTTCCTTTTAAATGTAACAGTTAATAATTTCATTCCAGCTCTTTCATACTTATTTTATTTTGATTGAACTTTAATAAAAAACTTTATTTATTTGTTAAACTATTAAAAATAAATCAATTTAACCAGTTTTCAAAATAACTAATTTTTTCTAAATATTCCTCTAATATTCCTGTGAATTTAAATCAATTTAAATTTTCATATTTCGAATTGAAATATTCGCTTATAAATACAGAGTAAATTTAGAAAATACATATTAATCACCGAAATATTATTATAAACTTGAAAATGTATTCATTCAATTTTCTTAAAGAAAAGGAAATTCTATTTTTTACTTATATATTTAAATTAGAATAACCGTTTGTGAGCTTCAAAGGATTATTTAACTAATTGAAAATGAGTGTCAATGATTGTGGAACAAATGGCACCACATTGCTCGTTAGGTATAATTATTGATGAAATGTGGGATGACACTGAAATTGCATACATTACATTAATCTTGCATGCTATTCAATAGAAATTCATTATTATTATCATTATATATGTCAAACAAGACTTTTTTGTATGGATTTGTCAGTATTAATATTTTCATATTCCACAAAATTAATTAATAGGATTTTTTTCTCAGTCATAATACATATTTTCATTAAAAATTATTCTATTATTTGACAGCTTTTGCAACAAAAATTATAGAATTGCAACAATGGGTTTTTTTTTTTATCTGAATCAAAGGTTTTAACAAGTTAAGGTAAAGCTTTTTATCAATTATGGTGAAAGAAGAAAAACTAAAAAAAATTTAGATAAAATTATTGGTTCTTATTAAAATTGTACGAAATTTATAAAGGAGTATATTCATTATATTCAAAATATTTTCTACTGTGAAATAATCTTAACTTGAAAATAATCATTGAAAAAAACATCCTCTAATTTCGTAGTACCCGATGAATGGATGAATATGAATTAAATTTAAGAAATTTATACTTACACAAAATTCAATTTTTAAGAAAAAGGAGAAAAATTCTAAAATTTTTTTTAATTAACATGTAATGGTTGATTAAGTGACTTATTCAATTAATTACTTTAATCATAAATTTTTCAATTATAAATTTTTAGAGTACTCTATTCATATGAATATTAAGAAATTAGAGGAAGTAGTAGATTTTTTCTGGAAAGATAATTAACTTTTAATTAACTTCAGAAAAAAAAACTGAATAAGATTCCTTATTCGTATAGCAGGCTAAAGCTGTTTATATTTTACGAAATACTGGACTTATAGAAATCAAGATTAATTAAATGTAGATATATTTTATATTACTTAATTTTGATATCTATCAATAATAACAGAAAATGTTTGATTATTTTTTTTAAAAAAACAAGTTCATTCATTTGAAAATTAAGAAATGTAAATGAAATTATTTCTTAATGAATAGTCATAAAATTGAAATTTGACATTTTTGATTAAGAAATCTACTTTATATTAATTTCTTTTCATTTTACATAGAATAATATCACCTGTAAGATTAATATGTTTGCTCATATGCTGAAGTAAATTTTTCTTTACTGGAAAAAAGCTTAATTGATATGCTGAAATATATTCTATAAATGATCATCCTATGTTATTCGGCATCTTATCAAAATGCGAAGGATAAGAATCGAGGGGAAGGAATAAAATTTATAAATAAAAATGTGAGATCCATAAAAGTTTAGAGATTTAATGAAAGGTATTTAAATGTTTTAAAAATACTTATTTCTAAAAGGATAAATAAATAAATACAGTTACATTTTTTTTTTGATTTTAGAAGGATTGAAGAAGTTCTTATAAATTTCTGCCATGCAGTTAAGAATTTAGTTTAAATGGAAATACTTAAAATTTTTCGACATACCTGTAGATTTCATTGCAAAAAAAAAAAAAAAAAAAAAAAAAAAAAAAAAAAAAATTTGGATTCTAATTCTTGTAATAGAGATTTGCTAATCACATAGATTTAGGAAATTTACAGTGATAACAATTATAGCTCGTATTAACAGGAGAATAATACTTTTTAATATTAAATAAGAAAAGCGTAAATTATAGAGAAATTTTTTAAGAAGATTTTATGTATAAATTTTGTTTTTGAGATATAAATATAAATAATTTATTAGCATTTAAATAATTTTTTAAGGAATATCTGTTAAAAAATACTAAAATATCGTGAATAAAGAATTAGCCTGAATTCATTTTATTTTGAAACGATAATTAAAGTTTATTTCCATTATATTTAGTAGAAAATGCATAACACAATAAATGAGAACAGAACAGGAGTATTTTTGTTCATTAGAAAGAAGTAAGTTTAAAATTTAAGTGAAGATGCATCTAAGTTTAATATTTAAAAATAATTTCTATATCCAGTAACTCCAGTAATTATAACAGAGATCATATTGATTCCTGTAATAACTCAACAATACTTGAAAATTTTAAGGAAAGATTTCTTAAAGTATAAACACACACACATTTATTTCAAAGAGTTAAAACTGTGAAATCATTTGAGCTTTATTTTTGATGTAATTAGAAAATAATGAATAATACTTTCTAAGTTGATAATAAAGCATTTCCAGTTTTCATTTATAAATATTTCAAATTTTAGACCATTTTAAAGAAACAACAATAAAAATAAGTATATTCGTATTCAAAATCTAGATTTCATGGATATTGAAGAAGATATGTCACTTCAGTTACTTTATGTTAAATTTTAAATTATATTATAGTACTGTTTATATACTTAAAATTACATGATAATATCATACGAAGCATAAAAATGATTATAATAATATCTCGTCTAAAACACGCATTTATATAATTTAGTCTATGAATATTGCAATTTTATAAAAAGGTTTCAAAGTTATAAACACGTATTTCATTACAAAAAATGAATGAAAATATGAACCAAAATAACAAAATAATTGATCATTTAAACGTGATAAAATATTGGTTAGAGTTTAGAAGTTTTTTTTTATTGGTTTTCACAGTTGAAGTTTTTAACCCTTTAAAGCTCAAATTATTTTAAATTCGAAATTTTTAAAAAATATTTTTACATTACATTTCATATATCAAAAATAGCTGAGATAATAGGTGATAATAGCTGAGATAAAAAGCTGAGATAATAGGTGATCTATAAATAGATCACTGGGTGGTTATGATAGTAAAAGATAAGTACCTTTCCTGTGATTTTGTAGTTAAAAAATTACAAATTTAGGGGGAAAAATGTAACTTTCGTAAATTTAAAAACAATTAATGACTGTTAAAACATAAAATTTTATTTATTGACCTAAACTTACTTTGTTACAATTTTATGCTGCCAATTTGTAAAAATTAAGTGTGATACAATGAAAAACATTTCTGACAAATAGTTACATTGCATTTTGTACAAAATGTAAGAGGTCAACCCTTACATTTTTGAAACTGGCATCTTCTTTGGATTTGTCTTTTTCCTATAACATGACCTTTTCTATCCAAACGAACAGAAACTATTCGTTTAATCTTGATGACATCGTCAGAGGTCTTCCATTGTCTTTCTTAGAATTCGTTCCCCATTTGAGGTACGCAACGGTGATATATAATTGAATGTCTTTTATATTTTTCTTTTTGCAATTTATAAATTGAAGAGTATTATGTATACTTATTTATGATTGCCCTGTCGGTAACTCTAGTAAAGATTGAATATACATTTTTGGCCTGGATTTTAATTGTGTGTCTATAATGCTAAGACTCCATAATGCTGGTCGACTCTACCCATATTTTTGTTATACTGGTAAATATTATTAGGTTGCGAAATTTGGGATTTTTCTTTTACAACCTTTTTGATACCTTGAAGCTTTGATTAAAGGCTCTATATAATCAAAGTTTGTCACTGTTTTTAAACATTTGTTATCCTTCCATTTAACTATAGTTATTTCGTTCATTTCGTCGAAACAGTTGTCACAAGAATCACGATTTTTTCTTTCTAATATTTTATCAGGCATTAAAGGGCAAGAAGCTGTTCTATTGTTTCTAATTGTGCACGCGGCTTTGAATCCTTGAGCTTTTAATTCAACCAGCAAATCATAAGAATTGTAAAAAACTGTCAAAAATGATGAAATGGCTGTTAGGATCATTTACTGGTTGTAACATAGAGCTACTCCTAGCTCTATGGACTGTAAAATATTTTTCACCACTCGTATTCAAAGCGGTTCTTTTGAAGTTTCAGGAGTTAACTCATCCACATCAGACGGTAAAGCAGTTATATAAGACTCTATTTCCTAAGAAAACATATATTCTAACGCTTCTTCGGTGGAGTGAAACACTTTACGCTGAGATATTTTGAAAGAAATTAAACGGGGGAAAAATGATATTAGCTACTACTAACGCCCAGCGATCTATTTATAGATCAGCATGTTTAAACTTAAATTATAATAATAAAAACAATTATTTTTCTAATATGAATTAGCCTGAATAATTAAAAAGATATTGAAAATGTAAAACAAATAAAAATATTATAATTTATTTAAATTTTTTTTCTTTTGGATACAAAATCGAAAACTGCACTTTGAAGCTTCAAAATGGCGAACATCATACGCTAGCTGTTGGACTGCTCTGGGAAAGAATACTTCAAATCTCATTTGGGGGTGCAGAAACATGTGTAAGGAAACAAGTAAATGTCAATACGAAATGATTAAAATATATCGTTTTCATTCTGAGTTTTGAGTGGGAGGTGATCTATTAATAGATTACTGAATGACAACGGGTTAAAATGAAAATATTATGATGGAATAATTTTTCAATAAAAGAAGTGAATAAAATAATGCTTAAACTCATCATATGTTAAAATACTCGAATTTCAATGAAACGTTTACATTTCTAAATAGATTCTAGATAGTTAAAGCTTTAATTTCATAAACATCTGAAATGGCACTTAGTACATAGTTTTAGGACTTAATTTATTGATGAAGGTTTATTATAGAAACTGATTAAAAGAAAGCAAATATAAATATGAAACTTATGAAGTTTTAAACTTGATAATATTTGAAACAATTATTACTATTTAAGAAATAATTACTTTTTATTTATTGCTGATAAAAAAATTAAGGACTTTTCAATTATCTAAGAATAGCGATAAAATCAATATTTTATTGTAATCTTCTATCAAAATATCATTTACAATATAAAATACTTTAAATTATTCGTTATTATATTAGAAATTAATATTGCTTAAGACATGTGAAAATTTGTTTCTTGTAATTTCAATATATTTAAAAATAAATAATGCAAAGAAAAGAAGTAAATTTAAAATGTAGTTAAAATTATGGTTTAGTGATTGTTATTTGCATAAGACACGATGCTTTAATTTTACTCTAATATTTCTTAAAACTTAGTTTTAATCTTTAAAATTATTTAAAAATATGGCCCGATAAACATTGTTGACCAAAGATAAAATAAATAATTTAGATATATGTAAATCTAAATGAAATGTTAAACAATAAATGTAATCAATTTAATGTTATTGAGCGATATCAATGACTTTTATTTGTTTTTTTTAATGAACATGATTTTTATAGCTTGAAAATCATTGAAAAATGATGGAAATCTAGTATAATTTAAAAACACACGCTGTAGATATAAAAGAATATATGACATTAAAATGTTTTGTGATACATTTAGAAAAATACAGAGAGATGCGGTATTTTTGTGCAAGAAAGCTTAAAACTGTAAACATCTTTAAATATGTATGTTAAACAATTTAGAATTACAAATACAGATTAATAATAGGAATTTCAAGAAAAGATTTGTCATGCAAATTTATGCATATAACAGTGTTTCTTATAAAATTAATTATAAATTGAAATAAAGAATTTTATCTTATAGGATGTCAAATAATTAAATTTAATTACAAAAGCATTTGTATTTCTTATCGTTTTTTTCTTTATTTCACAGTTTTCAATAACGGATTAAACTGTTTTTACTTAGAAAAGTAAAAAATTTATCTTTAATTTATAAAAAAAACTGTTTTACTAAACATTTAAAAAATGTTTATTATTTTTGATTTTAAGTTTATAAAATAAAAATATTTCTTTTATTGATTTTTAATTGGTTTCGGATTTGTTATGCTTAAATTGTTACAAAAGAAATTTTAAAAAGCCAATATTTTAAAAGGAGGGGAATAATTTTAATAAATAATGAATTTAACTTAGCAATAAAGCTCTTATCAGGATAAAAGTCGAAAGTTATTCTTTGTGAGTTGAGTTTTAAATCATGTTCATTGATTTCTTTAATATGAGTAATTTCAATTTTACTTGAATAAATATTTTTATATGATTACATTTTAAAAGCAATTATTAGAAGTAATAATATACTTAAATTAGTATGATTACAATCAAAATAAACTAAATGAATAACAAGTATTTCATATTTGGGCACAATTTTTTTCATTTGTACTTAACATAAATTGATAACCATACTTTAACCATCTGTTGATAAATAAGTACAGATGGTTTGAATGATATTATCTATAACATATTTTACATATATTTTACTCATAAATATTCTGTCCCAGTTAAATCTGTTAATAATTTTACAGACTTGTGTCACTTAAATTGTATAATAGATCAAGAAAATTAAAAATATTAAAATTAAGCTGAAACATCGACGGAATGATATAAATCAAACAAATATTTTTTAATGTTAAACTTATGTCCAATTAAACAATACAGATTTAAAACCGACATCTGGATTATTTTATTATCATTTAATATTTCTTTGCTTCCAGAATGAACGCTGGTAATAGTATTTAACTAAAATCTTTACCTTAAATCTTAGTAATAGTCTGTACTGCTCGTGCTTCCAGCCATAAGCGAAATTACGTGACCAAGTTTTCAAAAGCTCGTTTATAAATGACTGTGTATTGTTTTAAGAATTCATTGACTCTAACAATTTGTTTCTTTATGTTTAAGGAACTATATCGTTTAGGATAATTCCTACTGAGCTATGTTAAAGTATTACACATTATTTGAAAATTTCAGTTTTTCATGTATGATAAAGTCGACAATTAATGTTTTCCTTAAGACAAGGAGTATAATTTAATTAAAAGTTTTCTCCCCAAATAAATTAGGTTTTGAATTCTTCAGTGAGCATTAATAAAATTCATTAGCAAAACCATTTAATAATAAATTACACATTAATTCCTATAATTTAAAACTGGAATTTAATATGCAACATTTAAGACTGTTTTCAAGGTGATAATTGTCTAAATTTTTCGATCGATCAATCCCTATATTAAAATCTGGAGTAATTTTCATTAACTTATGAAAAAGTAATAATTATTGTTTATTGCTTTACAAATTAAGACATAATTAAATATCAAAATAAGTTGGATTATACTTAACTCAAAACTTAAAAGTTTCTATAAATTCAATTTATTAAATTTGTTGAAATATTTGCATATTATTGATACCAATTAGTTTAAAAATAATCAATCAAAATGTATTAATATATTAAAATAAGTTTAAAAGTTACTGAAATTCAAGATCAGAGAAACAAAAAAATCTAGATACAAAAATTTTAATTCTATAAATCTAGGAAACAGTAATGAATGTTTTTAAATTCATTTTGCAAGATTGTATTTATGTATATTACAGTGATTTTTCGAAGACAAATAAATAAGTAAAAACAATCCAAATTATATAAAATTGAAAAATTTTATTTAATTTTTTCTTTAAAATAACTACTGCAATTCAAATAAATCTATCCTATTATGTTATATAATGTATATATTAGTTTCAATATTGTAAGATGTATTATTTAAAATAACACAATTTATAATAATTGTATTTTTATTTTATTTCATTTATATTAACAGCATTCATGGAATGTTACATTTATATAAACTAAATGTTTAAACCTAGTTACATGCAAAAAGGGGCTTAGTATTTGTTGGAGCATTCCTTTCACTTTAAGGTTTAATTAAATGCATGATATTCATAGTTACTAGATACCTTTAAGAATCAAGTGGTTCAAGCACTGTCGTTCAATAATTAATTTAACGTATAGAAGCACCTACACAATATTGCGTTGAATGTTATGTTAAAACTGACTAATTAACTCGCTCTGTCAAATTTCTCGGTTTAACATGAAATGCTCAAAATCTACTAAGATTTATCACTAATTATCTTATATTATATATAGCTAAGCAATTTAATTGTCCCCTATACTTAAGTGATTTATCCATAATAGCAATATTATAATATTAAATGCATTAGTATCTATATTAAGAATTTTTTTATAATCACATAATTATTTTCAATGCCATTGATATAATATTTTTTTATAATATATTTTTTTCCAATTTTTGATAGCATGTGTATAAATATTTAATAAATTTACGTGAGTTTTATTATTATGTAACATGTAAACTTCTTTCTCTCTCTCATATGGGAGTTTTATATGAAAAGTTATCGAAATATTTAATTAATTGTTATTGGATTTTAATGATGAAAATAAAATAACATATTTAATCATGTTATTTGTCAAAGCCCTGTCATTGATATTACATTCAAAGATTCGGGATGATGTTAATATATACTTGTATAAGAGGCATACAATACATAAAATCTAGTCATTCCAAAAATAAGTATCCTAAATTAAAAGTTCGTATAAAAACACTCGGGTATAAAAATCCACACACCCACGAAGATAGTACTTAAAGAACACCTTTGAATCCATTAGTAAATATGGTTCTGGTCTGTAGAACTGTCAAACCCTCAATTCGGTAACTAGCTTGAACCAATAGTTCATTGTTCAAATTACTGCAATACTAACACTGTTTAATAAAAGAAAAACGAAAAATATTATCAAAAAAAAAATATTTCAGGTACATATCAGAAAAACGCTTCCATATTAAAAATCATATAGAAATTTAAATGTATTTGCATTTTTAATTAAAATATATTTTTTTAGCTTGCACATATATATTACGATTAATGAATTTTCTGGCTCCAAGATTACCTAACTTTCATTAATTTAAGAGAGAAACAAACACAACCTTTTATCTTTACTATATTTTCAATTAATGATTTTCTTTGTTAATAATTGAAGGAATATTTATAAAGAAAGATAATTTAAATTTTCATTTCTGTTGTTTAAAGAAAAGAAATTAAAACATTTTAAATTTCGTATTTTAAAATAATACTAAATATCATTATAACTCCTCCGTTAATTATATATGAAGTACATGCAAGCAAATGCAAATAATTATCTTTTCCATAATAAATAAGTGAAGTTTTAAAAAATAATTTCCTCTTCCTTGTATTATGTAAATTTTACAGTAATATAAATTTTAATTAAAGATATACTTGTGTTTTAAATTTTTCCCTATCCCTTTGATTTTATCTAAAATAGTTAATTTGCTTAAATCTCCTTGAAAAAAGAGCTGTTTACTTTTTACTACATTATATGAATATAATCCATAATAATTAACTGATTATATGAAAATTCTTTATTTATGTAACCTTGATATTTAAGTAGGGTTTCGATTAATTTAAAATAACTTGTTTTTTATACTTATTAAACATAACCTTACAACATATTTTTGAAGTTAGGAATTTTAATTTTAAATTTATTAAAACATATTCCGATAGAGTAATTAAAGCTTTTGTTTTATCTAAATTATACAAAAATAAAAATGTGTAATGCATTAAAATTTAGAGTTAAATCAAAAAGTAAAGTTTTATTAAAGTAAAAGATATTTTAATTATTCTCAGTTTTATAATTTATTAATTTTGTGTTTCATAAAGAAAACAGAATAAACGTAACATTCATGTGTTTTAGAATTTGAATAATTACGAATATATAACATTCAAAGTCGATTGACAAAGAATCAGTCCTTAAATATTTGTAAAACTTCCGTTAAAAATTATTTTATCTTAAAAATAGTTAATTTATGAATGAAACTGTAATATAATATTTAATTGTATATTGAATTAAAAAGAATTGAATAGTATTGAATACTGAATTTTACTTAAAACAAATGTACCGTTCCGATAGGTCATAAATATTAGTTAATTAATTATACATATTGGTATATTTAAACAAAATTTAACATTTTTGTTTAAAGCATTATGATAAAATTATATTT
This sequence comes from Latrodectus geometricus, assembly GCA_026290005.1. Lineage (NCBI taxonomy): Eukaryota > Metazoa > Arthropoda > Arachnida > Araneae > Theridiidae > Latrodectus > Latrodectus geometricus. Next base: position 70,891 of record JAPDSC010003943.1, on the reverse strand, counting down.
TTGATGTATAAAATAATGACAGGAGTGTATAATAATTTTCTTATTAAAGATTTCATATTTAAAATACAGGGTTTTCTAAATGATTGATCACATATCAAAGAAATGTTTATTAATAAGTACGTGAAGTCCGAAGTTGGGTGGATCATGGAAAAGTATACACATAGATTAAACCCTATTCAGTCTATATATTCGCTAGTATGTTTTTCAAGTTCTGATGGGTTCAGCAGTCATATACTTATGGAATTCCTAAAGAGTTGTTGGAGTTGTGGGCATAAACGTTTCATCTGCTGCATAACTCTACAAAAAAAAAATCTCATAACGAGTGATTGTGATTGGGGGGGGGGCATAATATAATTTATTATGACCGTAATATAATTTTATTACATGAAAGGAAGACAATTTTAGGGTCGCGGTGGCCTAGTTGGTTAGGGCTTCGCTCTCGTTACCAAAAGGTGGTGAGTTTGAATCCCTTCTTAGCAGAAGATCCATCATGTTCACTAATGGCGACTAGGGCGCGTAAAATATGTCGGGTCGCAATGTTCTCCATGTTCACATTACAAATTAATACACCAGCGGGTGGTTGGATCCAGATTTTGGGTCTTCTCTGGTTTCAATCTCTAAATTGGAAGATTCAGATGTTGCTGCATCTATGAGCCAAAAGTCGTACCTCCACCTTCGTTTGAGGGTGCTCTATACAAAAAACGAAAGACGCTCTCTCTCAGACAGATCTCCTTATGTATGCGATGACACTAATGCAAAAATAGCAAAAAATTAAGAAACTTTAACACAGGCTACTATTTTTTGATTTGCACATTTATATGTCCCATATAAATAAAATATAAAAATTGAGTACAAAACACACATAAGGAATAAAAAACGGAGGATCTTTTTTAGATAAAAGAATAAAAATTTGATACATTATAAAATGAGTAGGAATTTGAATCGTTTGCAAGGGAAGTCCCTTTTCCGATATTATTCGAAATAAAAAAAATTTCGTTTGATACCTGCAATGCAAGTAAATAAGCATAAAATGTCAGTTACGAATATTTTCTTAAAAGTTACCAGTTTCTAAACATGATTAAAAACACGCGAATTTACATTTCACTCTCTTCTCGTTTAGTTGATATAAACATACATAATACATGCATATGTTACCGTGAAAGACCGAAATCAGAGAATGTCGACATTCACCGGTGAATGTCAACACATACCAAAAACGTTGGTGAAAGACCGTACAATTGATACATTTCTTGCACTTTCGGACCATCGCCGGTATATGTCGACAATCACAGACAAGCTTTGGTGGAATTTGAAAAGATGATTAAAGAGCTCGAAAAGGAGATAACAGAAGGCAACGTCAACAAAGAGGTGCGGTCTAGAGCATTTAATTTGTTTTTAATTTGTTTGTTGTCAGGTTTGTCCCGCGGGTTAAAAATCCTCTACACTTCCTCTACTCACCGTGATTGGTCACTCCTCCTTTCTAAGAGAGGCGATAAGTTACGTCACTCATGTGACGTTTTTCACGCCTGAAATATTGAGATAAGAAAATGCAAATCTGCATTTCTCCTCTCCGGATACGGAGAGATGAAACTCATATTCAAGATTCACCATTAGTGCATTGTGGATGTCGACATTTGCCGGTGTAAGTGAGAAATGAGGATATCTAGCAAATATTTCGGACATACACCAAGCGACTACGTGAATGTTGATATTCACCAGCGAATGTCGACATTCATATATATATATATATATATATATATATATATATATATATATATATATTATTTTACATCTTCTCTTTATTTATATCAGATTTTTAATTTCTTGTAAACGTAAATAATTTGATTGTAAGGGTTTAAAATATGCATGCAAAATTACGTTGAAATCACTTTAAAAATTTATTATAGCAGGAAAAATCCATTATTCCATATCAATGTTAAGGATTTTAAAGAGCAATAATTAATTTATTAAAACTGTAAATCTTACAATATAACTATTTCAAAATTGTCTTGCAATTCTTAAATTATATGGAATTTTCCCCCTTTACATTTTAGATTTCTACTTTTTCTAATGGAGATTTATTTTTATGATTTAATCTTACTGAAATATCAAAATGTTTAGATAATTTTTTTCAAAGAAATTAATTTGTAAAAAATTTTTTTAGCATTTATATGAAATTGATTTTTTTTATAAATTAAAACCATTTTTATCAGATACTTTTTGAATTGATAAAAGCTTGAGAAATTATTAAAATGTGAATTTATTAGTTCTATATGTGTTCATTTGCAATATTTTGGATTGAATTTATAGTTAATAATAAAAATTCAAATCTCTTGCATTGTAAATTAGCTAGAAAGTTTCTTTTAGAAATCTGATCTCAACGGGAATATTTTAAATAAAATCTATCAAGATGTATCCAATCGCTTACAATAGACATTGAAAACTAACTTAGAGAGTTAAAAAGTGTTTAATAGTAAGATATATGTTACCGTGAAAGACCGAAATCTGGAGAATGTCGACATTCGCTGGTGAATGTCAACATTCACGTAGTCGCTTGGTGTATGTCCGAAATATTTGCTAGATATCCTCATTTCTCACATACACCGGCAAATGTCGACATCCACAAAGCACTAATGGTGAATCTTGAATATGCGTTTCATCTCTCCGTATCCGGAGAGGAGAAATGCAGATTTGCATTTTCTTATCTCAATATTTCAGGCGTGAAAAACGTCACATGTGTGACGTAACGTATCGCCTCTCTTAGAAAGGAGGAGTGACCAATCACGGTGAGTAGAGGAAGTGTAGAGGATTTTTAACCCGTGGGACAAACCTGACAACAAACAAATTAAAAACAAATTAAAGTGCAAGAAAGTGCAAGAAATGTAATCAATTGTACGGTCTTTCACCAACGTTTTTGGTATGTGTTGACATTCACCGGTGAATGTCGACATTCTCTGATTTCGGTCTTTCACGGTAACATATATATTATTAAAATTAATTAAATGAATCAAAGTGATAAAGTCAATTTTTGAATTTAGCGAAAAATCAAGTTAAAATTTAAATTTGGAAGTTTATTTTTTTAAGACTTAATTATTTGTTTTTAAAAGGAAAATATAAATAAAAAATTTGGTCATCTTAGAATATTTTAAGAAGTATAACTTGGAGTAATTTAACTGCCAAGTATTTTTTAATTAAATAAAAAAAATTAAACATCGCTTACTTTTAACAATTTTGCCAGAGAATCTCAGTTTCAAACTTTGTCAAACGTTGTTTACTGATGTGTTGTATAAGCATTTTCCGAGATAAAGTTTCCCTTAATATTTTTTATTCTGAAAATATAATAAAAAATACGAAATCCTTAAAACGAATTTAGGCAGAGTCAGAATATTTACTTTATACGTTATTTAAAATGTTATTGCAGGAAAATATGCAAAGCAATTTTTTTTGTTTACCTGGTTACCAGGAAAAATTTGTGAGCTTACCGCGTAGCATGTTCTTGCTTCAGGTAACTTGAAAAATTTAAGAACTATTATTACTGAATAAAATTCAAACTTTGTAAAACGTAACTGAAGAGAGGAAGCCTAGGAAATGAATGCTTTCTTTTATATAATGTAAACTTGAGAATAATAAAAAACATACGAAATATATTTGAAAGATAAAAATGTGAAAAGGAATGAAAAAAAAAATTCACTTTCATTCCGTTAAAATGTATGATATTCTACATAATGTTCATTGTATGAGAGCTTTTATTGTCTTTAACATTATTGATTTATTTACCCATGTACCTTAACAAATATTCTAATCTTGTTTTTTGAGTATGTTAATCTGGTATGTTGATAGTTTGTTTGTTTCAATGTCAGAACAAAATACATTTTTGAAAGTTGTGCAATACATATAAATAGTATATTGCAGGATATCAAAATATGTTTCATTAAAAATATATTGATGATTGTGAAATTAAATTGATATTTGAAAAATAGATTTTTATTTGAGCTATGAATTTATTTCATTCATTACTTATATGCATACTACACAGTTCATGTACCAACCTGTGAAATCGGAATAGATGTTAAAAAACCGTGAATAGTCTGCCAGTATTTCTCAACGACAAGTAACATGAATACATTTAGTTAGTAATGGCTTATTACTAAAAATAAAAAGATTTTATAGCATCAATTCTCTTTTATTTATCCTATTTTATTTAGCCACTATCATGACAGGAAAGTCTTTCCAACTATATATTACCTTGTGATTTTTTATCATTTTAGGCATGCTGTATCTCTCCTGAATATTTGAAACAGCTGTATTAAAACACCTTGTATAATGTTTCAACAGTTTTTAAAATATAAAAGCAGTTGGAACTTATTATATGATCATGATGTATAAGTTATATTCTCCTATATAAATTTTTGTTTTAAAATATTTTACAGCAATATTTTAAAATATTTACAGTGTGTGATGTGTTAATCTTGTGAATTTTCATTCGTTTAAACTTACATTATTATGGTAATTTCTATGACCATTTTCTTAATTATACGTCGTCGAAGTTCTGAATATAACTATATTAATTGTGTCTGAAATATCAGTTCAAAAATACTGTGTGAACTGACGTGTTAGTTGTTCAATTGTGTGTTGCAAGTTAGTTTTAACAAATAATAGAAAGAACATTTAGAAGTTATAAAATATGATGTACTCAAAGTTGTGTACAAAGCAACTTAATTATTGAATTACATTTGGATAGGAATAGCATATTTCTGTACACTCAAATTTACAAAATTTGCACTTGCTGGTGTCAACTAATATTATTTTTACAACAAATTCATTATTTATAAATCACTAAGAAAACAGGAAATTTCATGGTTTAATGAAGTTAATCAAGCATTTCACTTGAAAAATTGCAGCAATTAAGAAATTTATAAGTTAAAGTTCACTACAAAACAGATGAATATAACCTCATATCCAAATCAATATTGATAATGTCAAAACAGAAGTAATGCAAATAAAAAACCTCCTGATTTCTTACAGTTTCTTATTTCTCCCAGTTACATTTTTGAAATTCAACTGTACATCTAATATTATTTTTTGTTGAAAACAATGGAAATTGTCATGATTACTCATAGACTGAAACTCATTTCTAGAAAATTATATTAAGCTGTGAATGAGCACAAACATAAAATAAAATAGTGGATGATGTTAGTGTAGGAAAAAGAGCGTGCAATTGTTTTTTCCAATGGCGGGCATTGAGTGATTAACCCTTCACCACAACAATGCCAGAAGTTGCTACTGATTTAGTGTTACCAGGTTTGCTCCTGTGAACTAAGTCACTTAGGCGAGTAGCGTTACCCACGTCATCACTACAAACCCGTTTATAGGGAGGGCCACATTCATACAACATCTCAGGAGAAAGGACAAAGAAACAAAGATAAAAAAAGAAAACGTCAAAGCCTAAACAGGGATTCGATCCCGGGACCAACAGCCTAAGAGTCAGGAACCCTAACCACTCAGCCATCGGCCAACAGAAGCTGTAGTTTTACTCTGTGGTGTGCATTCCAAAAGACTGAAAATTTTGTGCAATATAATGTTGAATGTGTTCTGCCACAATAAATGATGATCAGTACATTGTTACATTCTCGACGAAACTAAGTAAGCAAGGTTATGGAGCTGCAAAGATATATTTTGTAACAATATGCCACATCAAAATGGTTTCTATAATCTGCAACAGTTACATGTATTGGATTTATCTCATGTAACTATACTTAACGTGAAGAATAAGTTACACAGAGTCATGTTTGCATGAAATTACTTGGGATCCGTGTGTTAACTGCTCTGCTGTAAACACACGGATTAGTTTGCAGTGTGACATCAGAAATATATTGACATAGAAAAAAAAACAGGCTTATGAAATAACATATATAGACGTAACACATGTATAGATGTAACTAACATAATAACTTATATAAATAACAAATATAGCGTTTTACTTGAAGCTATAGCTATTAGTGATCTCTTTTGTTATTACATAATAATGCCAGACGTTAAACTTGAGTTTTGAACAAAATAGTGCTTGAAATTACAATAATAGAGCATATGCGGAATATATTATGTATATGTCATAGGTAAAAAAATTATATTTGTTATGTATATTTATAATAGATTGAATTTGTATTACCTTTGTAAATATTTGTTTTCATTAACTAAAGTGTTATAATTCATTCTCAAAAGTTTGACGAACATATTTTTATTTTCAACTATTACAATAATATTAAGCTGATAAACTTAATAAAAAGAAATAATATTTGTATGATTGAAATAATTACTTATCAGAAAAAAATCCTTTTAATAATTCAAATGAACTTAAAAATTATAATTTTGTAATTAATATACATCAACTCTGACGCTGATAAACTTAATCAAGAGAAATAATATTTGTATGATTAAAATAATAATTTATAAGAAAAAAAATCATTTAAATTATTCAAATAAATTTAAAAATTATCATTTTCAATTAATATATACATAAACTCAGAGGCGTAATTTAATTTGAATTAACAGTTATGGAATATTTAATTAATGCTAATTAAAAAATAGTTTACTTTTTATTAAATTTTTAAGCAAAAATATTTAATGACAATGTAATTATTCAGATTTATATTTTTCCTAGAGGCTTTTTAAGAAATTATTATAAATCTAAAAATTTAATTATTAAAATTAATTTTAAAAATTAAAAATTTGTTAAAAATTATGTTTTGTCTAGAATAGTCAATTAGATATTCAAATTTTTTACTCTTAATAAGTTAAAAGAAAGAGTTCCAAATAATATGAATCTGAATATTATTTTAAATATTCTAATTAATGAATATTAATTTTGATGGAAGAAATATTGAAATGTATTTTTATATATTATTTAACGAAAACAATGAATTTCAGTGGTTTGATAACGATTTTCGAAATAAAAAATGTAAGTGAAAACTAAGCATTTTTTGTAAAATTTTACACAAAAAAGTTGATACTTCATTTAAAAGTTACTTCCAAAGATCATTATTCAGGAAATCACTCGCTCTGTAATTACTTCTAGCAAACTATTTCTATCTCAATTATTTCTCGCAAACTCTTACAGTTACAATAATATATCTCAAAATTTTCTTAATTTAATGGTGTCTTAAGGGTATTAGCCTTAAGTTTTCTTTGAAACAAGTTTTTTGATTGAAAATGTTGGATTATTTAAATTTCTTTTTTTAAGCCGTGGAAGTAAGATAATTTATTATAGTCTGTAAATTAAAATATGGAAATGTTAATTGTTTTTACCATCATTACTGTCATTCAAAATAAGATTACCATTAAAAGTTTAATTTATCATATACTTTATTGAAACAATAGCGTTCGTAGGATTTGATTTATGATAACTATGTAATTATGCTCTAATTAAAAAAGAGAATATTTTAATACACAAGTAAACACATTTGCTTAGTAAGAAGATTGTTGTCAAAGTTCCAGTAGACATATATTTTGTATATTTTACTCAACTCTGATTGCTAGTTTAAATATATTTCATTACAATATTATTTTTTTCAATATTCAACGCTACTTATTGAATAACTATAGTTTTAATTTTCAATTTTACATTCCACATTTTTCTTTCTGCATTTGGTTTTTTAAAGGGTCCTGCGTTAAATTTTAACTTAGTTTTTATTTTAAAATGAAGGATAAAATCACTATGAGAGAGGTTACAAATGTCATTTCAATTGAAAAGTAATTGACGTTTGTACCATTGTCTAAGTGTTAAGACAAAAAAAAAATGAAATGAAATGCAAATAATTATTTACATTATTTAAAGAAAAATTTGTTGTTTGGGAAGTCTATCGCTTTGGAATAAACAATTAAGTACTTTAACTTTTAGAACTAATAAATATTGTTTTTGTTTTTTACTTAATGATAATAATTATGAATATCCATCAAGACAGCTAATTTGCTTTCTTGGGCTTTATGCAATTTTAGATTTTATTACAAATTATATTATTGATTTAGAATTCTTCAAGTCAAATTTTAATATCTATTTCAAATTGTCGTAAATATTTTTCTTTACTCTCAGCAGTTAGGGATCAGATGACTATTTTAAAATAAAGAAAAGAAATATGCGCTTCTTCTTGAAGTGTGGATATTTCCGAGAAGAATGTGACATTGATTATATTAATTTCATTTATAATCAAATTAGTATCGAATGCATTTGAATAAACATTAATCAAATTAGTATCGAAAGCAATATTTAAAATTTTGTAATGAAACCTAATTTATTTTTTTAAACTTAGATTGAATAAAAAATTCTGATACACATTTCATTCTATGCAACTACTCGCAATTTAACTGAATGCAAAAAATCGATGGTCATATAAAAAAACCATAATGGTTTGATTTATGTATAAATAAATCAAATACTATATTTTGTAGTAACTTCTAGGATATTTTATAATTTAATTTTTAAATATAAGAGATTTCTATTACCATAACAAAGAATTGTAGGGACATATTAATATAACATTTTTCATGCAATTATTCACTTATTAATTTATCAGGTAAAAAGAAAAAGTTCTTTTTTTTACATTTATATATTATTTTATGATAGAAAAGTGTCTTAACAAATTATGAAAATAGATTTCTTAGAACATTTCTATATTTAATTTTATTTTGATAAAACTTTATATAGAAAAATTTAAGTTTCAGAGTGTCTGTCAAACATAAGAAATTTAATATTTAATTTATGTAGTAAATAATAAAATGATTTTTTTCTTTTTTAGGTTATTTCACTGCCTAATTATTTAATATTCAATTTTCTAATATATTTTTCTGTCATTTTGGTTTTCTGATAAATTTTACTTTATCTGTTACATTTAAATAAGTTTAGAAATCTCTCTCACTTGGTATTATCTACAAGTATAGTTAAAACTGAGTGAATTCTAAACGTTTGTTATACATATATCTGTAAAAATCAGTTTCTTTAAATTTGAAATAGTTTCTTCAACAAAAAGAGTATTACTTAATATTTTTTCAAATAAATTTTAAAAAGTGCATTATAAAGATTTCAATAGTTTTTTTTGTTATAATTTCTCTTTTTATCTCTAAATAACAAAAAGTGTAATGTTTGTTATAGTTAATTACTGCAGCATATGAATGTTTGTTTTTGTTGTACAGAGAAATAAACAGCATCATCTTTTACCAAGGAAGAATTATTTTGTAAGAAATATATGAAGAAGCAGACGAATAATTTTGTTTTATAAGCAAACATAATAGCTTCAAAATTTTTGGTTAAGACATACATCTTTTAAAATAATATGTTTAAAATAGAAATGATAATTCTGTACCGTAAAATCTTTTTTGAGCATCACAAATGATATCGTATCGTTCTACGAAAAGTTTAATTTAAAATGTTGCTTGATTTAATGTATATTTATATGATAAATGCCCTTATAGAGTTTGATATCAATAAAATATTTATTCAAAAATTGAAACAAATGTAAATGTGAAAAAATATAAAGGTAAATGAAATTGCATATTAAATGTAAGGTATTTTATAAATTATTTTAATAATAATTCAGTAGGAGATCAAATGGGTAGAAATGGATATTATATAAGATTTCTATAAGAAGGTAAAAATACGTCCATCTTCCATAATGAATTGCATAATATTTTCTATCATTAGATGTTCTTCGTAATATACCATAAAACTTTTATGAAGAATATTCTAAAAAATGCATCGAGAGATGCACTAATTAAGACGTAAGAACTTTTCTGGAGCCGTCTTCAGCTTGGTTTCTAATTAAAGTACTACGTCAGTTTTCGTTGAAATATATTTTTTAATCATATCCTTTCTGATTAGACAAACATAATGCAAATATCTTATGCAGGTAAAATTAATGTTGAGTTTTGAGCACATTAGGCTTATGATAATCTCTTAATTATTTTTGAAGGAAAAATTGCTATAGATTTTTTATTTTATGTATTGATAAATAAATAATTAAAATATTTCTTACAGTTACATCAGTTAAATTATTATAATTTTGAAAAATAATGAAAATTAAATTAAATTAGACAGAAAGATACAATTTATATTGGATAATTTAAATTTAATCATTTTTGAATTTAGTGATTTAAGTACAACATATTTGAAGTATTTTAATTTACTTTATATATTTGATAAAAAAAAATTCAGATAATTCATTTATGCTAAAAATAACTTAATTATTTTCATTATTAAGTAGTGTTTAACTGAAAGAAATAGTTAATAAATTTATATAATAATAAATTTAGTTAATACAATTAATAATAGTTATAGTTATTAAATAGTGTTTAACTAGCAAAATTTATTTTTCTGCTTCTATCAATTAATAAAGTATAATAATAATTAGCATTCCCAAAAGTTAGTATTAAATAGCGTTTAACTGAAAGAAATAACTTTTGGGAAAGTTAATTATTATTATACTTTATTAATTCATAGAAGAAAAAAATTAATTTTGCTAATAAAATGAAAGCAATATGTTAAAAATTTAAAAGGTTATCCTTCCTTTTTCAATTAAAGCGAAGTTTGAATAAATTTCATATATATTACAATACACATTGTATATATTATTTTTATAGGCAACATAATGTATATATATTACATTTTGTTGCCTATTAATATAGAAGGATAAAAATTTAAGAATTCTAAAGTGAGTTTCGCTTTATAAACAAATAAATGTATTCTTTATGAGAATTAAAATTCTTTTGAAATATTTATGTTGGAAAAAAACATTTTTCTATTTTTTGGTAGTTTTTAATATCATGACTAAATATAATTAATTAAGAAGAAACAAAATTTGTAAAATAAATTATGATTTGGAATATTAATGATGGTAACTAAATAAAAAATATAATTTAATGAAATAAATATATCTCATTGAATATAACTATATTCAATGAGGAAAATTTTCACAAAGATTTTAAGAAATGTGATCTTTTATTATTAGCAACTTTCACAATTTAAAAATAATGTAATACACATGATTTATAATTTATATTAAAGGATATATGCAGATAAGATTTTAATACTATGTCCTGCATCATTTTATAGGCATAAAATAATAAACATGCATTTAAAATAATCATTATTTATCGATAGAGACTTTATTTTAATCTACATTTATTGTGAAAAGTTTAGAAACTAGATGAATGTATACATAAATTATAATGAACAAGACGGTGAGAATGTAGGTTTTATTTATAATTTCATTATACTTTTATTGATTCCTTTCTAATTTGACTGAATAAAACTTTCTAGTTCTGATTTGAAGTCAACTTCAAAACTTTCCCCTTTTTCCAGCTGTCAGTTATTTTTCTTATCTTTATAGGTACTGTGAGTTTTAAAAGAAGTGAGGAACATATTTTAATGAGAAGAGATACGTTTGAATGAGACACTTTTCTGATCATCTTCCATTCTTATTAGCCAACAATATTCTTTTTTGATAAAGAAAACTGATGTACTATTTCTTGTGAAACAAGAAAATTCTTCATGTACATTTTATTGAGATTTTTTAAGATTCACCTTCTTTACAAACATACTTACTTAGTTTATGTATATTTAATTACACACATATTTATTAGCAGAAATGAATTAAATTTTTAAGTTATAAAAATATATTACTTTAAATAATATTTATTTTAATAATCTTTTAATTGTATTTATGAGTTTTTATGTGTTTTCCAAAAACTCATAAAATATCTTATTAATTGACAGTCTTCCTCATTTTTTCTATTGTGTATTAAATGTTTTCATTAAATAATAATATACAAATATTTTCATAATTTCTGGTAAGTTGTCATTAGACTCTCTTTAGAAATTTTTCACAAAAAAATAATAAACAATACATTACTTAACCATATTTTAGAATTAATACTAAATAAACATCTAAAATTTTATTATTATATATAATTTTTATGCCTTCTTAGAAATTATTAAAACATTTGACTTTTGAAAACATTTGAAAGAATCTTTTTTTTTTAATTTTTGCACTCTCTATCTTCCCATATTCAATGTTCTGAATTACAGAACTGTGAAATCTCTAAATAGATATTTTACTTTTTCTTATTTTTGCAGAAGTATTTTCATAGCTTTTTTTATAAAGTTTGCAAAGTTTTTCTAAATCTTAAATATAAATCTAAATGAAATCGTGATCTTGCCACCCAACCTGCCTAGTGGTTAGCGTAACTGACTACGGATGGGAAAGACCTGGGTTCGAATCCCGGGTCGGGCCTGGATGTACTTACTCTCTCTCAGTTTCTTAACCTTTCCTCAGATGATGGATGAATGTGGCCCGCCCTGTAAACGGGTTTGTGGTGGTGTGGCGTGGGTGATGTTACTCGTACCTCCGTGGCCTGGTTCACAGGTGCCCACCGGGTAACGATAAAATGAGTAGCAGTTTCCAGCCTTGTTAAGGCAAATAGGCTAAAGTACTTACTTGCTCAAGTGTGCCCGCCGTTAGAAATAAAAAAAAAGTAACGCGATCTTAATACACCAGTTTACCTTATAGGAGGCCGGAATAAAATTCAAAATGTTATTCATAAAAGGCAAAACAATAATTTTTCATACACATTGTGAATATGAATAATTATTGCCATCAAATGAATATAATTAGTAACTGATAAATTTTCTTAATTACTGTACCCATGTATTAAATAGAAGTTAATGAAATATTATAAAATAAAAACAAAAATTTCAAACAAAGCTTAAAATTGTTTACAAAATTTAAAAAAAAAAAATAGAGCAGCTTGAAAAGTTTTAATAAGTAATGTTGTGTATATAATGCACTTATTGAATTAAAAATACATTTAGTTTTGTTTTTAGTGGTATTAAAAATTATTTAGATTTAAATTCCTAACTGAAAAAATCCACTGTGTGTTTCGTTAAGTGGCTATCACAGTAGTTTATATTTTCAAGAAGTTTGTAAATAAAAAGTATTCTGCTAGGGAGTTCAATTGATATTAAAAGTCGAAAAAAAAGGCAAAAAGTGATATTGCTTTTTTAAAAAAATAGTAAGTTTTATGAAATGTACCTGAAGTACTCAAAAATGTACAAAATTACAATGATTGGAAAATGGGGAAAAGTTTAAATAAAATATTTAAAAATTTAAATGATCCTACAGTATAGAAAAATTATCAAAAATATATATTAAAAAAAGCTTTTAATAAAAATGTTTTCATTTATATGTTTATTAAAATTACTGATATTTTTATATGTAATTCCTTTTTAAAACGAAAGTTTTAATAATGCCATTGCAAAAATAATTATTTAATATCCCTTAAGTGACTAATAATTAATAGCTTATCACTTACAAACGATATAATAAATATAAAGAACATGAAATTAAAAAATAATTTCATCAACTATCCTATTTAACACATTATTTAAAAATATAAATGAATTCCTGTCAACAGTAATGAGAAATAAATAAATTTTTTTTTAATTTTAACTATATCATTTATAAACATTTAGATACCAAATAATACCTTGTTAAAAAGTAAGAAATAAAATAATTCTTACTGAGATTTCTGAAATGGTCCAATCATTAGCCATAGATTTATTATAACTTATCTCTGTTTTCAAATTTGTGTCAAACTAGATAAAAGTGAAAACATTTTATATACATTTTAAATCAAAGGACATCAATGGCACTTATTACAGTTCAATAAATTCAATTTACTGTCTAAAGTTTAATTAACGTCTAATAAATTAAAGAAGAAATGCGTTTCATATCCATATTCCATCACAATATAACACCATTATTTCAAATTTTAGTCTTGCTTATTTCATGTACGTTCTTTATTTATTTATAAAAAATATTCAGATAAAAAACTTTAATAAACTGTTTAAATTTCTTACAATCAGTTTCTAACTTAAAAAGATTCATATCAAGTTTAATCAGAATAAAGACAGGTTATTAATTAATTTATTTTAAAATATTACACAAGTCATCTTTGGTTTGCTTAGCACCAGTTTTCTGAACACGATTTAATGCGTATTAAAGCCTCCATTTTGTAAATATTACTTTCAAGCTTTTATCGAAATTGATTAAAGTTTCTAAATTTTCTGAATAATACTCACTGACTCTTAAAAGATAAATGTTTTCCTTCAACGAAATGAAATATTCATTTTTGCTGTTTATCTGACTATTTATTTAGTGATGCTTAACATATTAACAGAATCTTTCTATATGTTTAATAAACAGCATTTCTGGAAATAATGCCTTGAGCTAAATACTAATAAACATGTGTCAGTGTGTTACTTTCAATCCATACTAAGTATTTTTAGAAAATATGGTATTATTTTTTATATCTAGTTAATCTTGTAAAAATTTACTCTACAATTACCAAATACAAATTTCAATACTGTTTTGCAATAAAAATTTTCACGCATATTTTAAATTAATTGAAAATTAGACTTCCTGGTTTTGTTAATATCATATCATTTTTATTGCATTATTTAAATGAAATAAGCAAAGTTTGAACTATAATTTTTTAATTAAGAGTATAATAAAAAAAGGGTAGTAATAAAAAAATTTACTATTATTTTGTTATGCATGCCTATTTCCTGTGTCTTTCTGTATTTGAATGATAAAATGATATTTTGTTATTATTGATGCCTTGTGTTTAAGTAAAACATTTATACGATAATATGTAATCGATAAAAGTAATCTTCGTTAACTTTTATATTTGTATTGCTTTATAAAATGCGTAAATTATATAATTATTCAGACATTTCGCATAAAATAACAATTTCGTAATATGTTCAAGAAGTTTTAATTAAAATACCCATCTTATAAGATTATTTATTACAAAATGAAACAAGTTGATTCATTTATCTCTTCAAAGTAATTCAATTAAACTGCAAGATGAAAAGCAGATGAAACTAAATATATATTTAGAAAGAGATACTTAAATATTTCCCATTAGTCATTGTTTCATTTTAAATAAAACGTTATATTATCATTATATTGAAAGTATAATAATATTAAATTTATAGCTATGCAAAGCATGAAAGATATTTTACATACATAAAATGTTCAATGATTCATTCCTTCAATAATATTATCAGCCTCTTATAAAGGGAATAGTTTTGAGTCTTTGCTTAAATGTGGGTTTTTTAAATATTTTATTAAAAGTATTTAAAAAATACGAATTTCTATACAAACTCTAAGATATTCATTTGACTATATATTATTCATTAAACAGCAAAACTATGTAGTCAATTTAAACATTTTTAAGTGTCGTAGTAAAAGTTACAGTGCAATTGTAAAAGCATAGTGATTTATTCTCCTTAAGTTATGTATACTATTGGAGAATATTAGAAATCATTTATCTAAGTTTATATTTTGATCGTAGAATTTAAATCAATTTTATCATTTAAAATAATAACATACATGTAATTTTTGTCATATAATAAATGATAATTTTGAGACTATATAGAAACAGTTCATATATTTTAAAAATAGATAAAATTTCTATAAAATGAAAAAAATTAACTTTATTTTGTGACAAAAATATTTTTAAAAGTTTATTTATATACATAAAAGGGTAGTGTTATAAACATTAAAGGTGCTTAATTGTAAAAATATTTAGTTACAATTAAATAAACAGTGAACATCCTTTTGAAAAAAGTTACTAGAAATTAAATAATTTTAATCATTGGTTGTAAATAATATTTTTAAGGTACAGCAAAATTTTAATATTTTTAAAAACATATTCTCAAACTTTCTTAATCAAACACTTATTTAATAGTATTTGGTTATTTATTCATGAATAAAATTTGTATACACACAATTATGAAGATAATTATTTTAACATTAAGGAATACAGTTGAATAGTTACATATAAAATGACTTTTAATCTTTTCATTTTTAACGAATATTGGGTTTACGTTTCTGTAATAAATTTCAAAAGCCATCTTAAAAGGAAATTACTTTTAATTAAAAAGGTTGAGAGGAACTTAAAAGAAAATTTTTATGTATCAAAGAAAATGTACTGAGAATAAGTTAATCAAAGGTTTTAAAGGTATTTTGAAAAAGTGCACTTGTAACGACTGGTAACATATCAATCTTTCTTTTTCTTAAAGACAATAATTAATTAATCAAATGAAATAAAAATTTGATTTGTGTAAATAAATGTAAGGGAGTGTAATACAAACTTAAAGCAAACAATATATTTTACATCTATAAAATTATATCAATTTTCCTACAGAAATTTTTAAAAAATATTTATAATTTATTATTCCAAAATAAAGAAACCAAAACATATAAATCTAAATTTCGATGCAACATTTAAAATTCGATATGTTTCTAAGTACTTAGTTTATTACTTATAATATCATAACGGAAATAATTAATGTTATTGATAGGAAGTAAAATAAATGAAATAAATTTTGACAAATGTTTGGCAATGTTTAAAAATTTATTACAGTCGTATCTGCTTACATTAATTTTGTGTTAATGTAAATAATGTAGTTGTATATGATCAGCAAATATAATATTTTTGCTCAATTTATTTTTACTCAAAAGTTCAAAAAAACGTAGCATAATTTTATATATCTTACGTTTAAGCAAAAAAATAAATAGCTATTAAATACTAATTGTCGCATTATAATTAAGAACTTGAGAATATAAATAAAAGATTAGAGACTATTTAGAAATAGGCTAAGTCAGAACATAATCCGTGATATGTTATTTACTAGACATTATTACTAATTTATGCCTGATTATCATAATAATTTATACCTGATTATAAAAAAATCAAATATAAATTATTTTTTAAAATCTTTAATATAACTAAATTTTAATTATATTTTTTTCTTAAATAATTTATTTTTAATAGAACTCTAAAAGTTATTCTTAATAGATTTTATCATATATATTATAAATTATATATATATATATAAATTTTTTATGAAGTCTTACTTAACTTAATTTTAAATATGATTAGCAAAGAATTTCCTATATATAATGTTACATTTTTTTATCAAGATGTCAAGCAATCGAAAGTTAATTTATAATTACATTCTGAATTGTTTTAAATGATTTTTTGCTGTACATTTCTTAAAATGCTTTCAAATTACTTACTTTACAGTTATGCAAAGACCAAGTTTTTATCTATTTTATCTTGAAACTTGAAAAGTCATCATGTCATTTTCCAAAAATTTGTCTCATTTCAACAAATTTGAGAAACGATTCCATAATCAAATTTATCAAGTGAGAAAGTTTATAAGAGATTACTTAAAGTCATTCATTCAAATATAATTTAATAAAATATTTACCTTTGATAAATTCTCTTAGTTTATAAATTGATTTTGTTTTTTAAAATTTTTTTTATTTCATAAATTTCCATTTTAGTCTAACGTATTTCCTTTTCCCACTAAGTCATTTTTTGGTTATCATACACAGCCATATTTTTGCAGGTGCAATTTGAAACCACACATAACAAATATTAACTGTCAAAAATAAAAATTGAATTATTTTCATTTTCTAAAGTGAATTTCTGAGAACAAGGAACTGAATAAATGTTTTTGGGAAAATCTTTGTGAATGTAAAAACATATTTTTGCACTCTTGTTTAGATTCATATTTTATTTATTTAGTATTTTTTACTTAAACTAATTGTTTATAATCATATATTTTTCATTTAATAGTTATCTTTCCTTCATTTAGAAGATTATAATATAAATTGTCAAATATATATTTGTTATGTGAACTTAAATTAAATTAATGCGTTAATAAATAGAAGTAATGAAAATATGATTATGTTAATTAAGAAAGATTTATTTATCGTTATTATAATGAAAATCCTTTGATTTTTAATGAAACTCTTATAATTTTTTCTATGTATTTATTCTATTAACGTAGTATATTATCATTTTTAGTGCCTGGGATTGAAATTAATTCCTTACCATACAATTAAATGAATATTATATTTATAGAAATCATTTCTTTAATAAATTAATTCCTTATTAAATTTAAATCCTTATTCTGTATTAAAAAGGAAACAATGATTTATTTTTTTTCATTTATGTTAACTTATTTTATTATCTAACTTATAAATTGAACATCAATTGTTGCTTTTCAGTAGTAAAATTTCAAGAAGTCCTTTTTTTTAGATAAGTAACAATTAAACTTATTAATATTTTTAGTTGATTTCACCAAAACATGACAAGCGTAATGCTTTCCTTATACTGATAAAGGAGTCTTGAATTTCTAAAACTTGTTATCTATCATTTGTTGAACATCACTGAACAAACAATCAATATTATAGTTTGTATCAACAAAAGATAGAATCTGTCACCTATCTTTTGTTGAACATCATTGAGAAGAGTTCTTTTAACGTTTTTAGAGGAACCATCGATATTGTTTTATCAATAAATATAGCTCCCTTATTGAAATATATATTTTTTTCGGATGAAAAAGGACTCAGCTTTGATTTCCAAGTTCCTTATTTTTTTAAAAAAAGACTATGGATAACATGAGTTTGATTTTTATCTTCCTTATCGAATTCAATAAATCTCAAAATATAAATATAGAAGTAAACATTGGGTGATATTAGGCTTCAATGTATATTCTAGATCACTGGTTTTCATCAAAACAATAATAAAAAAATGAATGAAACCAAAGCTATCATGAGGCATAAAACTTCTTAGTATGTATAATAAAATATTTTAATATTAAAGATCTCCTGAGATTATAGTAAAAACACGTGATAATGAACATGGAAAAATACATTTGAAATTTCTGTAATCATTGAATTTCATGTGTTTTTAATTTTCCTGATACAACCGATTTTTATTAATTTAAATTTCAAATTTTCAATGGCAAAATTTTCATTTATAATAAGTAAAATTATTTTTTACGAAATATATGTTTTTAATTTCTCAGGAGTAAATATTTACATTTAGATTTCAAACAAATTCTCTTAAGCCATAGAAATTAAGATAAAGAATCGAATTTCTCTAATGTCTAGGTTGTTTCGTAAAACCAATTATTGAAAATACTTGTTGGTACTTCAGGCAATTGTAAATAAGATTAAAATGAATGTTTGAATAAAAAAACGCTCATAAGTGTTTTGTATTTTCTTTTACTATCATTATATAGGCACTCTCTTTGATTTTAATTTATATTTTAAGAATTTGAATTAAAAAAGAAATCAACTTTATACAAGCATTGCATTTTTTAAAAGGTATATTTATCATAATAAAGGTATATTAAATACATAATATCCAAAAATTTTAAAGTTTTTCAGTAAATTCTCTAACTTTGCCTAACTATTTGTAATTAATACATGTCTTAAATCAAAAATGAATTGGCTTTCACAGCTCAGATGAAAATTGAGTTTGAGGAAAAATATATGTATTTTTTTTAAGAATTTTGAAATATATTTTATTAAAATTAAATATTGAATAAATATTACAATGGTATAGTCAGAAAATAATTTGCATATATTTTTGTTTGAACAATATATTTTTGAGTCATCCATAAGTTAATTAAGCTATTTTACTCTTTAAATTTTTTTCACACTTTACATTTTTAATTAAATAAAGGAAAATCGCTTACATTGTAAAAAACTCTGTATTTTTTTAGAGGTTAATCTGTATTTTCTTTTATTTTTAAGTTTTATTACAATTTATATTAAATTGATGCAAAATGTTTCATTAAAATATTTAAAAAATAATAACAGGAATTATAGCACTGACTGATAAAAATATTTTTATACTACATTAATTAAATGGAAAACTAATATATTCTGCTTTGAAGATCTTGAAATACATGGATTGAAATAAGTTTTATTCAATGAAGGATAGATGTTTGAAAAAATTAAGTCATTAAATTTAAAATCTTTGGAATTACAGATCAATCTGAAGAATTTAATTTTATCTATATCGATCAAATTCTATCATTTAAATAAAAGCTAATGTATGATGAAATATTTTATACCAAAGATTTATTTCTTATTTTATTAGAAAAATTAATTTAATTGTAACAAATGTAAATTGGGTAAAAATTGTTTTTAAACTTTGAAAATTAAATGTAATTCTTTTATTCTATTTAAGAAGTATTGATTGATAAAAATAAATTGCTTTCTGTTGAATACTAATCTGTTATAAAAATGTGAAAGTAGTATTTTATGAAAAAAAATTCTTGATTGTTTCAATAAATGTAAACTAAATTATGTGGCTTGACAACCCATCGGGTGGACAAGACCTACAGTGTCCATATCTGTTTTCTTGACTGAAGTCTCCGTGGTGCGAAGCATATGTCTAGGTTAGATGACCATTCTATTTGAAGAGCCCAGTGTTTAGTTCATAATCATACTTGGTACTCAAATTTATCTACTCTCTGAAAAGTTGAGTCAACATCGCTCATTCACTAAATATATGAAATATAATTTCTATTCAATTTTTAATATTATATATCTTCTTTCAAGACTAAGTCATATATTTTGAAGTATTTTCATTAGCTTTTGCTGTGAAAGTTATGTTTACTTAAATATTGCATTAACCTTTTTTTCAGATTTTTCTTGACATGAATATCTATCCATTGTTTTTTATAGAAATTTCACTCTATAGGTGCATCTATATTTTTTATAAGATTTAATTCATAGTATTTTCACAAGGAATCAGATTCAATTAGTTCGTCTTCAAAGATCAAATTAGTTCATGTTCACAAGAAATCGGAGAATTTTTTACTTTATTATTTAAGTTATTTCTTATTTTAAAGGATTTTGCTCTTATTCTTCAATTGTGATTTTTTTAAACTAGTACAGTTGTCATTCAAATGGTTAGGAATCTGGCTTTCCGTCCTATTGTTTGTGGATCTGAATCCTATCAAGGACATATTTAATTGTAATGTCTCAACATGCTTTTTAAACTTAATGCCCCTGATAATTCCAAAAGAATGGACGTTGAGTAAAAAAAATACCAATAAACTAAAATTAGAATTCCTGGAAAACAAGTTCTCAAATAGATGAATCCTGTTAAATAAATTTATTTTTGTAAGTTTTTCAATTTTCCAATTTATTTGTTACCGAATAAAATTGTCTCTAAAGTAAATATATTACGGTGTTATATTTTACCTTAAATTTATAGATTAATTTGGTATATATTTCTAATGTAAATATACTACAATATAATGCATAATAGTCAAATGGAAGATTAACTGAAATCTCAAATTATTTTTATAAATATAATAATTAAAATTTACAGATGTTAAAGTTTTTAATAATACATAATATTACAAAGAAATATTTACTAAAAGAATTTTTTTAAATTTGAATAAAAAAATTATTAACTCAAAAGCAGAAATTCTGGATCTATTTTAATAAATTGTCACTTTTTGCTAATTTCCGAGAAATATATTTTCTTAAGCAATTACTGAGGAAAATAAAAATGAGTTGTAAAAAAGAATAATTGCTTCTAAAGGAAAGAAAAAAATTGAAATTATGTCTCATTTGGAAGAATTTGAAGAAAGGAAAGCTATAAAAATATTTTTCTGTTTCTTATATGTATTTGAGAGGCTTTTTAACAGTAATAGTTAGCACCATTTTTTTATTTATCAATATTTAAAACTATGTTTAAAAAAATGTGCATACCGTCAGGAATATATGCAGATATGTTTCATTGGTAAGCTAGCCAAAAAGAATCTTGAAAAGAAAATTATTTTCTTCACATTCCTACTTCGTTAATAAATTCTTTTAAACACATTTATGAAAATAAGTGTTATTTTGAAAAATATTCTTGTAGTTTGTCAAAATAATTACGATAATACTTGTCAAAATTTCAGCAATGAATGTTATTCTGTTAGTGTTCTCAAAAGATTGCATTTAGTAATTCATAAAAAAAATCGGAATTATGAATTGAGATGAAGAGTCTCTGGGTGTATAAAGCTCAATCAAAAATATTCATATACGCTCAAAATTATAAGTAAAGTATTACTAGTTGTACTAACATACATAAAAAGTGTTAATTTCTAAGGAAAAGTATTGCTAAAGTAAATGTGAAGTAGTCATGGGACATGAGACATAGGTATGAGAAATGGGATATTCAAAATAATTGTGGTATTAAACTATGTCATTAATAAATATAATGCTTTATGCATAGCTCTCTGAAAGAAATGAATGACGTAGTGAAATCATTTTTTCTTAAAATGGCATTTTAAGACATAGTATATTTTGAATAAACTCATTCACACGAATCAAATGAAGCAATGAAATATAAGTAAGCATTTAAGTTCTGAGAATATATGTTTCGAGCTTTCAATTCGATATAAAGGGATTTGAATAATGTTGAAAAGAGACAAAACAATAAAATTTTGATTTATAATATCATTTATAGCATTCTATCTTCCATAATTGTTTAATTAAATACATGATACTTAAAATAATTTTTTGATATGAATGTAAGTTTTTTTGTCATTCAATGGTAATTTTGCTGAGAAATGATAAAACTAGGATTGAAAGAGTAATATAGGAAAAAAATAATGATTTCAAAGTGAATATGTTTCAATAAAAACTTTTTCAAGCATTATTTACTATTTAATTTCTAATTTTATTAGTATATTTACTCATTTTCAGTGTTTACTTAATAAAACAAACCGAAATTATTGCTAAATAGCTATTTTTTTATTAATATAAATAGAAAAGTATTATGTATTACAGTTATTTTTTATTTTATTGACTATAATTTTTTTTGAAATAATTCGTATATATAGACATATAATATTTAAATTATTAGTGATTTTAAAAAAAAGTAATAATTACTATCAGAGACAACGATCATGTAATTTGAAGTGCAATGTTTTCAATTGTTTTTAACTTCATACACTTCAAAATATAGATTTTAAATAAATTGAAGTATATGGTTTTTCAATTTTTAAAATATTACTACCTTTTCATAAAGATTTTTTTAAAATGTAGATTAGCTATGAAAAATAATGTACTGAATGCGTTTATTAGAAAGATAAAAAAAAGAAGAGAATTTAATTATAAGTATATATATGTTGAAAATATAAGTGGAATTAATTGAAAAAAATGCGTTGAATTAATTTTCAATTATATAGGAATTTCACATCAAAATCCTTTTAAAGCTTAGCATTCATTATTTTACAATGCAAAAATAAATGAGTTTTGTGTACGTATATTCCTTTATAAATTTAAAAACAAATTTTCTTGCACAGAAATTCTCTATTTCACTTATTTAAATTTAAATATTTTTTAAGATTATGGGATAAACTATAATTGGATATAACTATTTTAAGATGAAATATGCATCTTAAATTTAATCCTTAACTGAAGATTGTTTGAAAATTCAGATTTTTGCAACTAATTTGCTGAGATTGTTTTCCATCCTATTTCTTGTAAAATTTGAATAATAAGATTAGTTTAAATGTGATGTATGCCTCAGAAATGTAATATTAAAATATAAAGATGATTTTGTGTAAGAAAAAATATTCATCTTATATAATTCGAATAAAGATTGCACAAAATGGAATTTATTCTATTCCAATGTAATATTTTTTGTTTGCGAATTATTACAATTTATTGAATAAAATGAATAGAGTTTGTGAAATAGAGCTCAATAAGAGAATCACACAGAGAGTATTTTCATTTTTTTCCATCTAATACTAAGTAAAAATCGAGAATGGATATCTCTATTTATTAGGAATATTGTTTTAACTTTACGTGTGCAAATAGAATTAAATGCTATTCATTTCACATAAATGCTTAGGGTATCTTAGCAAAAATACTTGTTTTTCTTTATAGCTTCGATAAATATAATGCAGTCTTATCAAATAAAAGCTTTGGACTGGCTTCAAATGAATGCAGTATACTTGTGATGTAAGTAAGCTTCGATTTACAAATTGAAAAACTTTAGCAAATTCTGTGATTTAAAAAATATTTATTTGTATATGTTTATATTAATAATTAAAGCCAAAAAAAGAGTAATGAAATATAAATATATTTTGATGTGAAAAACAAAGTGTAGGGTTTTAGTCTAAGTAAAATATTTTAGTCTTCGTTTTTCAGCAATTAAAGATACAATTACGATTCATCATTTGCTTAAACAAAACACGTAAGCGTCTATTTACAACAAAAATAGCTTTTTAAAATTCTCAAATTGTTAATGTTTCTTATTAAATAAATGTTTGATAAAGCAATGAAAAAAAACAATAAATGATTATAATAAGAAGACATATTTCCGATTTGAAATCCTTATAATACGTTTTTTAATATTGCTGGACTTTTTTTTAGTTTTGAATATTTAAAAAATTAATATTTCAAAATAATGTACAAAAAATATTAACAGCGTGTGATCCTTTCTTAGAAATTTAATGATTATTTAGTATAGAAAAATAATGAATATATAATGAAAAACATATTTTTTGCGATAGATATATGTCATATGAATATTATTTTTTAATTGTTTTCTAGCGACTTTTTATTTTTTGAGTTTGGTTAAATTTACTCTTTTGAATCACTCTTAATTTTTTACATTTTGAAAATTTTACACTTTTATATGAATCTATACCGATTACTTCAGTGCATAAATAAATTAAAAAAAATTGAGAAATTAATATTTCCATAAAAATATATTTTAATATTGTGTGATTATAAAAATATTACATAAACAACAGCACATATAGAAAATATAATATATTTGAACATTTAATTTTCATCCTTTATTTCCTTTACTTTTAATAAGAACTAAAACTTTTTATGTCTGTTTATGAGCTACAACATGATTTTCAATTTATAAATCAAATTATGATGTCCTGATGTATCCTTATACCAAAATATAATGATATATTTTACATTGAATGAATTTTGTTTTTATTTTTAATAATAGTTTTTCTGTAAATTAAGTATCTTTATCAAATAGTAATTTTCTTAAATTAAATATCAAATATTTCTAATGTTTCCTTATTCCATAAATCAAATATCTTTGGAATATTCTATTATTAACAATTTATTGAATATATTCTGTGTTTTCGTTGTGATTTCCAATGTTTATTTGAAATTATGAGTGGCTTAAACTGACAATGAATAATGTTACCGAATATTAACCAATTTCAATTCGCATTCATTTATTTTATAACTATAATTTGTATAACTATTATTATATATAAATATTAATATGAAATTATAGTATGTTAATAAATATGTAGTTAAAGTTTCTGAATATACTTTGCTGCTGTACTATTTCGTACAAAATATTCAGTGAATAATTATTGTCACTGTTGAACAAAGATATATGACTAATGTTTTTTATTTTTACTTGCAGCCACCAAACCTGTCTAGTGGTTAGCGTAACTGACTACGGATGGAGAGGATCTGGGTTTGAATCACGGCTCGGGTATGGATGTTCTTTCTCTCTCTTTGTTTCGTGTCCTTTCCTCGGATAAGAGAAGAATGTGGCCCACCCTATAAGCCGGTTTGTGGTGGTGTGGCGTAGGTGATGCTACTTGTACCTCCGTGACTTGGTTCACAGGTGCTCATAGGGTAACGATAAAATGAGTAGCAGTTTCCGTCCTTTATGCGGCAAATAGTTTAATGTACTTAATTGCTCAAAAGTGCCCTCCATTAGAAATGAAAAAAAATTTCTACTTGCAATTTGGCAGATCGGTAACTTTGATTTTTCCAGGTTTATTCAATGGAAAAGTGTAAATGTAATAAACTATCCAAAAACTTATTTACTTAATGTACATATTTTAAGAGTTTTGATTTTGCATTTGTTAACAGTATAGCTATGATCGCTTAATGGTTTGAAAGTAATATAATACTAGTAAAAACAGTATATGTATAACATTTTGTAACTGAGTGAACTTAAATGCCTCCTTGCTTTTCTTTCTTTCAACACATTATTATGATTCACTGTTCACCGAGGCAATGATCAAAGAATTTTTACATCATAACAACAGTTTTCAACTATTAATCTTATTTCTGGATACGTTTAACATAAATATTTATTATATATTTACGATATTTTTTCTTGTACTTGAATCTCTGCTTTTTCAGATAATATTATGTACTGTAGTAAATGACATCCATTTTTAGTCAATAAAATTAAAATATTAATGAAAAAGAAGTTAATTGTAATTTATTGATTTTTTTATTTTTTTAGTAAATTTCACGTTTGTTTTTTTATACATCTTATCTTAATTAAAAATTTAATTCTTCTTTATTACATCATAATTTTATCTCTGATCTGAATTATTATTTCTATTCTTTTAAAAACTGTTTGTAATAAAATTATAGTTTGAATTTGTTTTTTATAAATATTTGAAACATAAGTAAATTTTATAAATATATTTTGTTATTAATGAATAAGCATTAAAAATATTTGATTATAATTTTATCATAACTGTGTTAAAAGGAAAATAATATTCACAAGTTCACATATTTTCATTTTAAATGAACAAGTATGCTGAGTTAAAATTGGCTTCAAGGCTTAAACTTAAATATTTAACCATTATAAATTTAGTTATTCATGCAAAATAATTTTCGGCAACTTTTTTAATTATCTTAGTTTGATAAAATTTAGTTTGCATAATACATACAATTTCATAATTTCTGAAATGTTAATATTTTGAATCTTTGAAAATTGAAAACAGTTCAATACCCTTTTTGCTTTTCAATCTGGTTTGTTTTGTTATTTGGAACATATAGCAGAGATTACTATCAAAACGTATATTAAAATAATATTCGAAATTTACATTTTTTCCCAGCAAGAAATTATTTTGTATCATAAGATAAAATATTCTTTTTAGTAATTTGTATTTCATGAAATTTTAAATTTTGATAGGTGGAATTATATATATCAATAAGTCAAATATTGATTTATAACATGCAATACAGAAAATGTTTTCTGTGAACATGAGCAATCTTTTATTAAAATGGTTTTGAAACATAATTTTAAAAACAGTGTATTTATTGTTTATCTAAAGTATCTATTTAGATAATCAATAAAGATATTCGTATGCCTTAAAAATATGGTATTTTATCTAAAAATAAGAAAAGATAACTCATTAATCTGACAAAAACTTCTCACAAATGATTACATCCAAATGTTATGATATTGTATTGTTAGAAGAAAAATATTTATTTTGTTTAAATAATTACATATTGCTTTAGATTAAAAACTTTTGAACTTTGAAAATTTGCAATTATATTTACATACAAATTTATTGTTGAAATTTAATTATTTGAAAATGCTTATAATATAAAATATTATATTGGTAAAATTTCGATATACATGTATTTTAAATACATGTTTAAGGGTGTCTTCTATTATTTATAATGTTTATTTGCTATTTTAAATAATCTTATAAAACTTGCCTGGATAAAATAATGATAAATTTTGGAAATTAATGATGAAGCCAAAAATTTTTGTATCATTAAAAACTTAAGAATTTTTCAAAAAAAAAAATTGTTTTAAAAATATGCGTGAATATCAATATCTTTACTTTTCGATACAAATAGGAATAAACTTGTTTTCAGTGAAAAATGATGTCTTGTATAAACTCTAAAAATGCTATAATTTTAAATGTTAATAATAATTTGGAAATTTATAAATAAAATATCTTTCGGATGAAATATATTTTATTTAGGGAATTTTTAATGACTTAAACTACTTCAGTACCGATTGAAATAAGAAAAAAATTAGTTTAATCAGAAGATACTCAAAATTGGAAGAAATTGAAAATTAGAGTGTTAAATGTCTAATATATCTAATATTGCTTAAAATTAAAAAAGAACGCTAAATTTCTTATATCTGTTTTGTTACTGTGACATTATTGTGAGTTTTGAGAATATATATTTGTCGTTCAATTGTTACAACTTATATATTTTCGATAGTATATATTTTCGATAGTATCATCTATATCTATATCTGTCTACATCTACTATATCACATCTATATCTATATCTATAAATCATGTGTGTTGCACTTGTTTTAGAAACTAAAATAAATTAGTATTTTCCTGAGAATTATTGATAGCTTCACATTTTTTTAAAAAATCTGCAATTATATCTCTGCAACTATAAATTTTATCTTCAGTCTAAAAATCTTTGACTGAAGATAAAATTAGTCTTATCTAATAGTATAAGTGAACTATTAGAAACAAATTATTAAGTATAGTTCGAATTTCTTGTAAACTACGCTCGTTAATCATTATTGTTGAAAATATCATGTTTTAACTTTAACAATGCAATATCGATTTGATAGATTTTTTTAAAATTTCTCAGTGGAAAGCTTAAGCGGGAAAAATGAAGAATATTTGAAAACAAAGTATAGATATTTAAATCACATTTTGTGTGAATTTAATCCTCACATTAATCTAAATGTATTAAAATATTGATTGAAGATTTAAGAGTAAACAAAAAAGGGAACTTGAAATGTGTTCCCTTTTTTGTTTTACAAGATAAAAAATTTTGAATACAAGATAATTTTTGAATACAAGATAAAAAAGGCGAAAAATATGAATTAAAGCTTATGGTAGATTATAAAACATTTCTCTATAATTGGTTGCAATGTAATTTGAATAGTTAAAAAATATATATTCATGTTCACTGAAGTTCAAGTTTTCAGTTTGAAAATATTTTCGATGGTATTTAAAAAAACGTTCTTAATAACCACAAAATATAATTCCTTAAAACCGATCATTGAAAAACTGAGGTATTTACTTCCTTAATTTAAAATTTTTTTTAAATTAATCTTGAAACATGGATCCTCGAAATTATGTATAAGTAGGATTTTAAAAGAAAGAAAGATTAATGAAGTTTTAAATTGCTGCTAATTTTTTTATGGTTTATTGCATGTTTTCGCAAATATTATATTTATGAATGTCGTGATCATATAAATATGAAGTAATGAGTACTTTCACGCATTAAAATTGGGTTAATATTAATAATACTTTATTAATCTGCAAGAAAAATATTGGTTTGACTATTCAATTTACACACAAAATACTAATTAATCTGATATCTTTAATAATTTATCATAAACACACAAAAAACTACGTAATATATTAATAGAATATTAAGCACTTTGTTAAAGAACAAACCTACTCAAATTTTACTAAATTTTTGAAAAATTGTCTTCTCAAGTATATGACAATTTGAGTTTAAATTAAATTTTGGTTTTTTTTCTACGCATTTGAATCTAGATATCTAAATAAATCGTTTTAAATCCAGAAAAATTTAAAAATTTTAATATTTTGTGAATATAATGAGAACAGTAATTCTAAAGTACAAAAAATATGAACTGTTAAATTTACTTTAATAATATTTCCATTATCAAATTTTTAATTTGCATTGGACTGGAATATTTTTCTTAAATTGAATTTCTTTGGGCCATTTCGTATTTATATATCTGAATAAATGTTTAATTATAATTAATTAATGTAAAATATCTATTAGTTGTATATGACATTATATAATATGTTTTGAAAATAAAAGAATATATTTTGTACAATTATATGAGAAAATATGTTTATGAAAATTATGATTTTCTGAAGGTAGTTTCAAATTGCAAAATTATTTCACTACACATATATATGAAATTTATTGTGTATTAGAAAATCCAGTTCTTGAAATTTTCAAAAAAATATCAGTAAAAAAAGAAGCTAACACAAAGCATATTTATAATAATTTCATATTTATAGAAGTATATATAAGCATATTTATTAAACATATTTATAGAAAATCTTTGAAAAACTTGTTTTTATGATTTTCAGAAGTTGAGTTAAAAATTATAAGCACTGACTAGTTGTAAGATGCAATTAAAATGGCATTCATTTAAATATATTGATAAATTGGTCATTCTATTATTATACAAGTAAAAGAATATAATTTGAACTATTAAAACAGTTGTTCAAAGGTTACATTAGTGCTTAAAAGCTCTGTAAATGATCAATATTTAGCAGTTCTAACAAAGTTAATTCAAAAGTGTTTTACCTTATATTGCATAAATGGTTACTGCTACAATGCTGTGAGAATATATATTCCACATACCAATCTATAATCTCAGATTAGAAAACTTCTTTATAACAGTAGTGATATTTATTTGAGTCTTTCTTGGTTGAATGGTAATATTAATGAAAAATACGATGAAAGATTTAGTATTATTTTTTATCAATTGCTAGATTTTAAAATAGAATGATATATGCATTAAGTGCACATAAATGAAGAACAATAAGTATCTTCTAAATTACAATATTTTAAAGATGTATTTGATTTTGAATTTTGATAACAAGATATAGTTATAAAATAGTTTCGTCTTCATTAAATAGCTTAGTGTTCATAAAAACCGAAATTTTGAGATCAGGTAAATAAAATTTACCAGAGATTTAATCCTATAAAACTTTTTCTTATAAAATGATTTTTAATTTACTCAATGAAGTCTTTGTTAATTATACATAGATAATTATAAGTAAAAATTATATGATGCACTCTAGTTTTATGCTTCGGACATTTCAATCAAATATTGAAGTTATAATACCATATTCTAAATTTATTAATCATGAATAATTCCAACTATGCTATACTTGGTTTTTTATACCTCTTTGTTTCTGTGATCATAAGTGACTGCATTTGCAATATTTACAGTAAATGGAAAGTGTATCAATGAGGTTTGATATCACAAATATTAAAATTAAACAAAAAGTATTTTTAAAAATTTAATTATTCAGTGAAATGATGATTTTATCTTTAGATTTATTTAATTTATTGTTCAAGTTCTTGTATGACACATAAATATTGTAAATGGATTAAGAAATTATAGTAAATTGACAAAGAAAAATTATTGTAAATAGATCAAAATCTTGTATATTGTAAACAGATCAAGAAAAATTCACTAATATTCAACACATTAACAGATAATTTTTGTATATTTTATTTTGTTCTTTTTTATTTCATAAATCTCAGTCATTTTGATTTTACTTCTTGAAGCATCAGATTATGATTTTTTCACTGAATCTGATGCTTCAACTTAAAACAAATTAGCTTTGTCTAAGGGTAAATAGTGTCTTTTAAAAAGAATCGAGGGAAATTTCAAAGAATAAGGATCACACAAATAAAATTATGAAATATAAACAAATCATTCATATTGTGATATCAGAAATCAATTCAAAAGTGCTTTTTAAACTATGATTTAAGCAATATTAATTTTATGGCCATGAAAAATTTCTGATATTCAATGATCCGAGTGTAATGTAAATACAATAATTACTTAATTACTCTATGTTATTTAATTTGTATACTATTAACAAAAATAATTACCCCAATTTAATTATTTATGATCTTGTACAAATTATAGTAACTTATTACTGAAAATACAAATATCCTATGCATTTAACAAAAACAGGTAAGCGTTTTTCAAGCAAATATTTTTTATCTTCTTTTCAAATCAAAACTTTTTATATTCAGTTTTCATGTTAAGAAGGCTTAGAATTCGTATTAAGATACTAATAAATATAAGAACTAATTATTATTTCCTAGAATTTCATGTAACTATATGCATTCATAAATATGCCAAGAGTGAACTTATTATGTAACATAACTTATTATGTAATGTATTAATGTAAAATAACTATACTTACAAATGAGAAGTCAAAGAAGGGAGGGAAAATTGATATACGGAACCGTTTGATAGGTGGAATGTTGTTTTAATAAATCAAGTAAATCTTGCTTCCCATTACTGCTTCCAAATTAATAATAAAATTACTTAGAATTCAATCATTCGAAAAATTTTTGTATAAAGAATAGAATGAACAGTTTGACTGTTTAAAAATAGTTTTTATAGAAATTCTTTAGCAGGTATGCGATCTTTTAATTAAAAGATTAACAAATGATTTTACAAATAAAAATGCATAAAATTAGAGAGGATTTATTAACATGTTTTGGAGAATAAAATAACTCTTTATCAAGCCTCTAATTGTTTTAAATGCATTATTTTAAAGAAGGCATACATTTATACAATCTTTAAAAATTGTGAAGTATAGTAATATAAAGAACTGAAATCTAGAACTACTCTTGGTTAGATTAAATATTGGAGAGGTCGATTACCTAATATTTTAAATGATTGTTGTTCTCAGTTTTAGAATCCAAATTTAATTTATTTACATTTATTTAATTTAATAATCCATATTACATTGTAAATATTCAAACTAGCAAAAAATTAAAAAGCTACAACTTTCTTGTTTCATTATTTATTTATATCATATTATTAAGAGAAAAGAAATTACACCAGTTTAAAAGAATAGCTCATTAAAATAATGTTTAGAAAAATAAATTTAATTGAAATGGGTAAAGTAGTTTGATTTTAAGAAATTACTAATATGTTGAACATATATTAAATATGTAAATTAAAATTTAAATGCTTGGGATTTTATAGTTATATTTGTCACTGACTACAAATTACCATACAAATTAAAAGTATTTGTTTGCAAATTTGTAGTTATAGAAAATTTTCCTTTGTTTTAAAACAGCTATTTCAATAAACTCTTATTGTAAGATACTTTTAATATCTTTTTGATATGAAGTAAAATAATGTTGAACACTGTACACAGGTTAACACTGTATGAGAATCTATAAAATCACCTTAGAAATATTTTACATTAGTACTTTATGTTGAAAAGAACAACAGAAATTTTCTTTCTTTGCAATGGAAAGTATTGTACAACATAACATTTTCAGCAAATCGACACATATGAAATGGATTTAAATGTAAAACAAGTTCCCTAAATTTTTATGTGCTCTTGATGACCCAATAGAGTAAAAAGCCCCTTTTGTATCCAAAAAGAACTTGAATAATGGGAGATGTATAATGTGCTTCTGCCCTCTACACATTCAGAGAAATTAAAATTTTAAGGAGTTAATTAGTTAATACTTTATATCACATAGAAACGCAAATTTTGTTTAACAATTTTTTAAAATCAAGGTAAATTCTTATGCAGACTGTATTTAGAATTTTTATATTATCTAAGTCTTAAGTTCAGAGTTCATATTTTATATTATATAGCTCACAAAAATTTATGTTATACGTTAAAAATAAAACTTTTTGTTATCTTTATATAAGTAATTAACCGCATTAAATATTTAAGTAAATTTATATCTAAGACGTCTTCAAAAGTAGTTCATATTTTTTCTTATTAAATCAATAAATATATTTTTATTGAAGGAAAAATAGATTTTTAAATTCAATATTCCTATAATATTTTTTATTGTTTTAACCTTTTTTAAATTTAAATATTTTAAAGATTTTTCTTTGAAATCTTTGTTTTCTTCAGCAAAATTGTTTCTATTCTTGTTTAAACAAAATTGTGGAATTTATAAGTTCAATAGAAAATCAATCAATTTTGCTTGGTAATACTGCTGAAACAGTTATGAAAAAATACAGAAAAAATGTTAAAATCAAATAGAAATTTTATTAAATTATGCGTCAGTTTAAAAATACTAAATATAATTTTCTGTTATTTATCAAACATTTTCCCAACCAATATGTAAATAAAATGATTGGTTTTTAATTGCATGTGCTCCTAAAATTATTATTAAAGATAATCTTCTCATTAAAAAGAAAATACATAAATATTTCTTTGAAATGCTATAAATTTTGGACTTTAAGATGCGTGACACCTAATTTTTTCTAATTTATGAATGATTTATAAATATCAAAAGTGAAGACGAGTGAAAGATAAGAAAAAAAATATTAAAATTATATTTTAGCGAAGTCATTTTGTATATTTACGACATTATCTGATTATCTTTTCTTGCGACATGATTTATGTGTAATAGGATATTTTAAAGTTTTGCGTTTTTTTATTAATAAATTGTTTTACATATTCATTATTTATTTTTTTTATATTTTTTTCTAATTTTTATTACTCGCGTACGTTAACACTATTTTTTGTTTACCAGAAAATTAGTGATATCAAAGAAATTCAAGCAATTATTATAATATACTTCTAGAAATTTCCTGTACCAGTTAATTTTAAAGTGCTTACTTTTCAACAATAATTAATGTGATATAATGCACATTTAAACAAATTAATGTAACCTAAGCAGTGCATTTTGCAGAAATTAGTATAGTGTTTGTGTTCATAAAAATTGAGAAAGGTTTATTTAGATAACAAATGGTATTTGATCTTAACATAATTACATAGATAAATGTACATTACTGCATGCTTTAACTAATGTCCTGTAGTTTAACTTTAGTTAAAATTATTTATTTCTCGGCAGAAAGAGTAAATAAATATTAAGCTTTTATGACATTTAATAAATGATAAATTTTAATTAATAAACGATCACTTTTATCAAGATAATTCTAAAAATAACTAAACCATTAATTTTAATTTTTCACGGTCAATGAGAGTATATACTATCAAAGAGAATTTATACTATCAAAGAGAAACAGCAAAACCATCTGTGCAATACATTTTGCAGATTTTCTTGTAGTATAAATTTTTAAGAGCACTATGATTGAATTTATTTTTCGTATAAAGAAAACAAAATACTAATATATTTAATTTTGAAATTTTATTTGTCATATAATAAAAATATAAACAAAAAAAGGTTTTAAAAAAGACTGATTAGTAAATGTAGTTTTACACATGGAACTTAAAATGAATGCAATTAATGACATAAATTATACGCAAAAATATTGGTTAATAATATAGTAAAAAAGTTATCGCAAGGAATAATAACAGGCAATGATGTATATATTTAGTTATTTAAAATAGAAAAATATTTGCTTAAGCCAACATTTTAGTTGCTACATGATTTATAATACAGCCATAAGTCATTCTTTCTCAGGTAAAAAGTACTGCTATTTTTATTTCCCACGTTTATTTCCATTTTCAAATTAGTTTTACTGAAAATAAATTTTGTAGCAAGTATTTTTAAGTAAAAATACAGATTTTTCAAGAATATTCAAGCAAACCAAAGAATATACATATTAGAGATAAAATAGATTTTTTTACATGCGACAGTATGATATTAGTGATCGAATGGAATAGAAATTAAATTTTTATAGATTGAAATTAAGAAAATCATGTTATTGTAAATAAGAAAACAAATAAAAAATAATGCAAAAGTATTTCAAGCAATACGAAAATAAACAAAAGATTATCAGAAGTATAAACACTTTTAGCCCTCTTATAAGAAATAAAAAGGATTTTAAACACTTTATTACTATATTAAATAATTACATATTGAATCTCTAAAAACTAAAAATATATAACATTAAATTATTTATTTACAATCGAAAATGACAAAAAATTACTAGTTCTATAGAAGATATGAATTGAATTTAATTTTTTTTTATTTACTTGCATTTATTTCATGTATTTTCCATATTTCATTTATTGTTCGCAATATTCAATTTTTCTTTTTTGAATGGTAATATTTAATATTACACTGAATATATTTAAATTTGAATATCATTTATTAATTTAAATTTGACTGGATTAAATACTGTAAAATAAAATGTATAATTTACATATGACGCTTTATCCATTCACATATATCTTTATTTAAATACTTATTTAAGATATTTGCAAATAAATGTTAATGATTTTTTTACTTTTCAATAAATTTTTAATTTGATTCCGTATTTTCCTCTAATTATTCCTATTAACCAAAAGTATTTAAGATATTTTTAATGGCATTCTAGAATTAATATTCTTATATAATATAAATGGTGTTGCTGAAAATTAAATTTTAAAAAAAAATTGAACTTTGTTTGAGCAAAAGCTCAATAATTAAATACTTCTTAATCCTACTCATTCAATTTTCTCATGGAAATTAAATATCATCTTCCTGAAAGAATAAGTTCATCTTGATCTATTAATTAAAGATTTTGAAAATTGCATTCATTCCATTCCATTAGCTTTCTACATCAGTTTAATGCAAACAGAGATATTTTAAGAAAAATTTCTGAAATCAATTGAAAAAACTATCATAGTGAAGAGATTCTAGATTTTCAGTCTAATAATATATTATATGTGCAAATATGAAGTTTATCTAATTAGCTATCAACTTTAATTTATTGAATAGCAAATTTAAGAAAAAAATAATTGATAGTCGTCCCCATATTTTGGCTGAATTCAAATATGGAAGGATAATAGATATTTTACATCATTAGTAACTAAATATTTAAGTGTGTAAAAATATATAATACGAGTTTATTTAACATAATTTTAATTTTGTTAATGTAAATAATATTGAATGCCAAATTAAAACATATCCAGCTCTTTTTAATATAAATAGAGAGTTATTTGAAGTCTGTTCAATATAGATAATATTCAAATTTACACTATAAATGTTATTTGATAATATAATTAAAATGAGTAACTCATAAATTAAAAATATTATGGTCTATTTAATCTGAATGTTATTTCACAATTTTTATTAAAATATAATTCATATACATTATAAATTTAAATCATACTATTATCTGCATGATTGTTTATGTAAAATTTGCTTTAAATTTTACACATTTTTTAAAGTTATAAATGTTGTTATAAATCATGAGAAAGATTTCAATATAATTTATTAGTAATAAAAATGTTAAAAAATGTTAAATTTATAAGATATTTTTTGACTGTTTTAAAAGGAATTGTGAAATGATATACATGTGTGAAGAATACTGTACAAACTGAATGACATTAAATTTGTGGTTAAAAATTTCTTTGCTTAAAACGGTAATTTAATAACATAATAAAAATTTTTTTCTTGAAAATACATGTTTGTTCTATGCTACGTTTTAGTGTGTATGTTGAATGTAATTATTAGAAAATATTACATTTTTATATACAGCAGCAAGCAAAAACATGCATTTAAACATAAAATGCATGAAATCATAATTATATTAGTAACAAACCCATGCATGCCAAGTATTTATGTACATGCAAATTATATTAAATATTTTTATGTTAAATTTTTCTTGAATCTTCTTAATCTTAAGTTAAACATAAATATAACGCAATTTAATGAAGAAATATATCTTATTTTGGTGTATTCCTTATTTACTAAACTCCACTTACTATGCCAATGGTTTCCACATAAATGTTTCAACTCCAGTTAAAATAGTATTTAAATAAAAGTATTATTTTTTTTAAATTAACACTTGAAAAAATTGAGCATACTAATCTTTATTAAAAACGATTCTATCATAATTAAATCCATCCATATATGTTCAAATTATTTCAGACCAAATTTTATGGAAGTACAGGAAACTAACTTTCGAATTATGACTCCTAATTTATTTGAAATAATTTCGCTTTAGTAAAGCACGTTATAATTCAAACTTAGTTTGAGAACACAATTTACTATTCTCTCATATTTAACACAATGTAACTTTAGTATCCAAACTCCATATTAAATAAATTACTAGCTTTGTATAATATGGGTTTTGTATACCCATATTAAATTATAATAAAATAAAACATTATTTAGACATCGTGTGTAAGTGTATTTAAACAATACAAATAAATTAACTTTTGCATCATGTTTTCTTACTAATATCTAAGTGCATTCTGTTTAAATATCTTCTAGGTGTACTTTTTTATAAGGTTTTCTTGGAACTTTTTCTTTGGCACAAATTTAGCTGTTTTTTTTCAATGAATTATCTATTTGAGAAGCATTTACAGGTGATCAGAATCTTAACTGTGATTACTTTGGGTATAAAAAATATTCCTGTAAGTCATTTCTTGAAAGCAAAAAGCAAAATGAAAAATATGAGAATGGTGATGGCATTGTTAGAAAAAGTAAATTCCTCTTGCCAGAACATTATTTTCCTCCTATTCTAATATACAAAATATTTATTACGTATTCCATAAATCTCACGGCTATTCTTCTCAATATAAATCAGATAAAAATTTTAAGCAAGAAGATTGATGTAAATCGCCATGGTGACCAGAAAATTAATCACCAACTATCGACTATTTTTTATCATACAACTGCTAATATATAGGCTGAACAAAGACGGCTCAGAAATTAAGATTGAATATTATATATATATAATAATTTTTTTTAAATTAGAAGGTATATTTTAGAGGAGTCATATGTGCATAATTTTTTAACCTGTTAGAAAGAGAAAATTAAATTTAATTATAATTTTCAAAGGAAATATAACTTTCCTAATTTTAATTTAATAAAGTTAAATTAAATGTAAAATTCAGTTGAATAAAATTAAGACTCATAGTATTATAAATTTTAATAGATCGAAGTGTATAGATTATTAATTTTTGATAAGATACAATAGACACAAAGTGTATATGTTCTTTTATAATGAGTTCCCTTATTAAATCGTAATTTAATAAGGGAAAAATGTGTTTCTGGCAAATGTAATTTGAAAAATAAACTTTAAGGAATATTTTAAAGCAAAAACTAAAACAATTATGTTAATATTACTCTAAATGCTTCTTAACTATGATTCAACTTAAAAAAAATTATATATAAAGGAAGGGCGGCAAACAAATATTGATAAAATATACTTTTCACGGGACTAAAGTTCAATATATTTAATATTCAATTTTCTGTAAATGACAAGTATATATATATTGAGACATTTTAAGAAATATTTAATTTTCTGTAAATTAGCAATCATTTAAAAAATGATTTCAATACTTAAAAATTTTTTTAATTATTTTATAATAAGAATATATGGTATCTATCTATCTATATACATATGTTTGTGTTTGATGGGAATAATAATATTTCCTAAAGCTGAAGTTTTTATTGATTCTCAGTATTAAAATTTTCACTACGCCATTTATTATATTTTTATTCTTATTATTTTTTTAATAAATTACGTATAAATTGAAAAAAAATGTTTTTCATAGTTTTTGACAATTGATTATATTTTAAAAAGTGTTTTCTTTTAGGTGTCAAAGGTTTAGTACGAATATTTATGAAATATATTAAATTATTATATGTAGTCAAAATTTTAGCAGTGTTTATGCGTTAAAAGTTTAAGTAATTAATATTCTGAATTAATTTTCTGAAAAAAAATATACCGTATGAAATTAAACAATTTATCTGAAGTGAAGGTTTAATTTTTCATCAGTGGAGAATTTTTATTTCTTTACAGTTTTCAAATAAATTAATGTAAATTAATTCTTTTACACAGAAGATCATTAATCAATATACGTACTTTTTCGTAATAAAAATTAAAAGTAATTGTTTATAAAATAATTAAAACTCTCTAATATATATACAGTCTTCTCTTATTTGATAGTTTAATCAAATTAATGATATATTATTTATGCTTTAAGAGCAACAAATGTATTAATTTTATTATAATAAAAAACTCTTTTTTAAATTATCATTTTGAAATAACTACACAAATTAAAGTATTAAAAATATAATAAATACATAGGGTATTTTGTATAATATAACGTTATTTAATAATTTTACTTTCAATAAAGCATGACTCATTTTCATATGCTTTTTATACCATAAATAAATCATTGCACAAAGCATTTCTATTTGTTTCTATATATACGTGTGTGTGTATACATATAAGCTTCTGTGTAAGTATGAATTTTTAATATTATATATTAATATACATAAGATACATTAATTATGAGTTGTCCACCATGTCTAGTGATAGGAATGTTTTGAGATCGAATCCGGGTTCGGGCATGGATGTACTTTCTCTCTCTCCTGCCTTTGTCCATTCTTTGTATGAATGGTTGCCTACCCTATAAACGGGTACCAATGTGTACTGAGGAAGTCGATCTCCACACCTAATGCGGGTTTAGGTGGAAAAGTAGAACACAGCATACCATCTCTTGAATTTATTTCTTTGAAGTTTAATGTGCAATAAAGCAATCCTCGAACATTTGGAGGATTTTTGAGTTCTACTTGATGATATACAAATTGTATTACTGTATTGCATTATTATCAGTTATATTTTCATCAATTTCATCAATGACCAAATTTGGAGATGTTTGTTTACTTTTTATTTGATTCTGCATCAAAAAATTTGATTTTTGCAACAAATATACTTTTTTGTAAGTCAGATATTTGATTATTTTCATTTTACCCTGTTTAAATCGATTATCTCTATCCTAAAAATTACATATTTCATCCAGATTTATCTTCATTGGTTTGATCAATGTCTTTTCGGTGTAATGCTGTTTTTAAATGTTCAATCAGTTTTTATTTATGTTTGTATATCATTCTTTAGTAATAAAACAGGAAACAAATCTACAAAAACACTTTAGAACATAAAAATCAGATGCTTATTGAAACATTTTCAAGCAATATTTAATGCATGGGCCTAGATTCATCCCATTGTCAAAGGAATTCCAAAAAAAAAAAAATTAGTTCAAACAAAGAATGGATAAGCAGATGAAAAATAACACAACGCATATTCAAAAGGAATTATCAGATACTAGGATACTGAAAAAATGACTGATTAAAAAATAAATAGTTTTCCACGATTGTTGATGGTTGACTCTATACTCTAAGTGACCACCAATGGATTAGTAGATTAAATATGAATAATATTTTTATTAAAATATTCAAATTATAATGAATAACTAATTTCTCATGCTTATTTTATGATTACTTCTGTGGCTAGGTAGTAAATATTTGTTTTTAAATTTTTCATTATCTTTCAGAAAAAATGAAATAAAAAAGTATTGAACTTGCTTATAAATACTATTTTTCATTTAGTATATTTTATTTATCATTTTTTTTAAAAATTTACAACTAATTTTTTTTTTATTTATAACATTTTAAATTTTTAAATAGTCGTATATCTTAAGCAATTTCTATGAGATTGCTAGAAATAAATGTGAATTTTTATTTTTTTATTTTATTTCTGTTAGTTAGATATATTTAAATGAGTTCAAATCTAAAATTAGAAACATTTGACTGTCGTATTGCCAATTTATATAAATGCCTTATAAAGAGATTTCAAACAAATTTCAAAGAGCTAGCAACTGAAGTTATCAATTTATTCAGAAATCATTTTAAAAAAAATGTTTGAAAAATCTAAAATGTTTGAAACGGTAAAAGTGATGTTAATATAAAGAACTTTATTTCTTTCTAAAATAGAAAGAGAGTCGGAAATAGTGGATTATTTGACATTGGATATTTAGATTTATGATGTTTTTGTATATTGACTCCCACGTTAAGACGAACCTTGCTATGAATATTTAACTTACAGATTTGATATATAATTTATAACAATCTATTATTCTATTTTAAAGGTAAATCCTATAAGTATCTTCTTTATTCTCAGCATTTTTCAACAAATATATATCAATTTATGGCTCTTAGTATTTAAATGATACTATTTTAAGGAATATGCGAATGTAAAGGATCTCTCTGGAGGTCCTCTCTTGAATGCTTAATAACATTTTTGATTTCATTTAGAATATTTTCAAATAAAATCTGCTTTTTATTAAAATTTACCTAATAATCATTTGACACATCGGGTTTTGGCATGTAATTTATTCATTAAAACTATGGTATTTCTTCTTATTCCTTTCAATGATAAATTTACTATGCGGGTTTTTAATACAAGCCTTGTCTGAAGTTACATTTTTCTGAAGGCTTACTCCAAAGTTCTCCCACTCAGAAAATTCCTAATTCCTCTTGTTTATGGGAAGTATATCCCTTGATTAGTACAGTATCGGGATAATACGTATCAAAGTTTTATCATAAAATTATTAGATTCTATTTTATCTTCTTTCCTTATACCGATGCCCAAAATATATTTGTGCTTATTTATTCCTTTTAAATGCAGAAAGTTCTGTTATATTACACCAGGAGCAATTATTAATAACCCAAGTAGTTAATTTAAAAGTAATAGTTGAAAATGATAAATTTGAATTTTATATCAGCATTTTATAGCGTTGATTTATCACGTCTGATAAATGGTTGTAGCTTTTAAACAGTTTCACAACTTGCTTTCAGCCATAAAAATAGTTTCTGCTAAATTTTAACTGACTATGAAAATTAAAATTTCTAATGTATTGTAACTTATGTAATAATCCGTAGCATAATTTAACTCTTTCCTCCATTTTTCTTTTAGGGAAAACAATATTTCCTATATAAAATTGATTAATGAATATGATAAATTTTGCCTTATATAAATTTTTCAATACTATATTTTACAATGTTTGACAATTCATTATAAATTTTAATACACTTTCACTACTTCTATCACTAAAACAGTTTTTAACAAATTCAAACTGAAATTACCACTAAAAATAAAAACTTTTATAATACATTAAAAGATGAAATGATCAGCAACTCTATTATAACTTCCGGTAACTGCTTTTATTTCTTTATTTTTGTATAAGCAGTAGTATTTCTCCATAAAGATTAACGAGAAAATTTATTAACATAATTGTGTATAATGCTATATATATATATATATATATATATATATTGTGACTATGACACATGTAAAAAAATAAATATATATATATATAGATAGATAGATAGATAGATACATTGTGACTATGACACGTGGAAAATCCAAAAAATATATTTTAATTAAATCGATGGTGTAAATTATAATTTCTATTGCATTTTAAAATAAAGGTAGAAAAACCTTAAATTTTAATTTTACTTAATTTACCTTATTATTTTATGCTCATTTCATGATAAATAGTTACTGAAATATGGAAAAACTCGTCATTAAGATTTAAGCATTTAATAATACTGTAAATATGGGTTGCTATATAAATTTTAATACAAAGAAAGATTTTATTTAAATTTAGTTGACCGGAAGATAAGAATGGAAATGTACAAGAGACAAGAAATACACAACAAGAAAATCTCTCATCAGATTGAAAGTTTCTAAATCCTTGAAATTTATTTTTACGACGATGTTTATTACAGTATTCACAATATATTTCAGTATGCACAGAAAGTTTAAAATCGGAACACTATGTGAAATTTTCATTGAGTGATTTTTAATTTTTCACAATATTGATGTATTATTGCTCATATTCTGATTTTGTTGATGTTACTCTCTCTTCTGATTTAATAAGTTTCGTTTTATTATCTTGTGTTACTTCTGTTTATAAGCGTAAATAAATGCTGTATGTATATGAAACAATTCTATGAAAACATTTTGATTGAATGATTCTATATATGCCTCACTCTTTTTCAATAAGATCTTTTTTAATAAGTTTTAACTCATTAAATATAAAATTTGCTGAGATTGTGAAATTTATAAAGCATGTACAAATATTCATTTTTATTTATAATATTCAATTGTATAAATTTATGATTTTATGAACAAGATTTTGAAAATCATTTTAAAATGTATTTTTACTGCAATTCTTCTAAGGCTTTAAATGTACAGGATAATTTTAATACTTAAATGATATATTTTTAAATATTTTTTATACATAATTTTATATATTATATATATTTAATACATATTTTTCCAATTTTATTCAATTTTTTAACTTTTTTCCTTTTAAAAGTCTTCGATGTGTTGATAGTATGCATGCAAACTATTAAAATTTTGTCATCTTTATAGTATCAACAAATGGTTCAATACATTCAGTTTAATTTCGATTATCTGAATCAAATATATTTATATAGAAAAACATGTTAGTTGGTAAAATGTAACGGAATTTGGGTTGAATCACTTTAATTCTAGATTTGTTTTACAAATTTGCTAAAATAAGCATTAGACAATACATCTCAAATTTTAATCATTTGTATATTAGAGTTTAATAAATAACTAATATGCAAATTTTTTTTTAAAGAAAAGGCCCAAATTATTATTCAATTTCTTGTCTCTATCCAACTTAATCTAATGAAATATTTATATTATTTAAATTAATAAAATTATTGTGGTATCGACGGATGTTATTCTTACTAGTTGTAGGTTTTATATTTCTTAATAAACTCAAGTTCTAATATTTTTTTAACAAGACCAAATTGAGTGAAAAATGGTAATTTAATTAGCTGTTGTATCATATTTCAACATGTGCAAACAATCCATCTATTTTTATCATGATAAATAAATTTATCTATTACACGTCCAGCATTCTGGTATAATAAATAAAGATGATTAAGAGCCCAAAATACTCAAATAATTTTATATTTCGTCAATAAGGTTTTAAAATTAGCTTAATAGAAATTTCCTTTATTGTTTCGTGAATTCAAAATTTTTTTCCCTTTTTATAAATTTATAACAGATTGAATATTTGAATATCAAGTACTTTTTGTGAATTCATTATTATTTCTTTCTTTTTACATTTTGTACAATGGTGTCTAAATTTTACAGATTGATGAAATTACTGTTATGTGAAATATGAATTTTGCTTAATC
The DNA here is from genome assembly GCA_026290005.1 of Latrodectus geometricus. Classification (NCBI taxonomy): domain Eukaryota; kingdom Metazoa; phylum Arthropoda; class Arachnida; order Araneae; family Theridiidae; genus Latrodectus; species Latrodectus geometricus. Next base: position 26,528 of record JAPDSC010003943.1, on the reverse strand, counting down.
ACCGAGCTGCATAACAATTATCTATTATATTATATTGATATAATTATTTTTATTTAGTGATATAGATCACACACACAAAAATAATGCTCATTTATCTATAAAATTTAAATTAACTAAATGATAATTTAAAAAAATAAAATAGAAAACGTCATGTTTATTTATTCAAATCGGAAATAAACAAATGATCACTTAATGGTATCGTGGGAAAAGAATAAAAATGTTGAAAGACCAAAAATTATTCTGTTTCTTTAAAAAAATCCAAACATTTTAAGTACAAAAGATTATTGCTTCGCTTAAAGTGTAATTAGTTTCTTTATACATAACAAGTCTTGCAACAGACAACTGAGGAAAGATAAATTAACCATGAATTTATTTTTAAATGGTATACTGTACTGCATTCTTAATTAAAACCGCAGTTAGTGAAAAGGAAATTTAAGAAGTAATAATAAAGTTTCTAATCTTACAACCATTTTGTTAATTATGAATTGTATTGTATGAAAGTAATTTATCAAAGAGAAGACTTGATTTAAAAGCTTAATGTTTTTGCTTACAAAGAAATGAGAAAACGAATTCATTTTTGTTATTTTAGAGTAATATATAATAATGTCTCAATAAAATCAAATGCATTTACGTACATTAGAATTTTAGAAAATTTAATTGAAGTCTAATGATTAGTTTTTTCCGATTATAAACCAATAATTTTGATGTAACAAATAAAAACATTGAGTTTAAGCTTAAAATGTTGTATTAGATTTTGTTATGTTATTGATTTGTTGTTGCAATGATAAGAAAATTAAAATTCAAATCAATATAATAGAATGATGTAAAATAAAGTATGAATGATTTTCTTAAATATTAATTTCGAGATTGTCAAATAAGAAAATTGAAATAAAAAAAGTATTAATTGAATGTTTATTCAAATATTTTACATTAAGTTTAACTGATTTATATTACTCTGATTTAGCCTTGGATTTTTTAAATGTGGAGTAGACCATGGATCCGAAAAGTTTGGTCACCCCTGATATAAGTAATATTAAAACATGTATTATATATTTATTTTAATAAATTTCTAAAACAGATAATTATCAATATAATGTATTTAGTTTTATTTCTGTAGCATAAAATAATTCATATCAAAAAAATAAAAAAATTACAAATTACACACACAGATTATTTTATTTTAATGTATGTATGATAATCTTAGATATGATAAATATTCACATTATTAATGATAAGTTCTATAGCTGATTACATTTTTTCTCATAATGAAAGTAGGTATTTATATTTTTTTGAAAACTTCGTTCACTGTTCAAGAAAATGCCTGTATGAATGAGTTGTTTTTCTTATGTTGACATGACAAAAATAATTTGAAAACATGTAAGTAAAATTGTTCCCGATTAATAATTCATAGAATATTAATAAATGCAAAAAAACGTAATTACATAAATACACTTTTGATAGTATTACATTAAAATTACATGATAAATCTTAAAAATATATAATTAACTGAACACTGGCATTTAAAATCTTAATGTTCTGATTTATTTAATTTTCTTAATTCATGCTCATTATCAGTGCTTATCATTGAACTAATAAATGTGACATTTAATTTTCTTGAAAATGTTTTTAAAAAGATTTATAAGAAGAATGCATTTTATAATGAATTTAGAAAAAACATTATTTAACTGCTTAACATGGAATTTGAAGTATAAAAGTTTTATAAAGCATTGTTTTCTTTATGGTTAAAAATTATATTAAAAAATGCATTATTTACATATTAAAAATTAATAAATCTACTGATTTTTCATTATCTATTCAATATCATTAATCATATTAACCCACAACTTCCCAATTATTAAGTTAGGCATAAATATTCCATTTTAAAGTTATAAAATAATATTTAATTATTCATAAATAAATTTAAATTAAGAATATTAGACAGCATTCGTATACTACAATAATATGTGTTTCCGTTACTAAGCACACAAACCCACTCACTTACATGTATATGATATCACGACCGTTTGTAAAGAAATGGGGACTTATATTAATTATTAATGCAAAACTTAAATTAATTATTAATAATGCTACATTGATAAATACAAATAGAATAAACATCAATTATATCATGTTTAGCAAATTACTATGGCATGAGAGAAATTATGGAATTATTTTCGAATAAAATAAACATTAATTAATGTTTAAACATTCAGCTTTTAATTGCACATCAAAAATTATTTTGGTTATTCCTACTCACAAATTCTGTCTAATGAAATTGCATTAAACTTCATGAATGACTTCATTTGTTATGCAAATTTGCATAGTCACAATTTATTAAATAAACACATTTTCTCAGTACCTTTGATATGATTAAACTTATAAAAACATTTTAAGTTAAATGAAATTTTCAAAAAATTAAATTATGTGTTGAATAATTTAGTATTGTTATTTGAAATAATGACTAAATATATGAAATAGTAAGTGGAATTAATAAAAACTAAAGGGAATAGTTAAATTTACTGATTTAATTATTTTTGAATATGAAACATAAAAAATGCTGAATCAATGGTATCAAATTTACTCATTTGCTGGAAACTGTTTATCATAGTATCAGAACTATAAGCAACTTCTATAGTTTCAAATATGTATTGTAATTTCCCCTTTATCAAGGTAAACTTTGCTGAATGTTCCCTTTTAGTTCTTTTTATATCCTATTAGAGACTTTGTTTTAAATTCTGAATTACGATTTGATGTCACTCTTGAAATAAATATAATTAAGTAATGCTTAAAAATATAAAAATTAGTTAAATATGTATGAAAAAAGGGTTAATTAAATTACCTTGATTTCTAGAATTGTATCTGCTTCGTTATACACTATATAGTTTAAGCATATTTGAAATATTTATCAGTGAAAATATTCTCTTACAATCTTTAAAGTATAAATGATTATAAGTGAAAGTGATGTATCATTTTTTTTATAAAGTTACAAGAGTAATATAAATAAGAAAATTGTTTTTTTTATTAGATTATTAAAAAAATAATGTTTTTGTTTATGTAATGTTTAGATATAAACTCATTATATTGCATATAAGTATGGATATATATATAT
>JAPDSC010003943.1:10924-23319 GCA_026290005.1 Latrodectus geometricus | reverse complement strand
TATATATATATATATATATATTTTCCTATGAAAATTCTATTTTTTGTATTAAAAAGATTTATAGAGAATCAAAATAGGTAAAAAATTATATTTATTTTGCAAAGATAGTTATTATTTTTCAATGTAAGTAAATGCTAAACGAAGAAAATACCAATATTGAATAATGTGATCATTCATAAGCATCTCTGAAAGAGATAACTTTTGTTTGAATGTTGTTATGAAAAGGACTCTATCAACGTTAAATGTTACACAATTTTTTTTATTCATGTAATGTGAAAGTTTGGTGGAAATGAGACACTTCTTATGGGATGTTCACAGTACTTGGCCATTTTTTGTGTTTTATATTCAGATCTATATATAACAAAGAAAGCACATGATCATGTAACACAATTAATTTTTATTTTCCCCTTTAATGTTAAAAATACATAACTATTTATTTTTTATAAATAATAAGTTTAATTTTTTGTTTGAGAAGAGGTATATTACATTTATTTGAGTTATGAGTTTAAATGATTTATTCTAGGTATTATCAAATAATCCTTTTCCTTGAAAAAAAAGGATTCTAAATAGGTAGTATTATTAATGAAACATTTATTAAATCTGAGAAATTAGTGTTGCTATTAAGAGTATTTTCTATTACCTTCCTTATGTTTGTTATCTTCTAAAGAAAAGAATATTTTTTTGTTAAATTAATAACAAATGAATTGATTTATTCTACCATCTGGAAGACTTATTATCTTTAACTACTAATTATGGCAGTCAGTTATTATTTTCCTGCTAAAATTATATAGTTACGAATCCATATTATGAACATGAACTAATGATAAGCTACTGATTATTTATTTACTGCGATTATTAGTTTTATTATGAGAAATATTTCGTGTCTCATGAGGAATAAATCCTTATGAAGAAGAAGTATAATGCAAATATAAGCAAACAGAAGAAAAATTCATAAAATGATGTGTCTTATTTTCTATTATGAAGGATGGAACTTTTCTCATTTGTTTAATCAAAATGTCTCTTATCACCATTAATATAAGAAGATATATTCATTCATTATATACTTTTGTTTTATTCAGTTTTTGTTTGCAAATTAGATAAGGTAATTAAAAGTAAATAGAAATCGGCTTGTAATTTCATAAAATATGTTAATTATTATCTAATGCTTCTCTTATTTGCTAAAATAGGAATTTCAGCAAAAAAGGAAAATTTATGAAGTATGTACTTTTTTTTTTTAAATAAATGCCGTAATCTTTCATACAAGAAATATCATGAAGATACAACGTTTCTAAATTTTTATTTTTATATTAGCTTATTTCATTTAGCTTATTTGCGACAGGTTAGTCAATAGTTTATAATGGCTGAGTTAAACTAGAGTTAAGTTTCCATTTATGTTTTAGATAAACTTGGACAAATTTATGTATTAAAATACACTAACTTGGTTGTCCCTTATATTATATACTTGCCTTGCATTTCCTTATATGTAATGAATATTAAGGATATATTTCATTGAATACTTATTTATTATATAATTCTCAATTTATCATAGACGATTTATAAAAGTTCTTCATAATAAGCTTTTCTTTCATTTAATATGTCTCTTATATTTATGTTATTTTACTTGTATTTAATAAAGCTCTTAAATTAACTTGATATAAGACAAAGTAATTTAACAAGTTCGTTATTGTGAATGACTGTTTTAAATACATAGATTTATGGAGTTGTCATGTGTTAAAAGATGAGTAGTGAAAATCGCCTTTACTTTTCACAGGCCTAATTAGAAGCAAATGAAATTGATTTTTTTAAAAAAATTAATCATTCCTAACTTAAACCTCTTTTTTTCAAAGGTTAAATATTAAAAATCTCAAATTAAATAATTATCAATATTAATATATAATGAATATCATTGTATTAAATATTTTGTAAGAAAATTAGTATAAAAGTTTCAAAAATAAAAAAATAATGTATATTGATAAAAAAAATAAAATATTTTCTATAAATGTTTTATTTTTAATAATATATTTAATAATATATTATTAAAAACTGAAACTATTAAACTAAACTATTATTTAATAATATATTCCATAAATGTTTCCAACATTTCATTGATTTATTTGAAAATGTATCTTCTGAATATTGTGTTTAAGTTAATTGTTTCAGTAAAAGAACTTTTTATAATAATATTAGTGGAAATTTAAATTTTAATGATTTTGTTCATAATTTTTATTATTTCAATAGTCCTTTTATTTACATATTAAAGCTACCAAAATAAAAGTAACTTAATGTTTTAAAATTAAGTGATAAAATATTTTTAAATACTATTACAAATGCAAACTTTTTAACTCTAGTAAAACACAGCACAATGTAATATAATTATTATATTAGAAATGTTCGTAAGCGATAACTGAGTAAGTGGATTTTCATGAAAATAGAAAAATAAACTAATAAATTTACTTTTTTACAAAATTAATGATAATTAATTTTAGAAGTAATGCGCACAAAAATTTTATTTAAGACAAGTTTAATAGGCAATTTGTAATTAACTTTTACGATAAAATGTCGTCAAACTTAATTAAAAAGATTACTTATTCTTCTAATTACTCTTATTCTGAAAAAAATATCTCTTTCCCTCTGTTTTTAGTTGCAATGAATGAAAGTGATTTCAATTAAGCTATTCGTATATCTAAGAAATTGTTACAATTTCTATTTCAAACTTGGTCATTTTTTAAAGTAAAACTAATTTTTCTTCTTAATCAAGTAATAACATGTTTTTTAATGCTTTTAGAAAAATCTCATATGTTCAGCTTTTTTCAGATTACGATTTTTCCCCTCTCAAAATTACTGTTCATTTTCAAATTATCTACATATATATTCTTTGCCGATTATTGTTTCATAAAGATTTAAAGATGTCTAAGATATTCTATAAATTATCGCTAACAAATTTCTCAACATTGAGATTATTCAGAAGAAAAAGGATATTATATGAACCAAAGTTTTATCATTGATAAAATTTCAAATCAAACAAGCATGTAATAGTTGAGTTAACAAAAAACTTCTAAAAATAGAAATTATTAAAAAAAAATTAATATCGCGGTTATAAATATTATAAAAGTTTCATAAATTACAGACAATTGTTTTTAAATTTAATTAGAATTTAAAAAACATAATTTCTTTAAATTCAAATTAAAATTGATAATAAAATGCTCTACTAAAATTGATTTTTAGGCTACCTTGTAAGGAATCACTAAGATTTGATATGATTTCATTGAATAAGGTTTTCGTAAAATAATTATGTCTTATATTTTTAACATCAGTACATTTAATTATTAATCTAAAAATTTAAATTGTAACAATTCATATAAATAGTTTATAAATTATTTATTTATTTAAGATCACCTACTTAATTATTTCTTATTATCTACTTATTTTCTTTAAAAACTATTTAGTTACTTTATTATTAAATAGTTACTTTTAAAATGTCCTTTAAATTTACAGTACTAAATATATGGCAAATTCTTGAAAACTAAAGTTTTATTTAAAAAATTGTATCAAGTTAAGTAATTTACTAAATATTTTATTCTTAGAAACGTTTCATGTTAAATTCATTTTTAAACCAGCTGTGATTTTAAAGAAATTTCTATATTGTTTACAAATTCGAGATTTTAAAATAAAATTTCAATTTGTTGGTAAAAATAAATTTCATAAAAAAAAATAATTGTGTTTTGGGGCATCAGTAAGATTTATAAAATGTAATAATGTTTTATCCTAATGTTAAAAAGAAAAAATGTTTTTGTAATAATAGTAATATTAATAAAAAAGGTAACCATAAAAAGTACAAACTTCTATCGAAATGTTTTTAAACCAATTTTATGATAGTTAATTTTTAAATTAGGGCTTCTTTTAAAAATATGACCTATTTTTATAATAGTTGAGTTTAGATTTTTCTTGATTTGAAAATTTTAATATATATTTAATTTGCATTAACTTACCTAATATATTTTTTATATAATTTAAAATGAAAATCTTGAAATTTATATTAAATTGCAAACTCAAAATGTGAGCTTATTAAACTTTTAAATTAATATTAGCTCTTAAATAATTTTAGGTGGCTAGAGTTTTCAATGCATGTTTTTATAGAAATGAATATTGAGATTGAAACGCGCAAAATCTATGTAAAACTAATGCAATATTTGTGGTAAGTGAATCCTATGACAATTAAGACATTTTAAGTAATTATCTTTTACAACTAAAATATGAAAAATAATTTCATATGCTATGTCAGACTATATTCAGAAACTAGGTTTTGGGTAAAAATACTCGAGATTAGTGCCACGCAAGTTAGTTAGAAGAATGTTTGAATCATTTTATGCACATCTCTACTTGCACGCAACACAATTTAACGATTTTCGGACCAGATCGGGATAATATTGGGAATAAAAAGTGAAACCTTTGAAAACACCATAAGGTAATGGACATATTGTGAAATCAGAAAATCTGCCTCGTCCATCTTTAAGCCGAAGTTGAGTCTGAACAAGAGAATGTTCTGTATGTGATGGGACATTTGAGGAGCAATACCTTTTGAGATGTTGAAACTAAACGAAAGGTTAAACTTGGAGAGATACTGTCAATTAAAAGCGGCATTCCAAGAAAATAGACTGGTAATGTGCAATAGGACATTATTCTGCTTGATGGCGATGACAATCCACATTCTATTTGGGAACTCGTTCGAAATCCAGAGAGCTAGTTTGGGAAATTCTTCATGAACCATTCTCACCGGACCCAGAATCTTCCAAATATTCCATGTTATTGTCTTTACAAAATTTTTTGCAGTACAAAAAATTCAAGAACCAAGAACGTACGAAACAAGTACTGATTCAATTTTTGTTCTCTATATAGATGAATGTTTTTATAAATAGAATATACACATTTGCATCATACTAGCAAGAAGTCATAAATAATGACGGCAATTATTATATTCAATAAGATTTATTCAAAATATGAAAAAAAATATTATTTTATTTTATTTAAAACGGACTTTCTGGTAGACCTATAATAAGAAGATTTTTGAAAAAAATCTTACGGTGATCATAGTGACATCAAAAGCATGTGAAAGCTTTTTTTGCAAATTGTTTTGTGATATTATTTTAATTGAAGTCCCTAAGATGGAAAAAGTGATGTAATTAAATGCTAAAAAATGTTAAATTATTAACTAACTTATGTTTCAATATTTAAAAAGTTTTAATTCATTTCTAAGCAAAATATTTGTACCACTTCTTATTGAAAAGTGAGATATCAAGTCTTCTCTATTAAGATCATTTTACATTATCAGAAATTTTCAAAAGTATTCTTTTTGTTTCTGATAAGTTTAAGCCAGTAAACTTTACATAACTTCCAGTTCTCTGAAATGGTAAATTTCTTTAGGAGAACAGATTACCTTATTATAGTATAATAGTCTGATTTTACTTTTTAAGAAAGATTATGCTTGTTGTGCTCAAATCATTGTAATTTTCTAATCATCCACTAACTGAAAATAAGTGATCAATGGTTGCGACCATCTAAAATACTAATACTCACTAGATATTAGGGTTAATGCTCACCAGATTGATAAAAAGTAAAATGTTGTTGCAATTGAATGAACTGATACACCTGTACATATATACAAGTTTAAACGACTATGCATGCTGAAGAAGAATTTTGTTCCACTAATGTAGTACAAAATTCTTCTTCAGCGCACATAGTCGTTTAAACTTTTGTGAGATAAGTATGTATGCAATAATATCTCACAAAAAATCCCGAAAAACCTACAGAATGTTTCTTTATATGTTATATTTTCTCTATAATATTTAATCAACTTCATTTAGTTGTATACTTTTCAACTGTGTACATGGAAAATGATAATATCATAAAAACATAGTTCTTATTACGTGGTATCATGAGTTTAACTCGATTTTTATCCATTCAGTGTGTTGTTAAAACTGATTACCAATCATGATTGGGAATTAAACACTTAAGGTTTTGTATTAGACTGACCACCTATTAGGGACATATGCTTTTCAACCCAGTTTCTTCGCTCAAAAAACAGCACAGGCCCAATAGGCTTTTGTCTACTTGGGGCTGTTATGCATCTGAGTTTAGTTTTATATAACAAGATTTGTTATTCAAATCATTATATCCTTGGAGCAGCAACATTCATGTAAGACTGTTGCGTCACTTACAAACTGAAAAAACAGAAGAATTTTTAAAAATTTACACCCACTGATTTTAGAATAATATTTCCCATGATGAAATCAAAATCATTCAAGGGCATTTGTTTACTTTGTTGAGAAAAAAAACTTAAATTTGCATTGTTGTTAATCCTTTTCTAAGAAATCATTCATTGTACTGGATATATTCAATACCCTTTATCAGAATATGAAATCAGAGAACCTAAGTAGAAATACTGACGAAGGAAAAATACCAATCGATTTATTTCAGTACTAGAAATAATGGCAGACATAGTGTATGTCTGCCACTGATGTGATATTTGAAAACAAATACTGTCTGAATGAAACCCAGCACCTCATGAATCTCTTGACATAGACATCAGCAAAGTGAACGTTTTGTGCTTGAGATGATTTGAATATTTTAAGCTATTATCATTGCAGTGTTGCTATGTATGATGGAAAGAACACCTCAAATTAGCAACATTATTTGTGAAATGAATTGCCAATTCTTCTTTTAAAAATAATTAATTCGATTAGAAACGACAAGGAGAAAGCTGCTTAGTTGTAAACCTATGCAATGCTATATCTAAATTTCGAAATCAATGTCTTGATTTTGAGTAATATGTATACCAAATTCCTTTTCTTGCTATATATTGATAGTATGTTTAAAAATCAGTATTTTGTTTTAAGAATGCATTTTCAGTCACATCATATTTTAAGTATTTTTAGGCCAAAATGATGTATTTCGATTGGTGTATCTAAATTTTCAAACTGTAAAAGAAAGACTTAATATTTTTATTAGAGAAATACTTAATATACTTTTATGAATGCAATAGTATGATTGAGAATTATCACAAATTATTCTCATAGAAACTGATGTGTGGTTAATTTACGTAATTCTTACAGGATTATCTTTATTGGTTATTAGGGATTATGTTTATTTAATTTATATTTTATATATTTCTGATAAATACAAAAAGTTTTGTAATCTTTCATAAGAAAATTCAAAAAGAGGTTTGTTCTAAAAATTATTTTGGTCACGTTTCATACAAAGTTAGGACTCATTTTCTTTCAAATTTCAAATTATCAATTTTTTATTATTTTGTTTTAGAATTATTTGGCATTTGATTTCTCACAAGATATTTTTTATAAAATAGTTTTCGTAAATGTTCAATGTCTCATGAATTTAATGTATTACTTTTGAAATTTTCTATCATTAACTTGAAATTCCAAATCGTGTTCAAATATTGTATATTTTTATTCTTTTATGAATCATTTACTAATTTGTGCAATTCAATTAATATAAACTGCAAAAATAGTTCTTGCATAATTTTATTCCTTTCATTCCTTATAAATAATGTACTTACTTAAACATGTACTAATGACATGCTAAACATATATTAATAGCAGAATAATGAAAATATGTCAAACACATAATATTTATATTTCCTGTTAATTTGAAAATTTAAGGTACTAAATCTAAAAATACAGTATAAATAATATGTTTCAATTCTCAATACTAATTACAAACAAAAAAATTATACTGATTCTAACTAATTCTTATGATTGACAAATGATATTTCTTTAATAACTGTTTTCCATATGCACAACACTCTTTGAAATCTCCTCTTACAATTTTTAAAGTATTTTTAAGTGAAGATACATTTTTATATATTTTTAGTTTTATTCTTGAAAAATTTCTTTATTTAAAAACTATTAAAAATAAATCGGAGATAAATGAAGAAAACGTTGGAGTTCATTTAATTTCCAATTAAAAATGCAATAAAGAACTAAGCATTGAAAATTTCTTTTTTCAGTGATCTACATCTATATTAATATGATATTTTTAGGTAAAAAATTAACAACATTTAAAAGTCTTGTGAATATGATTTGAAATATATCTCAAAAATTTCCTGCCCTTAGTTAAAAACTTACATTATGAAGAAATATTGAGAAATAGGAGAGTAATTTAGCAATTTATCAGAGGAAAGAATTATTTTTCTTGCTAATAAATGTAAAATATAAGATTCTATCTTTCAATCACCTCTTCTTGTAAAGGAATAAAATAAAGGAAAACTTTATTCAAAAAACTTTAAAATTAAATACATTTTAAAGAAATTATTGCTTTTAATGTGTTTCGTATTTTATAGACAATGTTTTGCAGAGCTCTATTTAAAACTTCAGAAACGTTCTTGAAAATGTTTGAAAATTTCAACACAGAAAAATTAATGATATAATTTTTATTTTCTCCAAGAGAAAATAGTTAAAATCGAAATTGGTTAGATCATACTTTGCAAAATATTTAAGTCTCAGAATTTTGCATGGAATTCTATTTTTTTTTTTTTTTTGTATTATTAATTTTCAGTACATTTTTATAAATCTACTTCAAATAAAAATATGTATACTTAATAAAATGTTTTAATAGATGTAGGTTATCTAAAAGCACTATATTTATGTGGTATTTTGATCCTCTTAGTATTTTACGATATTTATGGGGGATATCAGATCCTCATATACTAATTTTTATACAATTAGGGGTGATTTACTATACAGGAAAAATGAAAGCAAGCGTTACAGGAGGATATTATGAAATATTATAAATTTTACAACTAATCTTTATACTCCTTACCTAGTTTATTGTAAAGTTCATCCTTTAAATCTGTCGTCCGGTTATAAAGCTAGAAATAATGAAACACAGTAAACCTAAATTTTCAATCTTTTCCTGTGCACTGTATGCATAGTCGAAATTGACGTATTCAGTTCTCTTGTTTCTGATCTGATCGATATTCTAGAACCATGTAAGAATATCTCTTTGATACTTTCAACAACGTCATCACTTATTCAAGGACATTCACGCGTGATACATATTATTTAAAGTATTTCAAGTTTCTAGAAACTTAAGTTTTAACCACAAGACACAGTTTCTCAGCAGAAAATCTTTCTGGTAGTTTCTAATAAATACTTTGCATTCGTATAATTTATTTCATTTTAATGAGCCACGGAAGTCTTTATGCTTTTTCTTGGTTTTGTTGTTGATCTCAATTTCTACATGCAAAAAACGTCAAATAGAATAAAATATTGATAGAACACATCGAAATTCAGCGTAACATTGCCTTTCTATGTGCCACAAGACAAGAAAAAAAACAAGAAAAAAAAACATACAATTCATTTCGTGTGAAGGCGGTATTTATGAAAGAAAAATTATTTATGAAAGATTAATATATGTAAATGAAATAACTTGTGTTAATATAATTATTATTTTATGTATTATGCATCAAAATGTATATAGACTTCCTGGTACTAAAATATTTTCAATGATGGTAGATATATATAATTCGTAAACACAAGAATGAAGCGAGCACAATAGTACGGATGCATGAACATATAGAACTATTGAATTGAATATACAGACAAGTTCTGATATTGAATATTTTTGAAATTATAATTTTCTTAAAATAATTTCAATTAAGTTCTGTTCATTTTTTTTAATGAGTTACAAATTATTTGCCATTATAAGGAAATGTATTTTAGAAGAAGATACCTAATAGGCGGTCTTTTACTTCTTATACTTTTACATGCTTAGAATTATTATTTAAGGAAATTTAATAAATGTTTTTAAAACATTGATTTGATAAATAGTTACCTTTGAGCTAAGTGAGTAAAGTTTCCTTAAAGCACTCACACAAATTTATTTGAGGTCCATTTATTTTCTGAAAGGATATTGCTTAGATTTCGGAAATAAATGTGAATTATGTAGGAAAATTTTAAGTAATTGAATAAAGCTTGGTTGAATTAATCACAATATTACTTTACTTTACGATTAAGTAATTAAGTGGCATGAATATTATTAATGTAAAAGGTAATTAAATCCATAAGATTGATTTCGTTCGTGAAACATATGTATATTAATCATCATTAAGATATTTATATATATTATTAAAACATTTATGCGTGTCAGGAATGTATTTTAATTTATATAATTGATTTTAATTGTTTAATAAATTGTTTAAATCTTTTATAAATAAAAATATTACATATTTAAAGTTAAATAAAAAATTTTAAACAAACTCTGTCAATCATAATTTTTTCTTATTTCATACCTATTTATTAGTATACAAGAAACATTCTTCAGTGTTCTTTAAAGTAACTCAATTCACACACACATAAGAATTCCATTTGTGAGTTCAAATATCTATTCTATAATGAAGCTAATATGAGCTATTGTAATTTTGACATAACATTCGTTAAAAAAGGAAATATATGTAAAAATAAACTTTAATAATATTGTCCTTTTTAATATATTAAAGAAATAATAACTGTTTAAAATTTGAAAATTATAAGCAATGTATTGCTCAAAGAAAAAGTATATTAATTGTGTTTTAAGTTATATCTTATTTTGAAAAAGAGAGATATTTGTAAAATTTAATTGATTATTAATTTACTTCATAAAAATTATAAAATATTTTCTTGTTGTTTATTACTATTTATTTTACACATACTTATTCAATTATACATTTTGAAAAGACACGGTTACACAAAATAATTACACGGTTAAAGTGAACAAATATTTGGGTTAGCTTGGAACATAAGCCAAGCTCCTCAAGAACTGAACTGACTCCAACTAGAGAAACTCATCTTTCATATACAAATATTAGAGAAAAACGTAGCTTGAACAGTACAAAAAGTCTTAGAATCACCCAGATTTTTTCCAGATGACAAATTTTAAATTAAAATAATCTTTGAATAACATCCACAAGCTGGGATTCGAACCAAGGATAAACGGATCTGTAGATCGATGAGTTACCAACCGAGGTACAGTGATAAAACTTGTTATGTGGCAATATTGTATTATGTTACATATTATATATTATTTAATGCTATCAAAGGAATATTAATACAATATCATTAATTTTCTGTGAAAAATCTTTAAACTTAACGCATTATTGAAAGGTGTGTTAAATATGAAAAATATTTGTGAATATTCATAAAACTAAACTAAAGCAAAACAAAATATTCATTTTACTAATGTGAAAAGCTTTTTTACATTTCGCAAAACTTTGTTACAACTAAATTCCCTAAAAATAACGTTGAGATTTAGAATGTTCTTTGTAATGCATATAAACAGTGAAATAGTGAAAGCTCAAATACTTAGAAGAGAGACAGCAAATGCTGCTTTGGGTTGTAGATTTCTGTTTTAAAACTTTCTATTGTTATAATTTAAGAAGTTAATTATCTCTGAATTGAAATCTTAGCAAAGAATTTCGATTATCATATTTTTAACATAGCCGATTCATTGGTTTTTCTATTAAAATATTTCATTAGATCAATAAATAAGGAAAGGAAATCATGGTCATTGTGTGCGTTGTCATACCTGGAAAACCAAATGTCTAAAAAGTAATTAGATCATAAAATAAACAAAGATTTCGCCGATCGATACTTTATCCACGACTCAGATATAAATTTTACCATTCACTGCGTTTTAAAATCAGGGCAGAATAGTTGCGCATAAAGGAATCAGTTACTTTTCAGATACTACATGAAAATCATTAACAAAGACCATCATTCTCTAATTTTGATGTATGATTCAAAAAATAGCAAATGTGAGCAATGTAAGAGAACAATATGAATAATCATCAAATCTGACTCTCATAAAAACATGATGGTAAATTTGCGTGTAGATGTAGTCATAGTGATTATCTATAAATTCTGTCATATCATAAAAAACAATCTTTTGCAATTTACCCTACATGAATAGTTCATTGAACTAGTTAAATTGCTTGGAATATTAAGAGATTACTTTGATCAACACATTTTTGGTTGAAATAATAGTTCAATTGTTTCTTATTTAAATAGAAATGTTTATTTTTCTCCGTAAAAATGTATTTCGCTTTACAAGTTCAAAATTATATAAAGAAAAGACAATAAATAATGTATCCATTTAACAATATGGATACATGTTTTGCAAAAATATAAGAAAATAAAGGCATATATGATGATAATTTTAACGATAGGTTCAAAAGCGATTCTATTTGATTTAAATTTAAGAATATATTAATACATAAAACTAATACATAAATTTCATATTAATAGATAAATGAAAAAATAATTGACATAAATTAGTAAGATTTAGCTTAAGTTAGTATAAATGAAATTATTAACATTAATATTTATATATATATATTATAAATATAT
>JAPDSC010003936.1:303177-340354 GCA_026290005.1 Latrodectus geometricus | reverse complement strand
TTTAACTTTTACTTTATCTTATTTTAACCATTAGCATAATTATAATTTGTAAAACAAAAACCATTCATTTTATTTATTTTTAATTTATTTGTTTCATTCTGATATTATTGTGGAAAGACTTCTGATTAAACCATATATTTCCTTTAGTACTTATATTTAATACAGTTTACCTATGTTTAATTTTTGATAAAAAATATTTTCAATTTACTATTTAAATACGTCATTAAATAATCTTTTATGTAATTGCAAATGATGAGAAAAATAAGTAAGCTATTTTCAAATACATGATTATTGATATTTATTTATTTTGCCCATTTTTTTATTTATTTTACCCATTATTTTAACCTTTAAAGAAAATTTCTTTAATACTTTACGTTATACTTCTCATTTCTATATGTTTAATAATGAATATGGTTTTTGTAACAGGCTGTGAGCCCTTTTTCTTATACCAATTCGTACATGATTTTTTTTTTTAAAAAATCATTTCTAACAAATAAGATACATGCAAACTTTTTAATAATACATATTATTTGTTACTTTATTCCGAATACAGAATTATTCTTTTCAAAATGATTATTTTTCTTTAAATTGTTGGATTTCATATTTTGTGTCGATATAAGAAACTGTATTGATTACAGCAAATATTATTGAACTTAATGTTTTGAGCCACATTTGAATTAAATTGAAATCATGCATACATTATCATTAATAGAACAGATTTGAGTTGTTATTCTTCGATTTGTTACAATTGGTTGTTAGTTATTTAATGAAATGCTTTATTTCGTTAAATCATTTATAATTTATGGATACTGTTGAAGGTATGCCATAGTTAGACTAGTTAATGTTTTTATATATGACGTACTTTATCACTGTACTCTTAAAGCAGTAAGCAATTACATATTAGATGATCTCTTTTTTCGGGATGAATAACCACGTTATCAACTCTGGAAAATGAAAGAGCTTTTTCATGATCATGTAAGGGATGATTTTCCACAGGTCTTGTGTTTTTTCAAATAATGCCTGCGCTTATCCAAACTATTCTATGAGCACCTACAAAATCAAATTCAAAATCACTATCAAAATCAAAGTTGGGCATTATGGGTGATAGAGTCAGAAATTGTCATTCCAATGCATATTTGTGGAACCTCTGCTACCCAACATTAGACAAGTAAACTATCTACTACCATGCACCATGGATTTCTTTTGCAGCCAAGAAGAAAAAAGTTTCTCTCCAAATTAACATATGCCCGACATCATTAACGACAATATTCTAACTGCTGTCAAAGATGACCCTCTTGAAATAAATACGATGTCTTTTATTTTCATCATAAACAGTTTGATGGTAGAGCTAGGAAATGTTGTTGCACCAGCATATTTCCTTGTATGTTGCCCAGATCTACTTACCATTAGTTAGATAGAAACAGAAAGGTGGAAGACATGAGTTAGTCAATGCAGGTGGGAGACTTCGTAGTTAGAAGCAAGCATTCTCTAAAAAATCACTTAAATATACGTAGATCTGTGGCAAAAAAAGATAAAATTAATAATTTTCGTATTTATATATATTTAAATATATTATCTTTAACTGAACTTTACTTTGAAAAAAATAGTTTAGTTTTCTATTTATTTAAAACAGAATTCCATAAATGAATAACACCTTCCACCTCTATAATAACACCTTTATTTGACAGATTCGCTTTCGGCTCTCCAAATTTCCCCTCTATAATCCACACACACTAAATGGGGTTAAGAAATACCTGAATTTAAAATATATGATTAGAAAAAGAAATATTTTTTTTCCTTCATTATTTTAATAATTGAATTTAATGAAAAAATAATGTAAAATTTATCTTTAGCTTGCATCAATGTTTGAAGATGCTATAAAATGAATACTAAAATGAAGAAAGAAATGCATTTTTTTTAATCAACGTATGCTATTTTAATTGAAAAATATTTTAAGGGGAATATAGTAGGCTGTTGAATATATATAAAGTGTTTATTGATTGCTTTCGGAGATCTCTCTGCAGCATTTATACATTTTTTTTAAGTTGTAGGTACAACATGATATAAGAGACTGATTTATGAAAAATGCCCAAACAATGAACCTGGTGATAATAAGTTGACATTGATTAACATCTACTAACTAATGAATTGGAAAATACTTTAAGCTGATTTTCTCATTTTGTGCAGCTATTTATGTTTCTTTGGAATCGTCTAAGATTAATATTCTAAGAAGACTTACTGATGCTATTTAAAATATAAATTTGTTCCTTAACAGATTAAATCCTTTAAAGAGTGTTAGGCTTATTAATAAGAAGGATCTTAGAAACTACTTGCTAGAATCAAATTTATTTTAATTTAAATTTTATTAAAGATAATAATAAAAAAATAAGTTTTAAATGTAAAATATATGATATTTTTAAATGAAATAAATAACTGAAGTTTGGCACTCATTAACTCATTATTATTTACTGGTAATATTCAATTTACTAGTCCATGATAATAGAAAATTACAGGTAAATGTAACGTATAATAAATGTATATCGTTATTATAAGACGGTTACAAGGGTTAGTATTCTTCTGAACATGAATGCTAGAAAGCAGATGTCAACACGAAGCGTGTGATCTCAACATCAATTAATTGCAATTTTAACGGACAATGTCTTTTGAACAGAGTTTTGTACTGAATATATTATTTCATGTGCTTAAGGAAACGATACAACTATGAAATTAAAGATATTGCTTAAAGAGAAAGATATACTAAACAATATAAAGTAAAAAAATCGAATGTTTGGGACACTTGGAGAAAATGACAAACGATATACAAAAAAAAAATATTTAGGACAAAACCATGGTCAGAGAAAAAGATGGCTCGAAAAAATTTTCAAAAATTTTAAGAACAATAAAATAACAAATTGAAAAACTAAGGATAGAGGCAGTACATGATCAAACATGGACTGTAGTGCCGAAGAGTTAGTTAGTTAGTTTAAATTATATTTAATAATAACAGAAACTGTGATAAATTTTCGAAAAGAAAAATTGAAACTATGACGTAGGTGCCATTTTACAATTACATAACTGCTAGATACATGATGAAGGTTCTTCAAGCAATATGATGAAGTTGAACCATCATACGAAAAATATAGAGTGTTAATAATGTAACAGCTTAGTTATTCATATATTTATAAGGTATCAACTGTTTAATGGAGCATGCATGAGACATCTATGCCAAGTCAAAACATTTGCTACAATTAAATGCAATCAACACAATAGAACGATAAAAATATGTTTCTTATAAAATTTTAGACACATTATCCTCCTTTGCATCTTTAAATTTTATCAGAGTGACGGATGAAGATTGTACACAAATAATTTTAAATAAGCTCTCACTGAAATTCCACTTGAATATAAGTCTAGTAACAGGTGCAGAAAATTATTTCATCTCATAAACGTCCGCCATTTTTCCCTCACTATTCTCAAAAATATACAAACGGAATATTTCGACAGAACTAATATTCTTGAATAGTGGACTATTATTCATCAAACTTTCTGAAAACTAAACCCATCTTTCCTGGAGTTCGTTCAGGTAATTATTGTTGGTATAAATGTCATACAAATCTTTAGGTGTGGATAAGTATTTGGTGAATTTTTTCACTTCGTTCCGTAGTCAACTCGAACTTACTACTGCTTTCAATTTCGACAATACTTGCAATTAGCTATATTTAAATTAATTTATTTTCCTTTTACTTTTTGAAAGAGTGATTCAAATAAGTTTTGTGACATAATAGAATATTATTTCTATAGTAAATTTTTATAAAGATTGCATAAACCAATGTTTTATAGGGAATGACTAATCTAAGTAAAGATCTACTACTTAGCAAAGCATTATTATAAAAATGCTAGAAGTTATTATTACATAAAGTGATTAATCTACGTATCAACATTTGACAATAAAATAATCTGTAAACTTTTTCAGATAAATGAGGTTGCTAAGACAAATATTTTGACCGAAAAATCAATATTCATTAACTCTAAGAAGTAATTTTTATTTATGCATTATTACTATATTTGCTATTTTTTAAACTGTTATATCAGTGATAATTAACATTTTTCAGGACAAAAGTCATTAATTTTTGCATAGTATAAATACAAACGTAAAGCTCCGTATATATGTTGCAAAAAAAAAACAAAAAAAAAAACAACACAAATGTAATGTTATCTATTTAAAAAAGAATTCTACAAAGTTTTATCACAATCCTAATATATTTTCTGATTATTAATAAAATATAATTAAAAACATATATAAAAAATATTTTAAGTAACCCTTCATAAGTCAATAAGAAAGTGAACATTTGTCACCTAATGATTTCTATAAGGAACTAGATTGCTTATCGGTATGGAATGAGCATTTTGAAAAATGCATCTATCAGAAAATTTTATTTAGACGCATTTAGACTTCATTTTTGTCAGCAAATTAAAATTACCAATGAAAATGTAATCTCTAGCGAAAGATTTCAAGAAGAAATTAATTCTTAATTATTATTACACTTTACTATTTTCGTGAAGGAATTATTTAACGATATTTCTTTAAATTGAAGCTAACAAAATTAAATTAAAATATAATATTATTTATAAATATCAAAGTTATTAATTAGTAAATGTTGCATGCAATAGTTTTCAAAATATTAAATATTCGAAATGATTTTAAGAAAAATAAATGGAATTTAATAATTATAAATGTTAAATTTAAAATAATAAATGATTTATCTTAGGATTCATATAAAACGATATTCACTTTAAGTGTACTTTGAAATTTTGCTTTTAAAAAAGAACCTGACATCGAAATGGAACACATATCTAGAGAGTTATATTGTTCAAATCTCATTAACTTAAAAATTAATTTTTAAAATAAAAATTGCTTTAATAAAATAAGAGAAAAGGTAGGGTAAAACTAAATTTCGCATGAAGAATATTAAAATAAGAGCTAATAAGGGAATCATATGAAAAACATAATATGAGAATAAATTAACTAAATTTTTATGTTACTGGTTTTTCTATTATTGATTTCATTTTAATATTATTATGAAATTGAAATATATTGCACAGATTTATCATATATTTTATGAAATATATTATGGTATTTTAGAATTATTAACACATAGGGGAACCTGCAACCTATAGAGGGCGCTTCCTCAGGTGGTGGATAGGTGAATGCTGCCATTGGCGTTACCTTTGGGTGATAAAAGGGAAATTCCAACAGGTGTCCGCTGACCAACAGGTAGAAGTTTAACTTCTTGAAGCAATCGCACCCATCTTCCATTGATACTGCATTATTGCTTCTCTTCCTTGATTTGGAAAAAAATCACAGGACATCCTTTATAGCACCAGACTCCAGAATTGGCGGCCCTTGTTGTCTATTCCTTTGGCTCTTTATAATTTTCAATAAAGGGCACAACAACAATACAAATTGTGACATTAATCTATAAAATCATTTCATAAAAGGAATTAATTGTTTAAAAAATATATTGAAATATTTCTTCTAGAATGTAATATCGTTTTTACAAATATTGTTTTATAAAATTTTCTCCTGTAAACGTCACTTTTCTTTTGTAAATGATGTCCTTTACTAATGCTCAAGGGAAAAATCGAGTGGCATTATATCAGGTAATCTAGATGGCTAAAGAATTGTGCCATTTCGACCAATAGTCATTCAAGGAAATACAAAGACAGCACATAGATATAGATGTTGCCATAACCTTTAATTTCCTATTTAACAAAACACACAATGCCAAATGAAATCATAAAAAGTATAATAACATTGCATCCTAATCTTGGCTAAAAACAAAAGAGAAAAGCATACAGTAAAAAACGTGAGCAGACTATATTTACAGAAGAAATAGCATTCTAATAAAAACAAGAAATTGTTTACGTGAGGAGTCACTATAAATGAAAATATGAGTTATTATATGTATATAAAAGCTATGAGTTTATTCCTATCTTCATAATTTTTTAACTACTAAAAACACATCAAAATTTTTCAACATTTAACAAACATCCTGTATGTAGAATCTTTGTTTACAGTTTTATATCATAAAATTATTATATATTCAGTTTTATGTTATATAATTTTACATAATTAAATGTACATAACTAATTTCTTCAGGTAATTGAAATAATCCATGTTAGCATATATTTTTTTCTTTTTTGATTTATTGATAGTTTCTGAAAAATCATTGTTAATGAACTATATTTATTTGAAATTTTATCTGTAATCTGATTCCACTAAACTTTTTACTTGTTATATAATTCAGTCCTTCAGTCGTTGAATTATCGAATAGTACACTTGAATTCTAAATTTTTATCAATACACGTTTTTTTTTTTTTTTTTAATAAACTCATAAAAGTATCTTTGACATGTTTAGATAGTGAAATCGCCTTAGATTATAATGTCAACAACATGTTTAACACTGATTCAATCTTCTGTTTTTACACTGGAGTTTCGGAGATTACGCAGCGGAACATGTTATGCAAATAATGTAAAATGCAAGTTGGTCATGTGATTATCGCACCAGATAAAAGGGATAGAAACGGTGGACAAGTTAATCTATTTACCTTCATCTCTTTACAAGTTATCTCTTTACCGCTTAGGAAATCCAGTATTTCGGGAAGTTCAAAGCTGCAGAAGACTAGTGTGGATGAAATGATGACTGGACGATGACATCGAAGACAGTTCCGGCAAACGGATGGTTTTGTGACAGGTAGAATTGTAGGCTTACGTACGGCTGTTTGGTCTTACCGTCGTATCGCTGCTGAAACCCGCCTAGATGCATCAACTGTGTATAGAATTTGGACCAGATGGGTGAATGAACAAAATGCTAATAGTCGCATAAAACCAAGTCCATCTAGACAGACAACCAAACGGACGGATCGACGCATCCGATGGGTAGCTATGTGGCGGCCCCACAATCAAACTTCTCTTGACATTCTGCGCTATGTGCAACCAGTTCTGGATGCTCCAATATCTGCAAGAACAGTTGCTCGACGATTGGCTGAAAGTGGCTTGCACACATACCACCCTTTACGAAGATTGCCATTAACGCCAAGGCACCGTTGGGAGAGATTGTGATGGTGTCATCAATGAGCAAGTTGGACGACTGAATGGCAGAATGTGGTGTTCAGAGACGAGTATCGATTCTGTTTGACTAATGATAATCACCGGGTGAGAGTCTAGAGGTGTCAGTGAGATAGAGACAATTCGACCACTATTGTTGAAGGTTACACCGCTCGTCAACGTGGAATAAGGGTTTGTGGTGCAATCAGCTACGTTATCAGATCACCATCATCATCATCACGATATCAGTACGTATCAGAGGCACATTGACATAACGACGGTACGTTGATAAGGTGCTGCAACCTTTTGTGCTACCTTACTTTCAGTAGCTGCAAGATACTATTTTCCAGCAGGATAATGCAACATCGCACACGGCACTAGTCAGCAGACAAGCCTTGCAGAATATCCAGTTGCTTCCTTGGCCTGCTATGTCTCCTGATCTTTCCCCGATAGAGCATATCTGAACCGGGATTGGGCGTCGTTTGTCTGTTATGTCCTAGCCTCCGTAGGAGGATGAACTTTGGAGAATGGTTCAGTAGATATGGGCTTCTATCTCCGAGGACACCTTCCACACGTTAATTGACTCTTACCTCGCAAAGTTTCTAATTGCATCGCTGTGAGAGGCGGCAATACTACTTACTGATTTTCTGCATATTTCGTCAATGTATAAATTTATCTTTTTGTAAATAACATAACTTATTTATATATGTATGCTCTGTCTGTGTATCAATTTTTTGTCACATTCTATCCAATATTTTATGGTGTTGCATTTCCCATGTCAGGCAGTGTATAAGAAAATAATATGTATCATAAAAAAACGTTTTTCAAAAATTTCTTCCATAGAAAACGTCACTGAAGTGAAGTTTAAACGAAAAATTAAGTACATTTTTTTAGTAGTTTTATTAAATATTGATGTGTTAACAAATTTGTTTTATACTGTCAACATTTGTATTTTATTTTAATAAAGGGCATATTGATATTACATATATGATGTTGTTTGTTTATAATGATAATAATAAATGGAAACCTATTATTATATTTCAGATTTATTTATTTACCAATAAAAAAATATTTTATACCGTAAAATTTTTTCCTTATTTAAGACATACGAAGATATTTCTATTTTATTATTGATAAGAATAAGCTTGAAAATCTTAATATGTTTAGTTGAAATTTCCCAGTGAATTAAATTAGCGTAAGCTTCATAATTAAGAAGAAAGTGTAAAATTCTTCACGTTTGAAGAGGATCATCTTAATTTATTTTTAGTGTAATCGTATTAAGACCATTAGTTCCATTTTTTTTTGTCTAGAATCCTAAGTTGCATAAACAAGTCAACAACTTTTAGAGAAGTCCTTTAACAACTATAGTATCCTTTATGAAAGTATTTCTCAAGCACACAATGATGGCAGGAGGAAGGTCTGAATTTTCTGATTCTCCGCGTGAATTTTTTTATTTAAATTTTAATATGTAGATTTCAAATATCTTACCAGTTTTTCCCATGTTTTTATGGTGATTTATTGTAGTTTTGTCACTTAACAGTCATTTCTGACACACTAGGAATAATTATACTGAGATGTACAGATTAAAATGAATTCTGAATCACTTTGCAAATATGTAAGCCTTAGGTGAGAATCAATTCCACGAACTGTTAATCCAAAAGGAAGGTCGTTAACCGTTTGGCTGCTAGTTTTGTATGTCTTTGAGATGATTTTCAATGTGACATCTTTGATAGTTCCTGCTGACTGGTTCACATCTTAGCTTTAATTTTCTTGATATACTACTGAACAATAAATTAAATAATAAGCGTTCTGTGGTTTAAAAATAATCAATTTGTAACCTAAAAATAAAAACAAAGTTCTTCCATTGCTTTATGTCAAAAGTAATGCAAATAAAATATAAGAAATTTGAATTATATTATGAATGGCGTTTTATTTATAAAATTATATAGTAATAGAAAATTTAATAAAATACAGTAAAAATTAAAAATATGGACTAATAAATGTAATATTCATATGCTTGCAAATTAAGTTATTGTTTCGCTGCCAATAAAGCAGGATTGTTGAACCAAATTTCATGATTTTTAACTCATTCATAAGCACATTGATCAGGTAAGGGAAATGTGTTCTTTAGCATGTTGAGATATAAACCCACATGTTTCCAGTAACAATAAAGTAAATAAAACAGTGATTCACAAATTTGACAAGAACTTTTAATCTATAACAACTCCTTTAGTATCCTTATGAGGTAAGATTTGATCGTCATTCACTAAGTGAACAAAATTATAACTCTAGACTTTTAATTTACTTTTAAAAAGTAAAAGTACTATTGCTCCAAACGATACTGCATATTTAATTTTTGTTTATCATGAGTATATTATTATTTTTCTGATAATGTAAGCAAGTTAATTAATTAAATAAAATTTCTCCTATTATTACGGATTAAAACATGAATATTTAAATGTTAAGTTCAATTTGAATTATTTGAAACAGACGGTATAGTAAGACTAAATTTATTCATCCAAATTTAACATCGAATATTTATGTTCTTATAGTTCTCAGTAAAATGTATTTGATAACAATTTTCAGAATTTTAATTAACATATCACCAAATTTAAAAGTTGTGTTCTTGCTGTTGGTTTTATTTTCTTTATTTCATACAAAATGGCAATTATGACGTTTTTTTGTTCTACTTCATTTCTTACCAATCCTTCAACCATCAGTTTGACTATTTGATCTGTTTTCAAAATACCATATGTATCAGATTTTAGATCTTTGATACCGAATTTGCAAAATTCATTCTTGTCATTTTAATATAGGAAATGGTTTTTTTACTCAACAGTCCCAAATAGTCTATTCCATAGTGATTAAATTATGGAAAATTTTTAAAACCATAAAGTTAAAAGTTGATGTTAAGTACTGATCTAACTTAAAACGTTGTTTGGATCAGATTCTCAGTAGAATTTCGAAACAATACATGTTTAATATATCATAGTTATCATATTTTATAAAAATGATGAGTATGTAATATTTTAAAAAACATATTAGCAGTGGTTGCTAATTATTCCATAAAAACACACAACAGTACTTAACTTCAAACATTTTATCTAATAAAACAATGAAAACTAGGGTTAAAAGATCAGACTTCTCACGAAAGTCAGGTCTATTATGGTTGTTATCTTATTCTTCATGATCTAACCGTAAGTTGACCAGCTAGACCAAGTCCACGAACCTATGAATCTTCAAAAAGTCATGAATAAAAAGAGGATTTATCGAGGAAAAGTCGAGGTAGATTCTGTGGATCAAAGATCTGGATCAGATCTGTGAAAGAGTAGAACCAAAAAGATCCCCGGGGAACACTCAGAATATTTCAAGAAGATTGTGAAATCGTAGGGGTTGCTAACAGTGACGAGATATGAGTCATCTGTGCAATTCAAAAGCTTTGCCTAATTTTGCTACTGATTATTTTAGGAGTTTTTTTTTTTAGGAATTCCAATCAACGGAATATGAGTTATTTAAAACTTATTTACTTTTTATAATATTATTTTAATAAATCAATCATAGCTTTTAATTCATAAGCAGTTCAAAAGTTATAAAATTTATGAAAAACGACAAAAATTACAATTCGCTCTTCTTGTCTATTGAAACCAATGAAACAACTAATCATCTTGTAATTTAAAATCATGGTTGACCAATAAAGGAATCGTTTGAGTTGAAAGTCTTTTTTCAAGCATTTAAACCACATCAACCGAAGGATATTAAATGCTACAAATTCTTAATACACTTATGTCTGTTCAGCACAATCTTGTGGGTAAGAAATTAGTTTTAACAAAAAATCATACACCTATACTTATTCATAACTTATTGACATTAATTTTTTTTCATAAAAAAAATCTCTAACTTTTTGTATTCCTCATGCCAATATAATTATTTTTAGTAAAAAGAGCTAATTTTTATTTCCTTGATGTGAAAGCATACTTTAAAATTTTAAACTAAAAAGTATTTTTCGAGGACAGGACCACCTTGAAGATGATGAAGAAGTTACAAGATGATTAGTTGTTTTAGTGCTTTCAATAGGCAAGAAAAGCGACGATTACAACTATCATTGTATCTAATTTATAAGCAGCTTAATGCTTATAAATTAGAAAATACGATTAATTTATTAAAAAAAGAAGAATTATATAAAGTATGCTTGAAATAAATATATGCTTGAAATAAATTAAATATTCCGTTGATTGGAATTATATTCCAAAAATTATCTGCAAAATAACCAGTACCAAATATAGGCAAAGCTTCTTGAACTGCACTGATCACGTCACAGTTAGAAAGAGAAAACAAAGCATCCTTTTTATTTACAGTTTACAGAAATGCTTTTAGTGTTTATGTAATTAATTTTTCAATAAGAGTGTGACTTAAAATTTAATTAGTAATATAAATAATATTAATTATTTCTAGTTTTAAAATTTTGTCACACTTTGTTGTGCCTTATTGTTGTTCACTTTCTTAAAGGTTAAAAAATTCTGTCAGCTAATTTAATAATTTATTTCAGTAATTGTATCACTTGATAGTTTCTATGCATAAAGCTGAAAAAGAAATTGAGTTTCTTATTTTTCATCCTAACTATGAAGATAAAAAATAGCCTAGAATTTTATAACTATGCTAGAGAGAGATAGTAATAAGAATTTAAAACTTTGTTTAATGCTGCCATCTATCGAATTTAAAAGTAAGATGTTTCCTACATAGTTTCCAAAAGTCTACATTAAAGATGAGAGGATAAATAAATGGGAAGTGATATTTAAATAAATTTAATAAAAGTTTTTTAAATAACTAATAAAGAAAAAGTGGAGAGAATTTAGAAAAATTTTGTAAGCACATTAAGAATTTCTAGAATATTTATTTTTTATTTTCGAATTTTTATAAGTGTCTCTTTCGATGAAAGTTTAAGAAAAGTTATTGTTTCTTTAAAAGTTATATTGAGGTTTACTGCAGGATGAAATGAATTAAAACCTGAATTTTAAAAGTTTTTCCGTTTTTTACAATAAAAAAAAAATGAAACTAACAAGAAAATATTTATTTTAACATTTCTTAATTGACGTATCATGTAAAAATCTTATCAAATGACAAATTAATTTGATAAGATAAGGTTTCAAAAAAATAGAAAATTTTGTTAAAAAAATATTAACAACATTTATAGAAGTTTAAATGTGAATTTAATTAAAATTTGAACAGAAATTTATTACGGAACCAGTGTTTGAGTTGCCGACCAACTGTTTAGCGTCATCTTTATGCCGATAGTCTTCATGTTATCATCTTCCAGTTCAATGTTTAAGCATAAAAATTCAGTAAAAATCTGAGACGAAACGTTATTAAATGTTAACAATAAAATAACCTCAATGACGAAAATTTACAAAACCATTTTCATTTAAAATATCTGAGCAATGTTCTGTATTTCTGTGAATAAATTCGAACATCTATTAACTTTCATGGGCCATTTTCTCTATTAATTTTATGTAAGATATATAATTGATATTAATTTATAAAAACAAACTCCAGCTTACCACCAAAAATTAATTTGATTTTTAAAACTATTTCTTTGTTAGGAAGCACGATTCCCAATACTCATTAAGAAATATTAAAAAGTATGCCATTTTTAGTCTTTCACATCCTTTTAAATTACATTACACGCAATTTATAAGTTATAATTGGAAAATATCACATAAATAAAAGCTATAAGTTGTATAGATTTTTGATTAAAAAATTTAAGAATTTATACCTATTATTCTCGTTTTCTTCACTATCTAAATTATGTTCATCAGTATAACTAATCATATTATTTTGGATTTTTATAATTTTGGAAATCGAATAACTTCATTATCTACATTATATTCTTCAGTATTACTAATCCTATTATTTTGAATTTCTATAATTTTGGAGGTGTAATTAATTCTTTGGTTCATATACACTTTTCTTTCTGTAATTTTACTAGTGTTTGATTGTAGATAAAATAAATCAATATTTCTGCTATCCTGAGCTTAAAATTATTTATGTTTCATCACTTGCATCTTGAATGAATCTTCAGAACCATTTGAAGATACAGAAAAGAAATATTTCAATAATTTTCTCTCTGCCATATATAATATTTCTATATACATATTTTGATAGTAAACGAAAAAAAATATATTTGATTGCAGCAAACTAGAGATTTTCACTGCAAGTAAAATACAAAAACATTTCTAAAATCAAGATTTTACTTATTGTAACGAATATGCCCTAATCTTGAGCTTCTATGCTTATAAATAACCAAATTTATAAATGCTGTGTTTTTATAACCATAGATAAACTCGAAGAGAAATGGACAAATAAATGAATGCAAAAGAGAAAATTAATTTTAAGTTAATTTTCTTGTTCTTATATTTATGTAAACAAAAAAATTCATTGTTTTCAGTTTTCTTGTATTTTTTCAAGCTATCAGCAGATGGCACTGTAAGTCATAGGTAAGAAAAATTCGCATTGATATTTAAGCTTTTTAAAGTATACTTTTTCTCTCAGGCCCTATAAAACGTTAAATTAACAATAAATATATATAATCAAGTTTTCAATACATTGTTTCCAATTACCATTAAACTTCAATGAGTACTTAGAAAAAGTAATTAAATTTAAATACATATCAATAAAATTAGTTATTATCAGCATATATTTATTCTTGATTGACACCTATTTATGAAAAAGTAAATACTAAATAAAAGTATGAGAATTGGAGGTAGCTTACATTCGGTTATCCTAACTTAGTCAATTAACTTCGGTTTGGCCAAAAAAAGATATTTTAAATATTAATACATCATTAAAATTCTATTTAAGAGAGAATTTTAAATTTTTAAGTTAAGTATTAAATAATAATAGCTGAAAGAAAAGAATTCAACAGTAATAGTTATGTCTGTCATTATTGTATTTATAACATACTTCAAAATTCTGATAACCATAAAAATGTATTTGTAGTTTTAATTTTGACAGTGTAATTAAATATTTATGATCCAAGCTATTTTAAAACGTTCGTAATCACTACTCCCTCAGAAAATTTAAATTTTAGGATTATTATATTTTTTTTACTTGCATTAATTGTATGTAATGAGAATCAAAGTGTAAATTTATAATCATTAAAATTCATTTTATTTTAATATCAATATTTGAATTTAATGTAAAAGAAATTATTTACATTTTTATTAGTTCACGTTAAAATCAATTAATGTACAAGAGGGTTAATTTGACCGAGACATTCATTTTAAAGTGAAATCCGAATCATTACAAGCATTCACGCCCGATGTGGGAATTTAATTTATGAACTACAATAATATATTTTAATTTCTGCATTCCCTTTCAAAATTTTAATAATATTTCCTCAATCTATTTTATAATTTTCAATAACTGCCGCATCTTCTATGAAAAACTACATAGGACCTTCAATCTCATAGAATAAATAACTCTATCGATTATTTTTCAAAGTTTCAGTTAATTCTTCCAACACACCAGGATTCGAGGCAGCCTCTTACTTAAATTCAAATCGAATTTTACCGTAGAAATTTAATTTCTTAGTAGAAATATCTGCGGTTGTAGCTATTGAAGTGTTTTTATCATATTAAAAAACACTTAGATAAAATTTGATTATTTAATTCTGATGTTTTTGTAGGATTTATTCATCGTAGGAAAATCCATATCTTTAATGCGAAATTCTTTTGTACCATGCCTTTTATTCCAATTTCAAAGTTATTTTCTTTTTTACATTGAGCTTTGATATTATACACATATGATAAATGAATAACCTAATAAATGTAGGTAGGTCATATTTGAACATTCACCGCTAAAGCCATCCAGAAGAACTTTATCAAAAATGACGTCTCGCAAAAGAGGAAATTCGGAAAACTCGCCATATACTTTAACAAGTTTGGATCTATTTGTTAACTTATGAATAAGGACCCACCTGTTCCCACTGGACAGGACCATAATCCCGCAACTAGAACATATTGACACCCATACATATTTACTTTGACACCGAACAGTAGATAGCCTTATGGCCCAAGGCCTATACATTTTCACGTGTCCAATTTAAATGTCCAACCCGACAGATGTGCATGAGGAAGAAAAAAATATATCAACTGCAATAGATGGTATCAAAAATTTGGGAAATATACAATTACTTATCGTACCTGAAAAGATAAAAAGTTATCCCAGACCCTGATAATAAAACTTTGGATGAATAGAATACAAAAGATTAAAATTATGAATAGTGAAAGGCTAAGAATAGGATTTTGTTTCCTTCATCTCCAATTGTTTGTATAATAGTATATATTTTTTTGCTGGTTCATAATATTTTGTGTTTAGACTCATAATTTAAAGAAATTATGACCAGATTGACCCTGTTAATAGTTTACTACTTATCAACTGTTCTATTCATGAATTATTTAAAATAATAGTGACTAATTGTATTTTGTAATTATCATCAAGTCAAATTTCTATTTTATAGAGCAGGTATTAAATATGAGGTGCAAGAAGATATATTCTTGATTATAATCATATTGATAATTTTAAAGAAATTAAACTCTTGTACTTTTTATGCAGTCCAAAAAATATCATTCTTTAAGATTATGTATGTCATTTGGAGAAAATGAAATCATTTGAAGGGGTCTTCTATATCTATCTCCGCGAAATTATATTTTATTCCTTTCGACAGAATCTTTGAGCATTTTATACTAAACTTGAAACAAGACTAATGTATAAATCAAATACTTCAGAACTGTTTGAATAAAAATTGCATTAAAAATATTAGTACAAGTAAATTATGGCAAAAAACATGTGAGAAATTTCTAAGTTAAGTTGCTTTTCCAGAAAGTTATTTATTACTTAATTTTTTAACATCGCTGAATTCGGCTAATAATACAATAGTAAATTCCCATTTGTTAGGAAAACAATTGATTTATTTTTGCTATATCTTACAACAATTTTCAGTATTGATTGTCTTGACAGGAAATTGTAATTTTAGGCATAAGAAAAGTAGTGAATTTGAATATGACTAATAGGTCATCTGAAACTTTCGTTTGCTCGCTACACAATCGGCCGGAAGTCGGTTTCTTTTGTTCACAATCGTTCAAACAACTGGCTGGAATGGCTCAGAACCAAATAATTGGACAGTAACACAAATTCTGTTTGTTTTATGTAGATCGTTGTTTTTCTAAGTATTCTTGTTGAATACAACGAGAAGAAAAACACTTCCAAAATTAGTCTTTTGAATCAAACCCTTTTTAACAAAACAATGAAAATTTTTGATTAGAATATTTAAAATCTTGTTTCTATGTCTACTTCCTATAATGTTTTTAAAATAAATTGCTTTTTACAAAAGTGATTTACAAAAGAAGCAGTTTTTATTTAAAATGCCCTTTTCGTAAAATATTGTTGTGGCGTAAACGTTCTTTTGATTAAAATCTAAATAAATATACTTAGAAATTAAAAATTGGATACCATTCCTTAAACATAATATTTTCAGTTCACCCTTTTATCAGTATTTTTAATTAATTTCAGATTTTCATTGCTTCATTATTAATGAGAGTATGAGAACACATTTTAAATTGTTTAAATCTCTTATGAGTTTCTTAATATCAGCAATTATTTTTAAGATTTTTTAACGTATTATATGTGTATACACTTTTGAAAATAATTAACGGATATTGAGTTTGTGGAGGTAAATTATAGCTGGAGAATAATTTAAATGATTGATACTGGATCAACCAACGTAATATAAGCTATATAAGAAAAAACATTACACAAGTTTGGAAGAAATATTTTACTGAGGATTTGGGTAGGAACAGAAAAAACAGAGAGTTTTCGAATATGACATAAAAAACTAGTAAAAAGCATCGTTTTCTTCAACGAAAAAACTTTCTTATTCAAGGTTATGATTTCCTTGTATGGCCTGCAACATTGAACTTCTTTCAGACAAGAAATCAATGAGAGTCTTAATGAGAGAGCTGGGTGTGTTCTTTTCCTTCTTCTAGAAAAGTTCTTTAAAGTTCTTTTAGAACTTATGTTAATGGTAGCGACCACCAACTCGTTTCTCTAGAATGTCCCAAACATGCTTAATTGATTAAGTGTCAAAAGAATATGCTTCATTTCCACGATTGGTTTCTCAAAAAGATATCCTTTGCTAAGAGGATATATTGCGGTTTGTAATTAATAAGCATAGACATCAAATCATCTTCAGTTGCTGCGGCATAGAAATTACAAAAGATCTGAGAATCTTACATTTACATCAGAGTTACATTTTAAATGATGAGTTCAGTGCAAGCATCAACGGAGGTGTTAGAAGAGACCAATAATACATTGCAAAATTTGAACTTTTTTACATGAGTAGAGGATGGCTTTGATACCACGTAGTGAACAACCAAAAGATTTGGTGCTTTTGTGAGACATTTTAGTGTCCATCAAGTTTTCCAGGAAGAGGTTTTATAGAGTGAAGCATATTTTCACTCTTCATAAGGAAAGAAATATAAAAAATTCTCAAATACCTATCTTGACAGACATGTATGTAGAAAGAAAAGCTCAGCCACTTCCCAAACATGCAGTCTTTAAAAGTCAGTGACTGGGCTGAAATGTTGGTACTTTAACACAAAAGATTTTTCAAAATTCCATTAAACCATGGCGAGCCTTATTGATTGTATGTAGTGCAATATAAACTTTAGATGAAAATATGCTTATTATCGCGATGAACAAATAAACGGGACTCGCCTAAGAAAAGAATATTGCCCCTTCAATTCTTCTCCTGTTCACATGCTCACTCCTAAAGGACGTCATGATACTTTACTGTTAATGTAACAACACTATGGGCCAGCGGACATTCATTTCTAAAGTGTAGAGCAAGTTTTGGATAGTTTGAGTTAAAAGTGTAACTGGAGACAGTTGGCGAAAAAAGGTATTAGAAGTGTGGCATTCATATTTTGGTGTCTACGAGCCGTTAGGGTTAAATATCCATTTGCTTTCGGCATTGTTCCACATCTACGAGATTTTCATTGTCTTCGGTCTATATTTCCAATCTCATAAAATAAAAAGAAAGTTTCCATTAATTTGAGAATTCCACTTTGGGAAATTTCAATGATTTCTGCTTTTTCAGCTTACTTCGCATCCCTCTAACCGACTAATAACTTATCAAACATCGGTAAGTTAAGATCATTAAAACATCGTAATTGTCAAAACTAAACACTTATTGATTATCGATCATTTTCCACATAGTCCTTAAAAGAGGTGAGAACCAAATTTCAAAAGCTACCTCTTAACTGTCATTTTCGACGTTAAACTCAAAATTTACAAACTCCGAATTCTGCAAATGAGAAAATTTTCATTTTCTGCAAAAGAATTGTATTTACTATTATTCAATGGAAATGACTTACAATATTCATTTATTATTTTTGGCAATATATATATATATATATATATATATATATATATATATATATATATATATATATATATGTATTATTGACCGTATTTGTCAGTGTGTGAGACACACATTTTTGAAAGATAAAATTTTATTTTGTCATAAATTTACAATACTTTTTAAATATAAAGTAATATACATACAAAATAATATTTTCTGTAAATACTCTATCTTATTTAGAAAATAACACCTTTTAATCTTCTTCGTCAAAACCCAGATACTAATTTCCAGAGATAAATGAAATAAAAATCACTTAAAGTCTCTTTTCTTAATTAGCATCTGATTGACGATAAATAGTCCTCTGAACTATTCAGTGCATTACTAAAGCTACACTTCTTATATGGCTGAACTCTTGTCTCTGTTTTAAACAGGTCCAGTAAGTTATTTTACTCCAGTAAGGGTTTAAAAAAAAAAAAAAAATTTTTTTTTTGATTTCTTATTGTTGTACAGTAGAAAATTCTCACATATTAAAAATTCGTTCACATAAATTTCGGAAGTTTAAATGAACTAAGTTGTGATCGTCTATGACAGCGCAAGCGCACTCACTGAACTCTACATAGTACTTCGTATAGAAACAACAAAAAAAAGCCTACGGAGGAAATTTTCAGAAATGAATGTAATCAAAAACTGTGTATCGACATATAAGCCGTAGTATTGACGTAAAATAGATAAAATAAATACTCCATTTTTCAGATCTGTTTTTAAAGAAAAACGTTTCTTTTTCTCAAACAAATACGATTAGGGTACCCACCATTGTTGACTATAATCGCTGTTACACGTATCTGCAAAGAAACAAAATAACTTTAATTTAGATGGTCATATGGTTTGTGTGTATTGACAAACTTGATTTGGTATAGCTGTGGGTGATGTATTTTGGGCTAGTTGTTGTGCAGGCATAAATAAAACATTTTCGATTGGTAATGAATTGGGAGAATAAGCAGGGCAAGAAAGCAGTTCCATCTGATGGGCAAAAAAGAACATTTGAACATTGCGTATCCTATGTGGTCGCACATTATCCTTTAGAAACATGATTGATAGCAAGCTTTGAAGTTATGAGAGGGCCACGGCTGCATTACCTCAAAGATGAAGCGCTGGATATTTAGAGTACAGACAATGTGTACTAATGTACTTGCAGGAGTGAAATTCAGTACCACTTCAAACCATGATAACGAGTACAGAACTAGTGTGATGACGCATAATACAACAATTCAGGAGTTTAACTTGATTTTGCTTCTTTTCTTCAGGTTCTTGCATTTTTGATGGCTAGAAGTGTACATGACTCTGCAATGTTACTGACTATCAGTTGTGGGGATGATTTTCTATGGTAAAGTTGTTCATTATCTAATTTCTCACCCGGCAGTTTATAAATAAGTGTTCCCGTTATAAATACTTTCCAATATGAGAATACACAAGTTAGTAATCTTTAAAATTGATAAATAATTTAGATAAAATGCTTTGTCAGCAACAATAGCTGTTTGACAATAAAAAATACACTTTGGACGAAACAAATCGAGTTTTATTTAACCCTTAAATTACGCGAATTGTTTTTACGCTACTAAACAAAGATTGTGCGTAAAGTAATTCAAGTAAAATGTTTTCAGCAAAATTTTTTTAGTTTTGGAATTTTAAATATACGAAATTTATTATCTATAAAGTAAAAAAATATTGAACATACAGTTTGTCTGAAATAATTGTAAAAACATTTAAAAATAAAATTGTCACGTTTTCTTTCAATTGTAATATAAGATTTAAGAATTAAATTTAAATAACTTGTTTTTAGGCTGAAAAAAAGTTTGCATATCTAAAAATTCAACATCCCATAGCTTAATCAATTCAAATCATAAAACTAAGGAATTTATCTTATTCTATTTTGTAATATGTGAAACATGTTCTCAAATTTTCGTTTTGTTTATCGTTTTATAGTTAAATTATCATTTTATTTAAAATAATTAAAAAGATGAGGGACCATATAAAAATTCTTCTTATAATATTTAAATAGATGCTTTTATTGACATCAGTAATTTTTAAAATAATATATTTCATATTTTACGTATATTTGTAGCTAAAATATATTTGATAATATTTAACTTTATGCCTGGAGGAACAATAAACAATTATTCTTCCAAACACTTGAAGAATTATAATCAGAATTGCATTTATTTAATATTTAAGTATATAAAAATTTAAAGGATGGAATAAATGGGATCATATTCATTGTGGGCTGATGGATTAAATTCCACTTATATGTATACTTATTGGTAAAAAATTAATTTTTGTGTTTACTTTTATAGTAGCGAGTAGAGTTCTTGTGTGTGTAATGTAGGAAAGTGGCAGCGGACTATACCTATTGATTTATGTATTAAGTGCACCTATCGCAATCTCGGTAAAACAAAAAATGCTTACCTGGCAGCTAAATGATTAATGTTCTGATTTTCAATTCAATATATCAGAGGCTTGATAACCATAGCATACCAAATGTTTATTGGGGCTCAGAATCTATTTCAAATTATAACAAGATCACGATCGAATTAGCCCTTATGTTTCAAAAGTGACCTTAAAGCGATAAACAAATAAAACTAAATCGACTAAAAGAAATTACAATTTTATATATTTATAATTTTTACCAAATTTGTCAAAATTTAAGAACAAAGAATGTAGATGGACTCTGGACTATATCAAACGATTAAAGAGCAAAGCCCAATTTAATATATTTTGGGTAAAGATTTATTTTTATGCATTTATTAATATTTGTTGCCAATTTTGACAAAATTAAAAAAAACATGACAATTTGGAATACAAATATTTTATTATTTGATTAATAGATTGAGCCTTACCACAGTAACAGGGATAAAAATAAATGTTCAAGCGCGTTTATGTTAATGTTTGATACAAATTTGCCAAAATATAATGGTCACTGAAAAGTGATGTAACAAAGAATATTTTTTTTTGTCTGAAAGATAGAAGATTTTAATCTTTAATAAAAATCAATGTGTCAAGAGAAAGCTCAAGAGAAATCAAGAGAAAGCTGATTGCATACATAAGTTCACTCCATTGGGAAGTCTTGGAGAAGATTGTTACAGCTAAGATGTTAATCTAGTCTTGATTATAATTCAAAATTACATCACATACGGTTGTATTTCATAATTCTGGTCAATAAAAAACTAAATTCAATAATCAAATTCGTAAGAAACAATAGGAGTTATTAAGGCAACGGGCTTTACCCATTGACTAATATTTAAATCTTTCTATTCTTGATATTATTTTTTAAAGTAAATGTATTTTGAAAAATAAATAATAAAATAAATGTATTTTGAAATAATCAAAAAGAGTTCATATGTTAATATAAAAATTTTTATTTTAAATTGACTATTTTTCTAGAATGTGCTATTTCAGGTTATTTCTTCTTATAAGAAAAATCAACTTTTTAAGTATTTTTAAATCCAATGTAATAGGGTAGTGAAATGGATCAGTCTCTTGGTTGTTCTGTGTTTGATAATTTTGTAGACTCTTGTACTAAAAAGGCCTATGCACGTTTAAAATACTGTAGAATCCAAATCCCTTCACTGAATAGCATAGAGAGGAGGATGCCAGATTATTTATCGACATGGACATCTTGATCCCAGTTCAAACTACAAATTGATGGACTGAATTAATTGACATTTCAGTCAGCGGAAAGAAGCCGGAACTATATTTGAGTAACCTTTCATTAAAAATTCAATTTCCCTGATACGTTTCTTTTAACAAGTTGTTGATTGTAAAAATCGAAAGTATTTTAAGAGAATTGAAATCAACATCATTTATAATACGGAAATAATTATCTAATTTTTTTGCTATAAAAGTCTATCTCAATGTTAATTATGTGGATGCTTTGTATTTCATAAAATGAAGGTGTGCTCACTGAAGCGAAGCCGGAAGGAGAAATTGGTTTAGCCTCTATACTAGGTCATGCTTGCAGAGGTGTCTATTGCGCAAAAAAATGGTTTTTTGTCAAATTTTATAGATTTGATTGCAGCATCATTTTCTTTAAATTGTGATTTGTATTTATTTAAACCTGTTATATTTTGAGTTTATTATTGTTCGGAACTTAATACTTCTGATATGGATTCTAATAATTTTTTTTTTAAAAAATAATGCATTTTTGAAATATCATTAAAATAGTTTCCTTTTTTCTAGTATTTATATTTTAATAATTGTTGTCTTCGTCATATAGTTTTACAAACAATGAACTAGAAGACAAATTGCAACATTTGAAAGGAAAAATGTATATTGGTATAAAAGGAAAATATTCTTCACTTTTTGAGGAAAAATAACATTTTATATTTCTCAAACTGATAATTATGAAGACATTTTGTCTAATTATTTCAACTATCTATAAAAATTGATTAGTTGTATTCTTTTTTTATATCTACTTATTTATTTTTATGTACATAACATTCTCTACTAATTACCTCAACTTAGTCAATTATGTTTAATTTAAATGGGTTTTTTTGTTGTATACAGTCAATTTTTGAACAAATTCAGCTTATGTCCACAGTTTAATATAAACATTACAAACGTTTTTTTCCGAAGAAAAAATTGCTTTCATTAGTTGATTAAGTTTGTTTATATTATAAGGGCAACATAATTGCTCCAAACCATGCTACTAGTTGCTATTAATGATGGTCCAGGATAAGTTTTTGGACACATACAGATTCTGTACTACTTAATTCACACTTGCTCGAAGGTGTTGCAAAGAAAATGATAGATGAAGTGGCACTTATATTTATCATAGATAACGTAATGTGTCACAATTTTAAAATGAATTTTTATGAGCCAAATTACACATTCCTATTCATAGCACATATTAGTGATTGTGCCACATTAATGTTTACATATATTACAGTTACATTTAAAAGCTTGTCGGCTCTTGAGCACGCACATACGATGGCCAAGAGATTTGTTTTCACTCTTCTATTAGTTTTTAGCTATTAATTCAAAATTGTTGTAAGTTTTGATATCAATTGACATATTCATAAAACACTTGTTTTTTTCGGCTGGCTATTTTGGCCTACCAAAGCTTCTATATGCAATTGAATGATCCTCAATATTGAGACAATATCAAGGGATAAAAATCATATTACTTTTGCTTTAAAGGGCTTAGGTATAAATCCTAACACTGTTTTGATAAAAGTACAGTGACTTTTTATATCAAATTAATGTAACTCCACGTAAAATGGCAGAAAAGATTAAATAAGCTTAATATTTATAATAGCTTACCACAAAGAAATCAACTAAATATGTTTATTAATGAAAATTCCGCAATGTAAAATAAATAAGAGAAGAAATATTCAATTATTTAGCACCTTGAGCGAACAATATGCTTCATCGGAAGGGAGTGATGCCAAGAATGAAATTTCATTCCACCAGGTACAAGAAACAAGAAAATATAAGAAGCCCTGTTATTTCTTTTGTTAATCCCTTAGATTTAAATAGAGCTGGAAGTTCAGTATTCAATAGTTGACGTGCATGATTCCCACTTAGGCCATGGTTACTTGTATTTATTCAGAATCCACTTTAAGTTCCGGTCTAAGGAAAACTTGTGGGGAGATGACACAAGTGTTCATTCAACCGAGATTAAAACAAGACTGATTAATGAAATAAAAATGACGGTAAATTGATAAATGAATCAAATAAACTTTCATCTTCAGACATTTTTTGAAATATCTGCATTCTTCTGAAAAATAAGATGTTCCTCATGCCCTGGGAGATTTGAAAAAGTAATTATATCCTTCACTTCACATTACAAGTGAAATCATTTAATCAGTCCATCTTTTAGATGTGATCAGCTGTTAATCAAAAGCATCATAGAACACGGAAATTTACACGAAATTGGAAAAGAATCGTTCTAAATAGTTTCTTAAATTGTATTAATTTTTTCAGACATAATTCAACCAGGATGAATAATTTGATTATTATTTAATTTTAAACAATAAATATAAATATTGAAAGTCTTGTTTTTCAAAGCAATATCAATTCGGCAACCTGTGGCAAAATGCAATATTACTAAGAGAAATTATACTATATTAAAATGGTTTACACATTTTGAACATTATTTTGAGGCAAAGAAGTTATTCTGCTTAAGTATTATAATGAATTTTTTTTCTGTCTGTCTTTTACTGACTATTTCTAACTACCATAGCTATTAAGTATAACCATTGCAAAATAATTTGGAATTTGGTGGATATTCAAATGAAAAAGTCTTCACTTTAGTTTTAAGACTTCGCATCACATATTATATATCCTACCTCTCCTACGGATTCTACTTCCAGTGAAAGCACATTAGTTCCAATTAAACTTGAATGGTTAGGAGCTTCATCAACATGAAGTGTTTCGGTGGGATCATGTTGTTGTTGCAACAATAAGCTTCCCTGTATTTAGCCCTGAGTTGGAAGTCTTTGTAATTTAGAAGAAAGGATCAAGTAGAAGATCCCCGA
Source organism: Latrodectus geometricus (assembly GCA_026290005.1). Classification (NCBI taxonomy): domain Eukaryota; kingdom Metazoa; phylum Arthropoda; class Arachnida; order Araneae; family Theridiidae; genus Latrodectus; species Latrodectus geometricus. Next base: position 315,297 of record JAPDSC010003936.1, on the reverse strand, counting down.
ATACTTGATCTGCCAACCCCAGAGATAGCAAATCAAGAATCCTAACAAGTAACTGTGTGTATACCAAGTTTTATGAGAAAATAATTAATGCTCTAATTAATAAATAAAAATAATTTTTACTCTCAGAATACATTAATAATTTAAATTATATAAAAATACATTTTTTCCTGGTAGCACAAACGAGATGTTATTTTTTGTTTCAATTCAAAACGAATAGTTAAGGAATGATTTAATAAATGATAACACATATAATATTGCATCTGCAAAGTTATAGAAACACTTGTAATAATTATTCCTGTGGGTAAAAATTTAATTTCAATCACAATGCACTAAAAATAAAAACTATTATTCAAATATACGTGATGACAATAACACGCAATATACGTGACACGTGAGATGATAATAACAGTAGAGTGTGAAAAAATTTTCCTTACTGTTTCACAAATAGCATCAAAACGGAACTCTCGAAAATAGTCTAATTATGACGACGATGAAGTGATGAAAAATTCTCAGTTTGCTGATAAATTGAAAAGTTACCAGGGAAGTAGATAACAAGCAATGAATAGATCGTTTTTTTCTGTGTTACAGTAAGAAATTATCCAACACGTGAAGGCTCCCATTGTTACACAATCATTCCCTGTTATCCCGGTAATCATATTTCTGTGTTGAAACGAAAAGTTTGCGTGCTTTCTTGCCACCAGGAATTCCGTTGCTCGTTCGAAATGGAGCATTGTGCCGCCGAGTTACAAGCAAAAGTAGAAAGAAAAAAATGTCATGCACGCCACTTTCTTCAGTCGTGAAAATTTTCACGAGACAAAGATGACACAAAATTTACTAAATTTCACTCCTACACCGGTTGAGTAGTTAGATGTAATGGGCTGTGACGCATTTATCTTTATTCGATAACATTAAATGCATGCAGCGCTTGTATTGAAAACATCTGAAGATTAATACTCAAAATTATGTCTTTTATTTTCCGTTACAATTTCAAATAATATACAAATAGAAAGTGTTTTCATTCAGTAAGGGACGTTTACAATGGTGGCAAAAATGTATGGTTATTTTCTCTATAATTTAAAGGTGTCTTGAGACCCTTTTCTAATTTTATAGTTAAATATATTGCAAATATAATAATGTGAAATAATTATAACAACAATAATTTAAACTGACTGTAATATTATCGTATTAAATTAAGTTAATAGCACTAAGATTTTTAATTTAGTAATTGTCATTTCAAAAATCTTATCAAAATATCATCATGTTTAACTTAAATTACAATTCATAGAATTTTTTAATTTGTGTCATAATTATTTTAAAATAAATTTGTACATGAAATATACAGGAATTTGTATGTAAAATTAGTGCATAGTTTAGCATTCAACTATGAAGAAATTGTCCATACTTCATCCTTAAAACCCATGATATGAGGGACGTCCAGAAAATAAAGTCTGTTTTATTACACAAAACTAGAAATTTAATATTTATCGGGAAATAAAACAAGTTCGTTATACAAAAGGAGGTATCCCTATTTCTTTGTATAACTATCACATACATTTTTTATTTGTCTTACCTTTTTACAAGATTTTGTATTCCCACAATTTATACTTTTCTTCCTCCAGTTTATTAAACCATAAAGAGTGTCAGATTGTCCAATTCTTCTTTACTCAGAAGCTTTTATTACTCATAGACTTTCTGAGTTAAGGTAATATGGGGTAATTTCTAGAAACAGGTCTGATTTAACAAACATTTTCAGGATTGATTCAGCAGTTCTTGAGTTGCAGTACTAACGTGAGGTTGTAAAAAGTAGTAAAGAAGTTAAATTTCTTCTAAAAGCATTCCTTGCCTTTTGTTTCAGGTGGATCACAGTAGTGCTCTTAAAGTCTAGTAAGAGTCTTTCCAAATATTTGCCTCAGTCTTAGTGCCTTTATTTCGTGAAATGCATGAATTATCTGCCTTAATAAATTAGAACAGAAGGAATCTAATAAGGAAATCCTGAAACTTGTTACTAAATATAATATTTGTAGTATACTATGGCTTTGTGATTGGACAGAGCTCTCGAGAGCAAAAAGTCCCGAGTTAGATTCGAGCCACTGAGGAACAACGGAAACGGAGGATGTTGTGTTTTTTTCTTCTGCATGCACATCTGAAACATTAAAGGTGTCTTACCTTACGACATGTCACTACGTACCAGTACCTATGGAAAGCTCTGAAAGATTAATACGTAGAAGATTCTTCCAGAAATTATTTAAACAGCTTCCAAATACCAAGCTGTCCAATATGATATTTATCTAATATTATCTAATATCTAAATGTTTAAATATATGAAATAGTTATAAAGGGAGGAAAAAGGAGTTTCATATATGTAACAGAGATTTTTTCAATAAAAATGAAAGTGTTAGTTCTTATGACTAAACAACGTTTCCTATCTTGATGACCCTCTTAAATTCCAAGCACATTTTTTTGTTGCATTAGTTCATTTCTCGTTGATTACTTTTGTCAAGGGAAGTTGTTCAACATGACTACACAACTCGTAACAGTGAGCCATGATCAAGTAAAAAGATTCAATGGAATTGTATTCACTATTTCAGGTTTCCACCCAGCATCATCTTAAGGATGTTTGCCCTAAAACATTTGACGAGCAAAGGCTTTCTATGCATGATGATTTCCGGAGGGCAAGCGTTTTAATCCATATCTTACAAGGGTGGAAAATGATACTTTTCCTCTTCCAAATATCCATTTAGTTCTTATAACCTTACTTGAATGATTGCCATTACAAAAAATGAAACTCTTTTGTTACAATCTCAATGAATTTTTTGTATCAACCAATGAAACTTTTCTGTAACCAAATTTCGAGGAAATTAATAATAAAAATGCAACTAAAATGGTATTAGTAAGAATATTCAAATTAAATAAGAGTAAAAGGAAAATTAAATTCAAATGAACGCTTGAAAATGAACAAATGTACATACAAGCTTACATTAGAGTAAGTAATAAATAAAGAAAGGTTCTGTGTACATCCAAATAAGTAAATCAGTACAAACAAAGTGCAACAAAATAATAAATAAATAAATGCAAGCAAAAGTGCTAAATATTAAAATGTTTAAGTGTAGTAAAAGAAAATTAAAGTTTATTGGGTGGGTGAAACGAATAAATGCAAATGTTATAATATTAGCATTTATTTGAAATAAATCGCATTTTCTGATAATTAGTTATAAGTCATTTTTTATCAAGTATGCTTGGAAGTCATTACCTTAAAGTCTAATTTTAATCCTAAGAATAAAAAATGACTTAAAACAAATTTTTATCATTTATTTTAAGTATTTTCTATGTATTTAGTTGTGGAATATTCTTAATGTTCTGGATCCTTCGGAAGTAGTTAAAAGTCAAAGATGTCCAACAAAATTCACCAAATTAAAAATAGCGCTAAAAAGTGTGGCATGATAGTTGTGCCCTCAATTTAACCTCGAACAAAAATCCGATAAACTAAAGAAAAGTTTTATTTATATTGATTATGAAAAAATTAAAATCGCTTTTATATATATTTTACATTTATAAACGCTTGCATGTAACATTATATTGAAACATTTGCATAATATAGTATTAATTTTACGCAAAATTTTACATAAAATGAATTACGTAAAAGTTTTACATAAAAATAATTTTACGCAAAATGAATGAATTTAAAAGTGAATTTATCATTGCAGCGTGTGTGGTTACATGTACTGAATTAATAAATGTTACAATGGTATTTATTATATAATAAATATTAGAAAAAAGAATTTCGCAGTGTTCTATGCGAAATTCTTTCTAAAATTGCCTTCCTTCGTGATTTAAATATTTAATATTATTCTTTTTAAGTGCTTTATTTTCTTAGTTTAATATTTTTGATTTTGTAGTGCGATTTAAGTAATTTTATCTATATATATTACTTATTTTTTCAGAAAATTGACATTGATTTATTAGAAAATGAGATACTGTTTTTCAAGAAATTTTCTTTCTTTATCTTTGTCTAAATAAAATTATAGTAAATTGATTTCAAACTCGAAGTATTTTAGTTTATCTTTCAAAATGGCACATAGACAAAGATTTCAAAAACAAGTAAATTTGGTTTACATGTTTTTTTAATATGTTTAAAAACAATTGTCCTTGAAGTCAACTTGTTATTATGCTGCCTTCATAGTTTAAAATATTAGTATTTTATAGCAGACAGGGAAATAAAAACTCCCACGTTAGAAATTTTCTAAATATGATATTTAGCAAGATATTTTATTTTATGTCTTTCATATGTCCTTTTGAACTTATTTCCTTAAAGATAATTGTTACTTGTCACACAAATTGAGACATTAATAAACATATTTAACATTTTTATTTTAGCCTAAGGAACCAAAATTAGGAAAAATCATTCAGGTATCAGGAAGGTAGATGGTTCGATACCTAACTAAGCTGGAGTCTTTAATAGTACATCTAACTTTCGAAGATGTACTACATTTTCACCTGGAGTGGAAGTTTAACGAAGAGGAAGCCAGCTCAGATGTCATCTACTCACTTGACCACGGCTTAAAATTACAAAGTATTTATCTGTGTTAAGTGATTTTTGTCGACTAAAATAAATAGTCATTAACTAACATAATGGATCAAACAGCTTCAAATTTCTTAAGGCTATCAACATTTGCCTCCCTAAATGTTCAACTAATAAAATGCTATTGAAAATCTTAATTTTAATATTTATTTTCACTATTGAAGATTATTTTTAAGAAAATCAAATAAAGATGTCCCTTTATATATTTTCTTTGCATCTACTTGAATTACATCAGAGCTCTAATTATTTGAGTACACTGCATTTTTCATTACACCGTTGTGAAATATTAATTATTATAATTCCGTACATGTTCTTTAGTTGCCACATCATTTCACTAAATCTGCCATATCTTCAGTCGTAAAATAAAAATCAAATATATATTTGTGTGTTTCGTCAAACATATAAATTTCAAGTTGATATATATTTGTTTCGTCAAACAAATATATATCAACTTGATCTTGAAGTTACATCAGTGATATAAATCAAAAAATTATGCATTTATATTTTTTAGAAAACATACTTTACTTAAAAAATCTGCAATTGTGAATTTAATTGATAACTTTGTTTAGTTTGTGTCTACGAAAGACTACATCTGAAATTGTTAAAGATTAGTTTCCTTGTAACGTGTATGAGGTTAATCATCTTTTTTCAAATTAAGATAAATGAGATTTTTGATGAGAAGATCATCACAAAAGAGATGAAAAGTGCAAGAATAATGTATTTTAAAATATCAATATATGTATTTAAGAATAGGGAAAAAAATATTTTATGATACATCCAAAAACTGCTAACTTTGGAGAAATCGAAATTATCAAAACAATAGCAGAAATAATCATTATAAATAAAACATATAATATCCTTAAGAAACTTTGCAACTACCACTATAACCTCTAAGTTTAAATAAAGATAGAGTACCTATTATTTTTGTTATCTATCAAATACGTATAATTATGATACTTGACAAATTGGCAAACAAACTTGTTGCATTGATTATATATAAAGAAAAAATTTCTCAGAAGAATTAAAAATAAAAATTACTTAAAGTATACAGTTCATTGTTCACATTTAAATGAATTTAAAGAAGAATTTGAAAAAAAAAGTTACTTTCACATTTACTGACGAATATAATTACATCGTCCTCTTAAACCGCTATTCTTGTTAATAAGAACCAATTCTTTTACATATATGTAAGATATGCGAAATTGAATCGCATACAATACCTAATGTATACCATGCGTCACATAGCAGAATCGAATCTTCCTAAAAAGAATAAAAAATATCGATATCTTCAATTATAAATTTACTATTTTTCCAATTATTTGATTACTTCTATAAAATATGGTATTTTAAACATCTATGCATTAATTTTTTATGCGTTAATTTATATTCTGCGATTTTTTTTCCCTTTAAAACTGTACTGAACTTAGCTCATGATTATATTTTAGAATCATAGTTAGTAGATTCCCCTCAGCTCAAATTATTCCCCCCCCCCGCAAATTGATCTGCCAGCTGGATGGTTAACGCTTTTGGCTTAAATTCATCAATACGGAAGCTCGGTACCCACTTCAGGCATGAATTTTTGCTATGATAAAGTTACTACCCTCCTTTGAAAAGAATGACTCCTGTTGATGAAAGCGACCACACAATGAGAGCAAATGTTTCGACAAAATTTATTTTACTGGATGCAAACAACTTCTGATTTTTGATGAGAATGATGGTTAAATGTTATAATACACTTAAATTTAAATTAAAGGATATATATTATAGAGAAATTAAAGCAAAACTCAATATCTTTATGTTCTGGTGCTAATTTTTGATTCTTTCTATTGGGATATTCTTGCTAATTTTATTACTATATTAAAGCACTGTATTTTCTTGTTACATTTTACTTTCATTAGTGGAATCTCATATTTTAATCTTATTGCATTCTTTAATTATATTCTTGATATTCTCGATTTATTCTATTCGAAAAACTCTTCTCTCACCCTACTTATTGTATTTTCCTCATTCTAAGAATTATTATCAAGAGCAAGCACTGTAGTAATTTAAAATGGGCTGATTATACATTTTACAAATATTCACTACAAAAATTAAAAGCAATTATTTTTCACCATAATATTCGGTAAATTTATAATGCTGATTCAATAAAGTTATATCCTTACAGATATTTAGATCTTTTAGTCTAAATTTACTTTGGATACAAGCGATTTCAATCCAGAGCTCGTTTAATTAAAAATCTTAAAATTCAGAGAATTGTATATTTTAAAATTGGTCTTTAATAACTCTTTATAATATGTAAATTAATAACTAAACATTTTCATAAAAAAAGTGGAAAAATGATTAAAAAAAAAAAAAAAGCAGTTTTGATGAATTAACTCTTCTATTCTATGTCCTTCAAATTATTGTTTGGGATTCAGTGGTTACTTAGAAATTGCCTCAGTTTTAGCAAACTTGAAGAGTCATAAATCTACAATTATTGTTTAAAATAAAATTTTTTCTCAATTTAAGAAAATAGAAAAGCCAGTAGATTTAAGGATTTTACGTATTAAAATATCATACAATTGTAGTAAATTAAATCTATAGAATAAAAGATTAAAATATTTGAAAAATATATCACGTAAAACTCCACGATATATCAGTTCAAATTGTATTTTTGAATCAAGCAATCTCGTTTAAAATACATAAGCTTGAAGATTTTTTTTAAATTCCTAAGATTTAAATTGTTGCACGATATGGCATTTTTTTGCCATCTTTTTAATTGAAAATTAAAATTTAATTTTGAATATAAATTAAAATTAGAAATATATAAGAAAACATTTTCACTGTTTATATAAATATTAATCAATTGAAAACTAATGTGTCCACTTTATTATGATTACTTTTCGGAGCCATAATTATTTAATAACAATTTAATAAAATTCATGTCACAATTTTAGCATTTGTTAACTGGCTCATTATACGCCGCTTGGCAAAAATATTGATAATACCGTAGCAGTATTTTTTCTTTAATACTGACAGTATATTACTAAGTTACTGTCATATAGTTTTGTTGATATATTTATAATTTACAGCACTGCAAACTATATTGATAAAAATAAAACGGTAGATAATAATACGTAAAGCAAACTGACTGTGAATATTAATAACCCATTTTTAATAATTAGATAACATTCAGATGATTTTATTTGTTTGGCACTCTTTGGTCACTATTTAAACTCCAGAGTTAATCTGACTGAAGCGTAAAGTTTAAAGGGAATTCCGAACAACAACAAATATCTGCTCATGAATCGGAATCGAACTCATGAACTAATTCATAAACCAATTAATTTCCAGCTTGGTCATTCGATTAAGGATATTACACAAGAACAGATTGAAATATCTTTTAAAAATTTCAGAATTTTATATTTATTTAAAATATTTTTAATAATTTATCTTCATTCTAGAAACCGTCTTCCGAAGTCATGAAGATAAAGGCTAGTAAAAAGAGCTGTTTCATCAAATGTTGAACTCAAAACTTATATTCATAACATTAGATTCAAGGTGAATCGGGCTCTCGAGTTGAAATGAATGAGAGAGTGCTAATTATTTATGTGATAACTGGGTAATGTAAGCAAAAGTTTACATAATCGAATTAAGATCCTTTTAAATATTTCAAAAGATACTTTTTATTTCTTTTAATATTTTGAATACTGAAAGAAATTCTTCATTTTTTAAGTAATACCACAAAAACTACATTGTTTGTTTCATGTTGGTTACACATCAAGAATACCATCGATAACATTGGATTCAAAGTGGGAATCAAATTTAAGATATGTTGAATTAGAGCACTAATCTCATTTACCAGCTTGATCATTTGCATAAGAATATTACTCCTCCAAAGACATATTAAAATCCTTTTTTAAACTTAATTTAAAATATTTTTATACTTAATATTTTTAATAATTAAAGAGAAACACTGTAAAAAAGCTATCCCCTGATGTTACCATAACAAAAATTAATGAAGAGCAGTCTGTTACATGCTATGCTCGATCTAACATTAACATCGATAACATCGGGTCTAATTGGGTAATGAATCTGAGCACGCTAACAGGCGTTTCTAACATTTGGAGAAAAAAAATCGTTCTAATGAGTAACAGTGAAAGGAATTCATGCGCTTTTGAGCGTGACCCATTAAGTAAGAACCACTTGGAAGCGAACAGAACTGTGGTGGTCCTTTTGTGCTCTGTCTTAGACCTTCAAAGGTGATAGTGATCTAGTTTTATGGCTTTCTTCCCTTTTACCTTTGGTGATCTAACCTAAATTTCACTTTTCGGAAGTATCAGCAAATGGCGGGAGAGGAAAGGGGGCGAGTGCTTTCCTTTTCTTCAAAGTAGATCATCGTGCAAATCTTCTCAAGTATATAAAGAACGGCCACCATGTGCTGGAACAGATTTCTGACAATCGGATTTTGACCATGGCCAACTACTTGGTGAGTCTTGTTTTGCACCTTTCTTTCAAGTTATGAAGGTTTAGTGCTGTTAGTATAAAAGAAGAATATTATTAATTTTTTCTTAATAATTTTGTTTTGCCAGTTTAAATGTAGTTTTAAACTCAAATGGACATACCCACTTGTATGAGAAAGGCACATTTTTTTAAACTAAATGTAGAATTGAATTATGTATTTAAAATGACTTTTGTTTTACTTTACAATGTCAAATAAATAAATTTTCTCAAAAATTCAACCGAAATGCAAAATTCAATGAAACCACTTTTGTATTTTCTGTTTTAAACTATGTTGAAAATATATCTGCAAGACAAATGGAATTTACACTTCTGTATATAATAGCGAAATTACTTCAAATATTTAATATAAATTTTTTCTCAAAATGCTACTAAGCACTTTTTTTTTGCTGTAAGTAATTCATATTTTTTCGATTTGTAAAAGGGGTATTCATTAATAGAAGATAAATATTATTCCTCTTGTGTGGTGTGAAAGGTTGAAGAAAAATATCTAGAACTATTGGTAATTAAGTGTACCTAAGATGAATCTAAATGATGTTGTTCCTCCTTCGATCATCTTTTGGAATTTATCCCAAAATATCAGCAAGAGTTTCGTGGAAAAATATAATGAGCCATAATTAAAAGGATGTAGAAATAACATTTCATTGCATTAATTTTTATTTTTTGTTTTATTTACTAATTTATTTAGGTAATTCTTTTTATTAATTCCGTTTACCTGAGTTTTTAATTCATAGTTATAAAACTATTTCAATATTACATAAACTATTATCTGAGATGTGGCTTTTAAGTCAAATGAAAAAGGAAATAATAGTAATTGGTCCAATTCGAATAAAATTTTACGATTTTTGAATTAAATTGAAATAATATTCAAATAATAAAATATTAGCTTAATTGAAAAATTAAATTTTAATGATAAAAATATTGTAATACAATTGTAATATAGGGTAATGATGAGTGAATAGTATTTAAGTACAAGATGTTGTGTGCTAAAATGCTTGAAGTTTATTTCTTCCATTCTTCCTAAATAATATTCTACTATGTGCATAAATGTATTTAAAAACTAGATTAGATGCTTTTTTACAATAAATGCAGTTTAAAAGTATAATATACATTGAATTTGAAAGTAAAAATAACTAAAGTATGTAATGTACTTAAAGAAGATTATGATGAATAATATGTCGAATAATTTAAAAGTTACAGTAAATTATGAATATCGAATTACTAAACAATGTCAGTTTGTTAATTCAATTACTAAACAATGTCAGTCAGTTAAACAATGTTTGAAGAGATGAAAAAATACATCAGAAAATTGCGTCTAACAGAAAATTTCTACATTAACGTCACTCTGCTCCATAACATCTTCTCCATAAGCTGTTACAAATAGTCAGGTGTAAAATCTTGAAGAAACACAGAAGGATAATTTTGGTTTCATTCAGATACACAATGATACACGGAAATATATTCAATTCCCCTTTCTAAGAATAGAACTCAAATACACCATTTGATACATTCAACACTGCTTATTAGATTAGCATATATTTAATATAAACTTAACATAGAACAGATCTGAAATATGTAATGCGTTGATTAATTTATATAAAAATTATACTATAATTAAATTAAAATTATAAAAGAAAATTTATAAAAAAATTTAAATTTAATTATATTGCTCAAATAAATTTATACTTATAATCAATACATAAATCAAAATTGTATTTTCATCACAATTATTAAAAGATTTTGTAAATGTATAGTTACTATAAATTCTTTTTAGTAATATAAGCACATGCGATTTGGGACATAATTTATTTTATCTAAATACTTATTTATTACCAATATAAAAATTGCCTATGATTTTATTTTGAATTTGTTTTACGAAGGAATTTTCATTTCAGGTATTTTTCTTGATTGCGACTTGTTTTGCAGCATTAGCTGCTGGCATTGATTTTACTCACCATGATTACGATGTCCAGATACATCCCACTCATGGTCATGGACATGGATATCATGACCATGGCTTTGCTACAAGCATAAGATATGACAAGAGATACCACTACAAAATACCCGCACACGTCGATGATTCCGTCTACCATTACGTCATGGACAGTGATGACTTACACCATTACTACTAAATTTCGTGTATTTAAAAAGTGAGTTCATATGTGCATGTAAAGCAAGTGTGCAGCACATTTTATATGTAGAGATTTACGTCATACAAATCTGTTTTATGCCAAAACAGAAGTTTGCATTACTATTTAAATACAAGTCACCTAATTATTATTTATTTTAATTAAAAATCACACATTTGAAAAACTAGTATTTGTAATATATGACTTCATTGAAATGGAATATTTTTAATTTTTGTGATTGCATTCTATTCAGTGGATTTTGATGCATATTCTTGTTAAATGAATGCGCTTGTAATATTAATTATTCATACTGAAACATATTAATATGTTGATTGAAAAAAAGAAATGAAATTTTAACAAATATAATTTTCCCTTACCTATTTGCTTAGTTGAAATAATTTTTGATTTTCTAAATTTGTTTTCATTGTATTAAAAATTTTAATCAGCAAGTAATTTATCTGTATCTTTTACTGTTAACTTACGGCTTTGTTATATTATTATTTCTAGACGTCCTTATTTCCTTATGACAGGGTTAAGCAAGAACTTTTTTTATTTAACTTTTTCGCAGAGAAAGGTAGAAACAATTGAAATTTACAGGATAACTGTCAATCATGAATAAACTGTGCAAAAAATGTAAATTTATATTTCATTTTAAAGGAGAACAAATGTTTGATATACTTCATTCACATTTAATTATTTTATATATTTTAGGTTTTTAATATTCTTCTACAGCAAACAGGCAATAATAGAAAGACTCCCCTAAATTTCTGAGGTTAAAAATGACATTTAAATTGTGAAATTTTTCAAAATATTAAAATTCTTATGTTTATTTAAACTATATTCTTAAATATGAAAAAGGATTATATTTGTTAATGAAATATATATATATATATATATATATATATATATATA
>JAPDSC010003936.1:273892-303077 GCA_026290005.1 Latrodectus geometricus | reverse complement strand
GGAAAAAGTTTTCCATTATTTTTTCGGTAGACGTCTGTAGTGATCGATATCTCGTGAGGTATCTATCAAACAATTTCAAATTTATGCTTGTTGGAAAGGTGACATTTGACACTAAAATATCCTCTTGAGGTTTTTTGTTTGATTAATTCATTTACGAGTACAAGGTTTTAAAAATGGAAGACAACAAACAGAAAATTCGATGCATTTTAGTTTTTCATTTATAATGGCGAAAATTCTAACCAGGTGGCTAAAATTGTGAAAGGTATTTATCGTCCTATATATGACTGTAACAACCAGTTACGCACAATTTTTGTTTCGTCGATTCCGTTTGGGTATTTGGATGCTAAAGATGCACCTCGCATGGATACAACATCGTCGAGAATGTCTATAAATAATCAAAAATTATCAAACTTGACAGCATGTCAGTAATCGTAGCTTCGCACAAGACCTAAAAATCTACATGAAAACTGTTTTAAACCTTTTTACAAAGCGAATCTGAATAAAGTTACAAAAAGTTCACGTAAAAATCATGAATTTCTTTTTCCCCAACCTAATATATTAATTTTGTTAAGTTCATCCTTTGTCAAAATAAGACTTTTATAAAAAATTTATATAAACTTATCCATTTTATTCAAATTTCCTTACCCTTTTAATTATTTTTTGATTTCCTCTCTCTTCTGTTCACTCAACATACAGAAAATATTCCAATTTTTTAAGCCATAGTAAAATACTAAATTAAACCTTTTTTTAATATTTTAAAACATATTTTTAAATAAGATACATAATATCTTCCTTCTTTTTCTTTTGAAATCATTTATTTAATAAGCTGATTCAAATTATGTAGATAAATTTGTTTATCGCTTAAAAAAAGAGGACAAGTTCGAATTCTATTACTTTTCTCAATATAAAAATAAAAATGTCAATATTTCTCATCGTGATAAAAAAAATTTAGCTAAGTATTTTATTAAAAAATGGGTTATTAAATAATATTATGCTTATACTCTGAACTACTTTAATGTCTATTTGTTTTATTTTTTCATTACCATTATTCAGAAATATGTAAAATGAAAATTATTTATCTAATTAAGTGAATTCTTTTTCAGAAAAATAGTCTGAGAATTGCCAAATCGTCGGAAATACCAAGGATTTTTCATGATACACATCATGGCGTTTTTGTATGTTTACATTGTGTGTTAATGTTTTATTTGTAAATAAAAAATTGCTTTATCATAAAAGTCTTTTGTTAGAAATTAATTTTAAGCACATTTTATGAACATCAAATTTCAAAATCATCCAACAGGAACAAGGCAAAATTTCAATATCTTAAATTGTCCTAAAAATGTAGTTATTAGTAAACAAGTCTCACTTCTGCGTTGCTTAAGATCTATTATGATCATTTACTTAAGATCTACTATGACAAGATGCATAATTTCTTATTTAATTAATGTATACTATGAAGTACCCCAAATAAACCACACCCTTATATTTAAAATCACAAAATATATTAAATAAATATTGCCTAAAATTGAAAATTACTTTATTGTTAGCACAAATATATGTACTTGTAACAGCTATAATTACATCTACCTTCCCTGGAAAACCTAAGTAGATGGCGCTAGGTGCCACAAGGGAATTTCTCCGACAATATTTACTCACTTCTTGTTATGTATTAGTGTGTTGCTATCCTGTTATTAGTTCGTTCGTTGATGTAATTATTATTATGTTTGGAAATAAAGTGGTTACATACTTTAATTAGTACTTATAAATGACGTAAGGTAGTTTTTATTTAATGGCATAAAAATGATATAAATTGCTAAGTTATTAATCTTTTTTATTAACTGGAAATATCAAAGAGCTTTAACAGAGATCAAAATTTTTCAAACTTAATTTTAATGGAAATGGATTTGTTATCAATTATTGTTCTTTACTGAAAATCGAGGTGTCAGTCATAGCAATATTTTCAAATAATTGACGCCAATTCAAGTAAAAAAGAAATCTTAAAATTGGAAAATTGGAAACATACTCGGAATAAAGAGTATTATAGGATTATAATTTATCGAAATTTTTATGTAGTGAACAACAATGGTAAAAAATTCTAAGCACTGTATTCAAAGTTTGTATGGAAATTTGTATGTTTAGAAGAAAGAAAATATTGAATTGTTTTTCTCACGTTTTACAAACATGTTTTGGTTCGCATTTTTCAACACAAATTTTTTAAAGATTTATATTTGGAAGCTACCAAAAATATTATTTAATAAATTATATTTCTGTCATGGAAATTGCGACATGCTTAATTATTGGGAATATACTAGGGATTCAACCCTTGCTATACGTGACGACAATTCACATTTTATGAAAAGTTTTCAAGGAAGACAATACTCTTCGGGTTTATAAATTCCCTACAACAGCTATTAGCTACGTTATGTCAAATATATCCTAGAATAAGAACACGTTATTCGAATTGAATGGTTGTAAACTCCATATTAATTAATCCATTGTAAATATTACGTTTAGTGCTTTCAACATATACATCAGTTGGAATAAAACTGGGTAGTTTCCTATAAGTTACTTTCCAAGCGACAGATTAATGTCTATAGAGTTATGAGTTATCATTACGAGTGAAAGTTGAGCAGAACTGAGAATAAGTATCTTAGAAATCGAGTTTGATTTTGGTGTGGTTATTGTACTATAATTCCAGCAGTTGTATTTATAGTACACTAAACACACTCTGAATTGCATGTATCTTTATTTCTCATGTTATTGCCACTTACGACTTCCTATGTAAGCGTGTTTGTATGTTGTGTTCTTCTAAGACAGCAGGATTTGATTTTCGTGTGTTACTTAATGCAGTAGATTTTCGTTTTTAATGTATGTCTAATTTACGAAGACTCACTATTTTTACAAATTAGTGGCTGATCTGCAACATGATCTCACAGATGTAAATTTTAAAATGTAAATTTTAATTCACATTTACAAACTAAAATTTTGAGAAAAAAATTTTAATTTGAGGACAATTAACATTGTTGATGGTGAAATACCTGATGTTTTTAAGTATTTCGTGGGGAATTCCTCACGCCTTGTGTAACACCTGTCCTCCATCAGAGTATAATCTATTACTTCAAGTGTAAAACTTGTAAGGAACAATTGCAAAGAGTGATCATAACTCGGAATCGTCTAAATCAATATTTTAGACCCAATGCATTTGAAAACTTATGCTTGGAATGATGTTATAGAAAAAAATCGAAATCTAGATAATTTTAATATACAGACTTCATTAAAAAAATTATTATCTAAAGAAAATTAAGAATACTTACCTCAAGACTTAAGATGAGTTACTTACCATGAATTTCTTTAAAGAATTCCATTCTTACTCAAAATTTCATTTTAGGACTTTTGAATGTGGATTCTGATGTAATTTGCATATAAGAAGCATTGAATAATTGAGATAATGAATAAGAATAGAAAATAAACTTCAGGTATAAACAGAAGAAAAATGAAATTGTATTGAAAGCATCTGCAAAGTAAACAAATTAATAGGTAACAAGATTAAGATTACGTTTTAGGAAAAAAAAAAAAAAAAAGAGCATTAAAATGTTTTTATACAACAAAAAACAAAAAATGTAATTTTAAAAATACAGTTTTGAAACAGAAAAGATAAATGATTACATTGTCTAATTTTTCTTGAATATAATTAAGATTTATTTTGTAATATGATATTTAATTTTACATACTTCTAATATAATGCACATACTAAATGATTTTTTCTGATAATATTTTACTTATAAAAAGAGCAGTTTGGTAGAAACATAACATTTTAAGATCTAACACTTACTTTTCTATTTTATGAAATTTCGATTTTAAGAAATATTTTAACGTACCTATTTATACCTAAAACGAGCATCGTCTACTTATTGGTAAACTTAAATGTAAAACTTTATAATGACCAGAACAAATATGTATAACATTACATTTTTATTAGTAATGTTCAATAGTTAAATAAAGATTTTACAAGCAATCTTTTGCAACATTAAAATGAAAACTTTAAAACTGAATAACGTTTATCTAACTGTAAAAAAATTTATTTTGATTAGAAGAAAAAAAGTTAAGTCTGTGACTTTAAAATTAAATTCTTTTTATTTACTAATACTATTGTAAGCACCATAGTTTGAAAATACTTAGACAGAAAAAAACTTTATAAATATTTAGTCAATCTTTCATAGGCGAAAAGTATGGATATGATATTCAGTGTGATAAGTGAGATCATACAAAAATATTACAATCATTAGAAATTAGAAATTAAATTTAAATTAAAGTTTAAAGTTATGCGAGTAATGAGACACAGAGAGAGATGTGTGTAAAAATTAAAAAAAATTAAGTTATATATATAGTTTGAAGTAAAAGTTTTGTTGTGTGAATTACAATTCCATTTCCATTAAACTATTAAAGAATTACTATTTTTTTTTCAGAAATTTTAAATCAAACAATAAATTGTTTTACTAAATAGACGTTTATTTTTGTGAACCGATGGAATCCGTAAAGTAGTATATAAAATAGAAAAATAAATATTTGATCTTAAAACTAATATTATTTTATCAAATTGCTTTCTCTTGGTAAATAAAAACTATCATATTAGAAAAATCTATTTATCATGTACTGTATAAGAAACATATGTAAAATAAAATTCATACAAAAACAATTCTTAATTTCATTGCATTAGTGAAAAATAAGTCAATTTATCACACACATATGTTTTTCTGTTACGAGATTTCTTTTTTAAAAACATAATTTTTTTCGTTATAGCAAAGTATCTCTAGACGATGTGTATTGTTACACAAACACTGTGTTACTCAAAACAATACCTCATTCTTGTTACATATTCATTTACTTGTTTTGTAGACAGTCACGGCACTATTTATTTTCATCTTGTTTGATGTTTAAAAGTTTTTTTCATTTATTATATTTTCAATCGTATAATCAGCCAATAGTTCTCACGCACAAATTACATCTCAGTTCTCATTCAATAATTCCTAAAATTAATTTATAGCAACAATGGATTTCTTTTGAAAACCCGATGTGGACTGTCTAATCGCCTAAGGCTGTTGTAAGACATTTTAATATTCAGAAAGTAATGGCATTCCGGGAGGACTTTTCATGTGCAACAAGGGATGAAACCCGGAAAATTCTTAAGCACTAACCCGACAGACGTGTATACGAGAGACACAAATGTAACATAAAAGGAATTTCTTTTATTATTGGGTTTCTTTGTTGAAGTTCATCATTATTTAAATCGTGTGGTAAATGTTCTTGACTTTCTTTGGTTCTGACGGTGATAAACTTGGGTGTTAAAATGATCTAGACATCATTGCAATCACAACTTGATAATGCATTGTGCCTAAAATATAAATTTCATCAGAGGTTCTGAAACATGCTCACTCCTTCCAAGAATACTTTATAATATTTCCACTTATAGCTGTTGATTATACTTTGTGCATGGGCTTTAATATGGAGTTTGTTTTAAAAGTGGTAAAAATCTCACACAATTTACTCAAAAAAAAAAAAAAAAAAAATACGAGATATCAATATTATTAGTACGATTAGTTGTTACAATTTTAAGATTTTACGATTCTTAAAAGATCCGAATTTCTCAACCATCAAAGACAAAAAATTTAAAAAAACAATAAAAAAAACACAAGCGAAAGAGACATGAAAATGGAAATTAAAATTAACATTTTGTCATTGGGACCCTATTAGGAAACAATCACTAGTTCGTAAAATCGAGAGTGTTCGTTAATGAGAGGTTTGTATTAACGAGTGTCTACTATATTTATTTTTAATTTTTGAGTGTCCAAACATTTAGAAGATCTGTTTTAATGATACATTTTTAGGATGACCAATTACTCAAATCTCATATGCTTTTGGAGATTGTATGATTTGATAGTTCTATGTCATATTTTTTGTTAACTAAAAGAAGTCTTGTTTTATCATTAAAAACTGAAAAAATAAACTTTTAATTTTAAATAATTTTTTATACATGCCGATGCTTAGAAAGTGATTCAAATATTTTTCTGTTAATTTTTTTCTTTCTGAACAAACGAATGCTTTAATAATCATGATTATAATTTCACCAAAAATTAATTTTCTCATTGTTTATTTTTATGAATCTATCTTTAGTTACCTCGCCCATTCATTTTATAATTGTTTGCAAACAAAAGGAAGGAATATAACATATAAATGGAGCTCTAATTAACTATACATAGAATAAAACACAATTAGATCGTTCTTAAATTGCATAAAAAAAGTATTTTTCCTCAACTCTAATTGCGTTCGTTTGTTTTGTCAACGCCTTTTTCACGAAGAATAAAGATTTTTTCCTGTTATTTTTAAGATAGAATAATGGTTTTCGTTCATCTAGCGTAATCCTAAATTTATCTCAAGAGACTGCATTGAATAATTAAAGCATCGGAGAAAATGATTATCAAGAACCTATTTAGACCTGCAAGTCTCTGCTTAATTGCTCAAAATATATTTCCATTCATGACTCAAAGAACCATCTGTAAGGTCAGAAACAAAATCGCTTTTTTTTCTTCTCATTAATTTGTTCTTAAGCAGAAGAAATGAAAAAACAAAGATGATTACGATCAGGAAATATTATGCTATATCAGAAAGGAAACTGGAAATTAATTTCAAAGTTTATATGATGAGAGGACAGGGTCTTAATCACACGTATCACGCGACTGTAATTTGAATAACAAAATAAGATGTAGGGTCCAGTTATGGTATTAAAAGGTAGACCGTTTTGACATTCTATCTGAATGACAATCCTGTTCTGCTGATTACAGGATAATGGCAATCTTAACAAAAATGTAAATCTTACCGTTGTGTACAATCTTTGCCTAATTTTTCAAAAAGTTGAGAAACTTTTGAGAACCGATGTATAAGGCTTTCGCCTTATACATCGGTTCTCAAAATAAGAAATTTTTTGAAATTTTAGGCTAGCAATTGATTTTATAATAGGATAAAAGGAAGGAGTATTAGTATAAATAATAACAATGCATTAAATAGTATAGTTAAGAAGTTTTTATTTGATTATTTCAATTTAATTTAATATTTTATTTTATAATACAGAAATCAGTAATCAATTACAGTTTTTTCATTACTATTATAGGAAAATTGATTATTTAAATGTCTGTAAGGATTCTATAAGCATCCATCTACGTCTATTCAAAATAAATTGTGTCCATATGCTTTCACAAAAATCTTGACTAATTCATGTCTAGACACGTTATGTCTAGACAGAGAGTATATTTGAACCATTTTTATAAAATTAAAATTTTCAAGTGCAAAACTCGTTTACAAACAAATTTACTTCTTTATTGAAAACAGAAAGCTCACAATTTTAATTCTTAAATTATATAATATTTTAAAGCACCCATATTTCCAGTGTCATAAAGATCTTGATAGATATTTATCATCTTATCTATTTCATTTCGTTCCCAAATAATTCTGTGTATCCAGAATTGTTCTCCGTTTTGTGAATTTCTTGCAATCGATGTCGGTCTTAAGCTCATTCTGAACAAAAATAATTATGATCATCTTTGGATTCTTACAGATAGCCCCAGTTTGGTACAACATTCAATTATTAACATACAATGAGATAAAACAAGTAAATCTATCCTTCTCAAATTAAAGCTCATTTCTCTTATACATGACATTTAATTCCAGTGGATTCCACCCTACGTTGAACTTTTCGATTACAAAATGGCAGACAGTCTTGTTAAGGAGTGTTGTATTCATCCAATCTTATTTTCTTAAGAGTTAATCTACCTTGATTTTTTTTTTCCTCAGAAAAATCCCAAACTAAGAAGGATTGACTAGAGCACATCTGGTACAGAGGCAGTAAATTAATATAATTTCTAACACTCTCATATCACTGAAATACCTGCACCAGCTACCTATCTGAGATGTGTTACATTCTCTTTGAGGGTGACAAATCCTATACTCTCGCCCTAAAATACTACCAAATCCAGGCTTCTGTTAAACACCTCTTGAAATATATGGGTCTCATTTGGGAAGAAATTTACTCTCCCCTCTTCTTGCCTTCCAATTTTTAACGGTCAGGGGAATCATGTATCTTGTTTGACTTTGTCAGACTGGGTTAGAGGTTATCAAAAGAAAAAAGTTAAATAAAAATAATTTAAAGCATTTTGTTTATTTAAAATGTAGTTTAAAACATTTCCACCATCAAGCTTTATATTTAAATATATTTATTAGAAGGAAATGTTCAATGCTGATTGCAAAAATTTTAAATTATTTATTTTCAATTTATTAATTTATTTTTTATATTTTATTTTATTTATCTTTTGCTTTATGAATAAGTCCCAATTAATTGGAAAAATATCTCCTTACCACCCACTTTGCATAATTTAATCCGATTGATGGGCTGATGGGTCGAATTAGCTTGAAAAAAGGCTCCTTTCAGTTAAAATTACAGTGAAGATTATGACGTCATAGCTGACATTTGAAAACTTGATTTAATCTTATTTATTTAAGTAAGATAAAAAGAATTATTTTTCAGATTTTTTTATTTATTTTGACATCTTAATAATTTAAAATGTGTGAAGTGCAATTTATAACAGATGACCATATATTATGAATATATTTTGTTATATTTAAATTTAGATTTGGGATTCCACTCTTACTTTATATTTTAAATGGCTGATTTTTTTTATGAAATTCATTTTAAAGTCAAATGGAACAAAAATAATTTATTTAAACATGCAAAACAATGAAAATAAAATTAACCCTAATTCAATATGACAATTTTTTGAGCATACTCTTACTGATTAAAAAAAAAAAAAACCCTTAAAAATAAACATAATATTTTGAAGCAATGATTTAAATAAATGGATATTAAGAGAATAATTAATCACATACAAATGTGAATGAAAAGAAAAAAGTGAGCCAAACTCAATTTGATTTAATTTTTCAACATCATGTTGTATTAAGATTCTTGGTAGTTTAAAACATCCTAAAAGATTGGATTTTTAATAGATTAAGTTAAAACATACATTTAATTTTATCTTTAATACAGTAATGATTTATTAAAGGACAATGCTTGCTTAATTTTTTCTCACAAAATATCATTTATTGAACTATATTCATTAATGAGTTTACATAATTTTGTAAATTTGTTTTCATAACAAATATGATTCGGCAATTTGTATTTTTTACCATAAGCGAAAGAAAATTTAGAATCAATATTATTTGAAAAAATCTCTCATTTCCAATTCCAAATCTAGAAATGAATATTGTCTCTGTTTGAAGAATTAAAGTTTCATAGTTAAAGAAAGTCCATCTATACGAAACAATGATCATTTCTGGCCTTCAAATTTCTACCAAGAGTCAACTGAAGTTCTTTTTTCTTCAGAGAACTACAATTTACAAACGGAAAACTCTAAATTGTAGTTCTGAAAAATGTTGCTGAAACTCAGTCATATTGTATACCAAATCCTTATATGCAAAGCAAGTTGCTAATAAGTTCTTACAATTACTTAAAGATTTGGTACACAATATTTCTAAAAGATAACTCAATTTCAGAGATGTTGTGTACAATCCATGTATCCAAGTTAGTAATTAGTCTAAATTTTCATGTTAACCAAAGATTTAATTTATTGTAACTCAGAAAAATATTCCTAAATTTTTGAGTAACAATGAACACTACTTAAACGCAATGTAATCCGAAAGTAAGGAAATTGAGCTAACCAAAATTTTGGGACATTGTTCCTCTAAAAGATATACTAAGTTTCAAAGAACTATAATGCAATAAGAACGTTGTTTGACATTAAAATTGCTAACCCAAGAAAGTGAGATTCTACATTTATAAAATTCACACGATAGGAAGAATATACTGGGATATATGTGCAAATGGTTAGCCTTTCAACGGATTCATATAATCCGATCTGTAAAATAAACAATTTCATCGACATTCATACTGCGTTTAAATGAACAAATTGCGCAACAAATTTCTGCTGAATCACGATCTCGATACTATATCACAGAGAGAAACGTCGTCATTGGTGTGATCACAAAGTCCAACCTGGACGCAAGAATGATATGACGTCATATTTTCAGATGAATTCAGTTAGCTGAAGTGAATTGTTCTTCACCATATGTCCATCATTGGATCAACTTTCTTCTTACCACATCACAATAATTTGTGAATCTTTCTGAGTTTGCTTGGACAGTATTATTCTAACATGTCATCTAATCTTCGTTGGACATAATGCCTAGGTGTGCTAGTGTTGTTAATGTTACCCAAAATAGTCTTTTTTTTTTCTTGAATACTAATTTATTGATTTTTTTTTCAAATTTCTCGAAAATTTAAATACTTTCTAATATAATATATTTTTCCAATAATTAAAGGTTTATTATTTTCCTTTTCTTCTAGGATAGCAATTTTATTAGTCAATAATATAGAAACAAAGCAACAAGGACGTGACATGTATGGTCTCTGATTTATATTTCAACAGCTCATGATTCTGTTCCAATCTTGGACGAAGATATTTGTAATAGTTCTGAATCTGCTTTTTATGTAGAACATAATCCCTCGTGTGCAAAAAGTAATCGTATACCACAGATAAACAAGTAAAACAAAATAAATAAAACATTTGGTACACTATGAATCTGAAATATATTACTCAAACCAATATGGAAAAGGGACCTAAAAAATTATAACAGTTGATTTAATTCATATTTCCTCTGAGTCTTCCATGTGTTCTACTCACCTCTAAGCTTCTTACACTTCACCTCAGATAACGTTCAGCTTATAAGACGAACATAATCATTTCTTACCGAAACATTTAAAGAGAAATTTGTTAGAAAAACTTAAAAATATAATACGTCCATTTACGTCATTAGTTCAAAAAACATAGTCTTAGGTAAAAGCTCTTAAAGAGAGAACTTTGAATTAGCAAAGGTAGAAAACAAATCCTATTCTAAAATAATTTTTAAGAAACAGAAAGGTGATCAGACGCTCTTACTCTAGCAAACATGTGTCAGCCCAATGCAGTTTTATGTTGTTAAGCCTGATTGAGAAGAATAAATTCCTGTTCTTAAGGTGTTCTTGATCAACTTTCGATTTTTGACGGAATTATGAATCTTAAGTCTCTTACTAAAATACATTTTAGTTATAAGAAATTCTCTCGTTTGTTTTTCTTGGACTCTTCGAAAAATGAAAGTATGATAAGACATCTTAAATTCGTTTACAAAATGAAAAATATATTCTTTTAATGCTTTTTGTATCTTTCATTCAATAGGAATAGTTTAATCATTTTCAATCCTATCCAAATTATTCTTCACAAAGTATTTTTTTTTTTAAGAAAAAATAGCATTTTTTATTTAATCTAAAATTTTTAAACCTAAAAAAATATTAGAATATCTTCAAAAATATTATATCATTCATATAATTCATGGAATTTTTTAGTTATTGTCTATAAGTATTAATTTTTAATGTATCAAAAAATTCTAATTAGAATTTTAGAATTTTTTTTAGTACATTTATTAAAAGTTTAAACATTTCTTAAATTTGCTCATAATTTTTTTAACATTTTTAAGTTTAGTTTTTTAAAGTATGAAAAACTTTATGTATTAAAATATTAAATAAATCAAAGCAACGGTTTTTCCAAAATTTTTTAATGTTTGAAATTAATTTTTAATATATTTTTTATATTTTCTGTTAAAAAAGGGAATTAATGAATTAAAAATAATTGTTAATAATAAAATAATAATTATTTATTAAAACCCTTGTTGATGAAAGATATAAGCATTTTTATGCAATAATTTAAATCATTGTAACTGCATTTCAATATATGAAAATTGAGCAATATTCCAAACAATCAAGAATCATTTCTTTAATTTTGCATAGATAAGAATATATTACATTTTTGCAAATCAATAAAATAAAATTTAAAAAAAATTAAAATATAATTTGTTTATAACTAATAAACTGCTAAAAATTAATAAACTTAAATAAAATAATAAATTTTATAACAAAATCATACTTTTTAAGAATTCAACATTTTTTAAAATATCTTTGTGTCTGAAAGTTAATTACTTAAATTTACTTAAAAAAAATAGATAAATTTACTTAAAAAAATTATTTTTCTCAACAATAGAAAATTTGCAAAAGTTCATTGGTTGAGAAATTATAACTTTATTTAAGAAATTACAATCAAATGAATATAACAACAATATTGAATTTAAAATAACTATATTTTTTAAAAATTATTATTTTTTTTTTAATATTAGAAGAAACATGACTCATATAGAAAGTAGAGAATTCATCTGATTCTTTGCTGCACGGAAAATTACCTTCTTTTTCCAAAATATATTTTGACACAGTTGTTGGGTCAATGTCAGCTGCGCGAATCACCTTTTAAGTACCATATGTGTGATATTTACCAAAGGCGATAACGACGTGTCGAAAGGCGGGAAATTAGCAGGGACAAATTGCAGCTTGCGCAAGGGCTTGTGAGACATCGTTCTTAGCCACCCACCTGTGTACCGTACAAACTGTCATCGTGTTACCTTACTCAGTTCCTGTCCCCAATGCTACTCTGTAATTTAACTTTTTCCCATTCTTGCTGCGGTGTTTCCCTAGTCAGCATTGTTATAAGTCGACTTTTGATCTTCAATTTTGGCCAAAGGACAAATCGATCTTGTGGTCGCGTGCAGACTATAACAAGGCTTGGCTATTTGATGCGATAGTTACAAAGAGCTCCATTGTGAAGGAAGTCCTGGCTTTGTTTTCTTTTTTTATTGTCACGTAAAGCTTTATTTGAGTTTAGCTATGATTCGCAGATTGGTGAGTTTATGAGCATGCATTTTATATAACAAATTAATAATATTTCAAGAATTTTTATGTGTTAAAATGTGAGCACAATTTGATTTTTTTCAAAGCTTTGAATTTCATGCACTATTCTAATTAGCATTGAAATTTTATATTTTTAAACAAAAAATATGTTGAACTTTATATAAATTATGTATAGTAAAATATTTTAAATATTTTATGTTGAAACACTATTTTTCTTTTAGATTTAACTATATATCTTATTTAGAATGGAAATGTATTCAGTGGTTTTATTAATTTCCTGAAGTTTCACTATAACAATACAAAAATATATTAGATAACAAGAATTTTCGTGTAAATAATTTTAAAAATTATACGTTTTTCTCTTAATCAGTTACAATAAAAATTTATCAATAAATCCGACAGTTATTTTAAAATACTTTATTAAATTTTCCTTTTTATTTTGAATTTTTAATGTTCAATTTATACTCATATATAGTCATTGAAATTACTTCAACTGAATCAAAAAAATAGGATGCAATGATGCATATTTTTATCTCTTATATATAAAAGGATGCCACAACAAAAAATCTAAAATCGAAACAAAATTTTCTCAGATTTTTTATCCAAAAATTTTTCTAATGGTTTTTTTAGTATGACTTCGATACAAATACGAGAAAAGAAAATCTCATAAAATTTTAGTATTAAAATTATATTTATTCATCATTTATCTTTGCGTAACTACTATTTTAAATTATATTTTCATTGAGTTAATGAATGCTTGTTTTCTTACTTTATATTTTTAATTTTTTATTTATTGATTGATAATTGCTAGATGCGAAATGTAATTCTTTAACTTATTTAGATTTAATAAAATAAAGAATAATTTAAAAGAAAATATATTACCTAAGCAATATTGAATTTTACACTTAAAAATTGTGATGCATATCTAAAGAGTTTTCATTGACTAATGTAATTATATGGTATGGCAACTTACTTTTATTTTTATGTCATGTGATTATTTGGTTTTCTTCTTCTATAATTAATAGTTAAAAGAATTTTGGGAGTGAAAATAAAACGTCTAGTATGGCAATAAGAATTTATATTTTAATTTAAATTAAAATTATTTTTCAGTATTTTTGTTGAATAAATGCATTTTTATAAATATATGAAATCAATTAATTATTAGTTACTAGCATCTTTTGTGGTCCTTAGCTTATAAAGAGAAGCATGTACTTAGTTTCAAAAGAATATTTACTGTTTAAAAAAATGACACCATATATAAAGTGATATTTCATAAATAAATTGGTTAATAGCTAATCGAATAAGTTGTTCAAACGTGAGTAAACACTTAAAAATTCACTTTAGTTGTGGAATCATATTAAATATTAAAAATCAAGAGTTCTTTCTTCTACATTTCAATATATTTCCAACCAGTGATGTAATGGGAAAAGCGTAAGCACATACTTTTCAATAGGTAAAATACTTTTTTCAAAAATAGAAAAAAGTAATTATTTAAAAAAAGAAAGAAAAGAAACTGCACCGTGGCAATGTAGAAGAAAGAAGAGATCCAGTGTCTTACATATTTATCTCTTCTAATAATACTTACGCATAGATGACAATTTTAAAAGGTAGAAAAAAATAGCACACGCAATTGTCAAAGCGAGAAATCTTCCGAACGAAACGTCACATCTTTAATTGTTTATTTTACGGCATTAACAATTTTACTGGAAGTTTAAATTAGCGTTTATGATGGTTTGTTAATTAAAATCGTTGAAATCAAAATTTTGAATTTAAACATTAATAGTATTATAAATTAACAACAGACATTATTCTGGTATAAGCTTCATTCCTTTTGGGAGAACCGTTCCCAATTCAACTTCGAACAAAAATATTCAGTAAATTAACATAATAAGAATTTTATTTTAGATTGTATATCATAGCTATGTTTTGTGTAATTTTTATTATAATCATAATAAATCGTATTTAAATGTCATGCAAATATTTTGTATTATTTACAGTAAGGAAATTATGAAATAAAACTCCAGTTTCTATATTAAAATTTTTGGAACAAGATCTAAAATATTTAAATGAAGAGAAATTTATATTTTTCAAAATTATGAATAAAATAAATTTTTTTCTGAGAATTGTGTCATTAGATTAAGTTTTTTTTTTATCTAAGAAAATAGATCCTAATAATAAAAAATAAAATAAAAGGAAAGCAACTTATTTTGATCTTTATTTATCGGAACTAGAAGTTATAATTACATGAAGCAATTTTAATTTTACTAAACTGCTATGAAATCTTGTTTTACCCAAATACTATGAAATGCATTTTGTCTGAATAATTAATTACCGATAGAAGTAAGTACCAAAATTGATTATTTATTATGTTTTAAAATTATATTTTATTACAAATATATATTTTTTTTTCAGAAATATTTATACATATTTTGTTCAACTGCCACTAAGCTTATAAATAATTTTTATTATATTTCAAATAGTTAGCTTTCTTGACAAATTTCTTAAATAGTGAAATAATTAGACTTATAAAATCACATAATTTTTATAATTTATTTTTCTCCACTTCATATTTATTTACTTGAAAAACTAACTTTTCTGGAAAAATGTCGAAAATTAACTAGCAGTTTTTTAGACTTCGGTGAAATTAATAAAGTTTTTAAAAATTTCTGTTAAAAATATTTAAAATATGTGAACATCACTTTGAAATTAAACACTGATATTATTCTAAATTAACCAACAAATTTTGATAATTTATAAGGTAACATGGAACAGATTTAAATTAATGATATATTTTCTAACAACTTTATAGCCTTTTTAAATGGACTTCGGCGTTTGCTCTCGTCGTTACAGGTAGAATATGAAAATTGCCGATTTGAAGTTAAGAATAGGTTAACTCATTGGATAACGACCATTGTAATTTTGACTTTTAAATTATGAATGCTCTCCGCTTTCCTTCTGTATATGCAATGTCATTTACAATTCCTAAAGAAACTAATAATTTGTAAGAAATTTGTCCTGTTATACTATACAACATCTGAGTGATCAAGAAATAAATATTCCTGGATTTATCTGTGAAATGACCAAGTGTCTGACTTTAATATGATTTTTTCATTTTTAGGTGCTATCTTTCGTGTTATCTTCCTTGCTGAACAACATCATCTGCTTGGGAAATCATTATCAAGTGTACAATGTTCGATATCCTTACGAAGATGACAGAATAATTCCTGATCTCATCTCCTATCATCAACGGCTTCATCCAAACGACGGCCTTTGGGCGGAATTCTGGGATGCCTACAACTACAAAGGTCCATTAGAAGAAGACCACTCCAGTGTTGATGGATACCACAGTGTGCACCAAAGACCAATATATTTTCTCCAAGAAAGACCCGTTCCACATATACCTGTTTCTGGAGATCATTCACGTGATAATGCTTATAACAGATATCGAGAGTATTTTTTCCGGCGTTATGGCACAAATTATATTGATTAAAATTTGCAGTAGAAATTGAGAAAAAGAAATACTTCTGTACTCCAGTTTACATTTTCGTGTGCATGAAACATATATGAAAGATGTTTATATGCCTTCACGCGTTTGTAATCAATAATATTATATTATGTCTAAATAGATGTTGACTTAAGAGCTTAATTTAAAAAGAAAAAAAGAAAATATATATACAAAATACAATTATAGCTTTTTTTCTTTTTATATGCATAATTTCATATAAGTTTTGAAATTTTTTTATTCGAATGAAAACGCTTAATATAATATTAAGATATTTTAGAGCATCTATAACATCATTCGTTAATTACATTTATTTTTATATTACTGAAAATACATATCATTAAATAAGTCTCTGTTTCATGATATTTTTTTAACTTACTTAATCTAATGTATTAAAGTTTAGATATGAATTACGTTATAAAACTTAATACAGAAATTTATTCAGGAGTTATATATGTATAACTAGTTACAAATTTAGCAAAGTGAAGATAATAATAAATAATTTTTGGAAAGTAATGCGACAACAGAAATAAATATTCTAATAAAAAATTATGTAATTAAAAAATTTTATGGATTTCTTACAACAAATATCTATATGTAATAGTGCTTCACATAACTACATACAATGCAGAATAAGAATAACAATAATAGTAGATTCAATAATAATAATAAATGGAGAAACATTCTCTGCCTAATTATTTCAAAATTCTATGAACTTGTTTTCAATAAATAATCTAAAAATAATGTTTTGTTTTAAAAATAAATGTATTTGAAAAATACTAGTAAATAAATTTATTTTCAATTAACGGATTCATTCCTTTTTTCTTCTGACCGAATGAGGTATATTTCTCATCAATATACAGTCAAATGGGATCTTAAAGAGAAATTTCCAATACACATAGTTTTTTCAACAATAAAATTTAATTTATGCAATGTCAAAAAAGAGTGAGTTTTTGGTAGTAAAATGTTTTCAAATGGTATTTTTATATTTTAAGTATAGTAAGTTTTAATATAATAATCCTTTTTTTAATTCTTCTCTTTTAGACTATGATGGTAAAATCAATATGCATATTCATTTGTCATTGTTTAATTTCTCTGTAATCTTTTGTTTAATTAGAAAATAATCTAATACAATTTTTTCAAGCGTTCTTATAAATTGAAATTTTTTTAAATGTTTCTTCCATATACATTTAAATATAAAATTTAAGTTGCAGAAAAATATACCATGCAATATAGATTTTTTTTTCTTTTTTCTAAAATCCTCAATAATCAGTTTAATAATATTCTGAGCTAATGCGAGGAAACCATCGTTGTGTCCATACTCACTGAAAAATATTTATCTTCCTCGTGTAAAAATAAAACTACATTCTCAAATGATGAGTATTTTCTATTCAAACACAATACCGAATGCAGAAAAACATCTATTCTTTATAATTAAACTTCAATCTATTAAGTTAACGTGTTCAATATATAAGACGGAATCACATGATTCATATAATTTTGGATAAAGTATTGCACTAAAATCATAAATTGTACATAAAATTTTTAAGTGGTCAATTTCATAATACAATTACATTCAGATCTAACGAAGTAAATTTTTTTTGTGTTGATTTTTTTTAATATAAATTCGAATATAAATTTGAAATATAAATTACTTTATATAATAATTACAATAATTATGAGAAAAGTAATAATTTATATAAATATAAATTATTTTAAATATGAGTTTGAAAACCTGGAAATATTTAATAAGCTGAATCACTTCCTAGAATGAATATTCCAACAGGATTTCATGCCTTTTATAAAAATGAATTTTTTTTTAAATTGCTATTAATTTTAATTTTAGTGTCAAATTTAATCTTTATTAACTTTATATGTTAAATCATTTTTCCAATCACTTTATATACAGTTTAGAAACTTGCGAATTCTTTTTAAACTGAGACCTTGCGATGCTTCTGCTACTACAACAGTTTTGATTAAGCTGCGAATAAATATCGTGTTATTTTTTAAGAAATTTGTTTTAAAAATCCTGTTTATTTCAAATTCTATCCTTGGATTTGAGTAAAAACTTAATGAGTGTCAGAGAACTTATTTAAAATCGCACACTGTGATAGGATTCAGAAAAGTACAACTTTCCATCGATTTTTTATAGTAGATGAGAAATACACAATCAAGTTATAAGAATATTCCATTCAAAACGAATGTTCATACAAATCATTAATTTTTTTCTATATGTCATTTTACAATGTTATATTTCCTTCCAGTAATGATACTTCAAGGACGTTTATTTGATTATACATATTTTTTATTTTATTTCTTTTATTTTATTTGAATACACAGAAAACTTGCATCTTTATTAAATTTCCTACCCTTTGCAAATAATTATTTAAATCGTTTTGCTTGTATAGTAATTTTGATAAATAGAAAAAAAATGACTTCTAATTGTTAAAGAAAATATTGTTTTTGTCAAATTCTCCATTTTTGATATTTTTATGCAGCATAGAGAACCAACCCTAATGGTAATTCTATAAACTTTACTCACTTTTTCATCTCATCCCTAATTCCTAATTATAATCCTTGGATCTAGGGAATATGAGTTAGGAACAAAGTTTAAATTCATTATATATTTTGATACATACGAGTCGCCATTCACAGAATTTAAAGACGAAATTCATGACTGCAAAAAATAACAAATTCCGAACAAATAATGTAAGCATATAAGGAAATTTATATTGATATAATTTTTCTAATTATTTTATATTCGTAATATACAATACATATAGATATCATATAACAACTATTTTATTAAATAAACTATTATAACAATAGCTTGTTTAATAGAATAGTTATTGTAATAGTAATAATAAAATGCTTTACTGAAAATTACACATAATGTTGTAATTACTACATAGATGTATATTATTGTTCAATATATGTTCTATATGCTTGTAAACCGTTTCTGTGATAATTGATATTCATTCTGTAACAATTATAAAATAAACACGTATTTTATCTTAATGTTTGTAAAATATGTCATTGATTTAGAAATTAAAATAAATAATTAGAACAATTGAAAAAAATTGCATCTTTCCTTCTTGCTTTCACTTTGCAAGGAATAGAAACTTATTTCTAGTTAATATTTTATCTTGTTAATCTTACAATAATTGTATAATAAATTTATTTCAATTTAAAATAAGCAATATGTGATTTGGAACTGACTATAAATATTATAATAATAAATTATTATTGCTAGAAATTCTTCCAATGAGTAAAAGAAAATTAATTTGTTTACTTTTTATTCTTTCTGTATTTGGCTTAATATGAAACATTTGTTTTGCATAACATTTTATAGTGTTAAAACTGTAA
The DNA here is from genome assembly GCA_026290005.1 of Latrodectus geometricus. NCBI lineage: Eukaryota > Metazoa > Arthropoda > Arachnida > Araneae > Theridiidae > Latrodectus > Latrodectus geometricus. The sequence continues at coordinate 283,338 of JAPDSC010003936.1, read as the reverse complement.
TAAATATATCATATATTTGTGTTAATTTAATATAAGTAAGATAGGCTGTTAAAAAGATAATAAATATTATAATATAGTAACCATTATAAATTATTTCAAAGGTTAAAAAAATTCCTTTCAGTTCTTATAGAAAATGGATTCCAGATAGTATTTCGGAGCCAGTCATTTATTGCATATATATATATTGCTTAGTGCTGCCATCTGTGAGTAGTACTGATGATCTATTTCCTAAGTTAATTAATATTATAAATTTAATAAATCTCATTCAACCAAAGTAATCATGATTTAATGATGATGATGAAAAATTACAAAACTTTTGTTATAAAAATAGTAAAGAATATCATATATTTCAAATTCAACAAACAAAAAAATATGTTATAATTATTGAAATGAGCATATTTAACAAAAATTCCAACTGGTTTATTTAAGAGATTTTCATCTCCCATGTATAATTTACGAATCATTTTTATTTTGAAACATTAGCTAATTTATGTATCATATGAGGCATTCAAAGGATCATGAAAATTTTTTAATTAATATGCTTCCTTACTTAATTTGAAAATAAACATTTTCGTTGGTTATAATGAAAGAAATATAATAAAAGGTAACAATAATTTAAAATTACACAAAAGCTGTTTCAAGAATAATAAGCTTCTAATAATAGTGCAAGCTATCTAAACAAATAAATTAGTGTAAAAGAATACTCAAATATGGTAATTTCAAATTTAATTTATACTAAAGTTATTATTTTCGTAATGATAATTAATTATTAAATAACAATATGTTAAAATTTCAGATTTATTGGGTGTAATAAGTTTGAAATAATTTCTTATGTTACTTTAAAAAAAAATATGCAAATATTAATTTTTAAAATTTATATCACGTTAACTGGCACAAGAGAAATATTTGTTTCAAAGTAGTTAACTACTATATTTTAAGCTAGATTTGTGTTCGAATCTCAATAAGAACATCGAAATCGAATAAATAGACACCGAAATCGATACTTTTATGTTTCCTTTTGAAATTATTTAACTATAAATGATGCTATTTTCGTTCATAGATGGCGCTTTGGTCGAGCTTGTTGAAATTTCTCTAATTCTTGGTTTCATAAATAAAGAAACTAATTACAATGATAATTCTTTAACTAATTAAAGTATTATTATTGCGTCAAATTCAGATACCCTTTCTTTATCTTAAAAATGCAAACCAATGATGTTCCAGCATTTCAAACTAGTTCATATGCCTCACAAATACATTAAATTAAATATTTAACATAGTTGAAAGCAAAATCGCTATTGAAAGTTATCCAAAGTAGAACAAAAGAGACAAAACATTACATTTGTATTCATAAATTTGCTTCATATTACACCTCAAATGACCAAACTGATTATTTTGATAATAACGCTTCATTATTTTACAAAATAATTAATTAGAAAATGAATAACAGAATATATTTTTGCATAAACATTATTGCACTTAAATTGAAACATTAGCGAAGATTTTCATATTGAAATATATTTATGTCACTTTACAATACATTATTAACAATTTGAGAGATTAGGTATCCATATTATACCCCTATCATATATTTATTTTCATATTATAATAGAATCGACAGAAAAGTTTCAATATGATATAATAATTATTAAATATGATCAGAATGTGAAATAATAATATGATTTGAATGCAAATGAAAATAAAATTCTGTTTTATAAAGCTTGGAATTGAATGAAAAGGACAAATATCACATTGAAACTGCAGTTTATTTCTACTGCTGATGGGTTTGGAACTCAGTACTTTTAGAGAGCAAAGTTTTTTCTATGAATGTAATTTGAGTCAAGACATAATTTGAAATGCAACAGTACGATCTATTTATTTGCATGCAAATAGCTGTACAAAATGTAGAGAATGATTGTATTATGACATTTAGTTTGATCAAAATACCATATTTAAAGCATATATATATACAGTGGGTAAAAAAAGTTTCCGTACGGTCAATAAATTTAAGAATAAATTAACATAATTTGTAAATTATTTCATTTTTCCTTTAAATACTGCCTATATTTGTTCAGTACAAGTCTACAGTATGCGATTTTTATAAATTTTCATTTGTACAAAATAAGAAAAGCGTATTATTTTCAATATTTAAAATAAATTTAAAATTGAAGTGCAAAAAAAGTTTCCGTACGCGTTATGTAAATTCTTTCTGACTTGTTTAAAACTGGCCCGCAGTAAATCTTTGACGTTAGAAAGTTAATCATTGATAAGGAAACAACATATCAACAGTTGTTGAGTTCAAGTTTCTTTCTTGTCGTCTCAAAATGGAAGTTCCAAGAGCTATTTGGGAATTAGTGATTAAATTGCGAAAAGATGGAATATCCATGAAAAGGATTAGTGAACTGACTAAAAATCGAAGTCTACTGTGCAATATATCATTGAAAGATATCGTGAACTTCATTCATTTGAGGATAGAGATCGATCCGGGAGGCCGTCTAAATTAAATCGCGTGCATAAAAGAAACATCATTCGCCAAGTTCAAGAAAATCCACGAATTAGTGCACCGAAGTTAGCAGCTGATTTAATGGTTAGCTACAACATTAAAATCTCAACTCAAACCGTGAGAAATGTCATTAAAAACGTGGTTATGATGGAGGTGCGGCCCGGAAGAAACCCTATTTAAGTTTGCGCAACAGGAAAAAGCGCCTCGAGTATGAAAAGGAGCATGTAAGTAAGCCATTATCTTTTTTGGGAATCCATTCCTTTTAGTTTTGAATCAAAATTTAATATTCATGGGTCAGATGGCCGAGTTATGGTGTGGAGAAAACCAAATCAACAAATGCTAACTAAGAACTTGTGCGGAACTGTGAAACACGGTTGTGGCGGTGTTATGGTGTGGGGGTGTATAAGTGCTTCTGGAGTAGGAAACTTGCAATTCATCGAAGGAAATATGGATCGATACGAATATCTGGATATTCTTAAACAAAATGTGTTACCCAGCGCAAAGAAACTATCTCTTGAAACAGGATTTACATTTCAGCAGGACAACGATCCTAAACACACCTCTAAGATTTGCCAAGAGTTGGGCCTTTACCTTGTGCAGCAACAACTTCATAGCCCTCCACAGTCACCCGATTTGAACGCCATTCAACATTTGTGGTAAGAAATAGGTCTGCAACTCAAAAAAATATGACATAAAAAGCAAACTTGAACTCAAGAGTGCCATTATTGGTCTAATATTTCTCCGGAAATAACAAAAAAAACTTGTAAGGGTAATGCCACAACGTCTAAGAGAGGTGATAAAGGCCCAAGGAGGGTCCACTGATTATTAAATGTATTTATGTTCAATGTATTTTGCATTTTTGTAAACATTTTATGTGTCCTAGGGCATCGTACGGAGACTTTTGTTTATAAGTTTACGGCATTTTTTTAGTTTTTACGACTTATTATTTAATTTGGTCAGTATTATCAATCTTTTAATATGAATAAGTATTACATAATATTACTATTAAGTCATATCTAAGTTTTCATTTTTATCATTATGAATTTTGTGTCTGACATTAAACTATGATTTGCATTCGTATCTGCGTACGGAGACTTTTTTTACCCACTGTATATATATTAACAGCTGTCCATGACTTTCAGTGGAAAACAAGTACCCAGCTTTCAGGGGAAAAATGGCGATTTAGTAAAATAATTGTTAAAATTAATTTAAATCTGTCCTAAATGCCGTTCTGTACACAAAAGAGTGTCTCCCAAACAGATTTGTAAAAAATATATAGACTAATATAAAAAAATATTTGAAAAATTATTTTTAGTCACGAAGTTGTTACATATAGATGACAATTTTAAAAAAATGAAACAAATTATATACCTTCTGTTTTGAAGCACGCATAATTCCTGAACGGTGTGTCTCATGAAGTAAGTAACTTTACGGAGAGTTTAATTACACGCATTAGTTATGTAATATATGTAATTAACTTTATAACGTTAATTATAGTTTAAATCAATTACGAATACTGTAGTCAAAGTTGCGAAAGTAAACGTTTATTTTAAGAAAGCTGAAATTGACATCATGATGTAATTTTCTTCACACTTCAATCCTGGACATAAATTTGGAGGTCGAACAGAATAAAGATTTTGTTTATGTAGTCTAAGAAAATCGTTAGAAAATCAAAAAGTGCATGTATAGTCTTTCTATTAACGTTATTCACTTTAAACTATTTATTTTAGCCATTGCATTCTTCAATTTCATCCTCGTCATTTTTTTCAATTCAAAATAAACTCAATACAAACGAAAAACGTTAAAAAGAGAAGTACCACCATATATGAATAAAGGGAGAAAAAGACATGTACATCAAATGATATAAAAATTTCTATTCTCCTAGAGCTGGATAGACTATATAATTATATTTTTGGTAGTCATGATTTATACAGATGTAACATCTCTAACTTTGTGCAATGAGTAAAAACGTAATTTTAACTGAAAATTCAAATGAAAAAATTGTTGCCAATATTATTTCTGAAATTACGAAAAGCAAACTAAGTAAATACATTTAAACGAAATTGGTTCTCTTCGATTTATCTGATTTATTTGTCCCTCGCTAGCCAATTTTTGAATTGCATTTTAGGGATTATTAGAATAAGATCTACACTTTAAAGTAAATACTGAGCCACTACAAATAGCCCTATTTTAAGAGGAAATAGAACACATGAAATGAATCTTGGAACAAGTGTAGTACCTCTGGATTTTTTCCAGGGGAAAAAATTTTGTGACAGAAAAAAGAATAAAATGGAATAAAATTTTTCTGTATATTAAAACTTATTTGTTCGGCTACATGTGAAAGTATCAGATAAGGAGAATGGAACAGACATAATATTTTATATTTTAGATTAGATAGACGACACAGTTACATGTAATTGGATACAATAAAAAGTGGGAAATAATAATATATGTTAAGTGAAACACACATATTCTAAAATGAAATAACATTATAAAGAATGAAATTGGAACGTAAATTAGCAAAGCTGTGCACGTTATATTAATAATTTTTATTTAGGAATCTTATAATGAAAAAAATAAATATACAAAAATGAAAATTTAAAAATGAATCATTTTTCATAGAGAAAAGTATAAAAATACAATTCAAGTTGCACTCTTACATATACCTTAAGAATCCTTTGTTTGTTTGTTTTTTAATTCCTGTTTTTGATAATAACTTAACTTTTAAATAAAATTTTGAATTATCCAACAAAATTTACTATTTTTGACTAAGCTGATATACATTCACAAATCTGGACATCTGAAAAATTATTTCAAGGGAATAAAAAACTGGGGACTGAAAAAACATTTATCGTGGAATATTATTTCTATATCACTTAGAGAGAGAGAGAAAAATTTGGGCACACATTTTATTATCTAACAAATAAATACTTTTCTAATTTTTCATTTATTCAATTCGTCAGGAGCTGTTTAAACTACCATTAAAAATGTGCGAATTACCATTGATTTAATTATAAATTCTGTTTTAATTTATGAATGCAAGAAATATCCATGAATAAAAAGTAATTAGCTACACAATTTCTAGAATGCACTTTTTTCAATATATATGAATATAATTAAAAAATATTTAAACTTTGATAAAACTATATTATTGTTATTAATTATTTAAACTTTATAATTACTATAGTAATTAAATTATTCAAATTAGATAAAATAATATTTATGTGTTTTGTAAAAGTTAAATATGTGTTTAAACAATTACATAAGTCTTTCATAATTTAGCCTTAAGGAAGATGCCTTTTGGAATTCATTATAAACTTTTCCAGATAGATAAAATCCTTTCCATGTAGTAAATACTCCAAATAATTTAGGATAAAAATTCATTATGATACAATCCTATCTCTCAGTCTGCCTAGATCAAACCCTAGTAACTTTTAAAATCAAAACCCCCTTACCGAGAATAAAGACCTTTCCATCGCGCCAAAGCTCTAAAATGCAGATATCGAAAACTCTCAGAATCAGAAATAAGAGATCTCCCCCTTAAACGACCAGTACTGTTTTTCTAAGGAACTCTCGGATCAACTTAAGCAGTACTGACGTCAAATTGTTTCGAAGGACCTGGAGTCGTAATCTGGAGGCCCTGGTCGATTGCTTGATCGATGTCAACACAGCCGCCTAATCCTTCATCTCCCGTCATCTGCAGGTACTTAGCGATTGGTAAAAGATCCCTTTTGGAACTTTTTTGTTCTAAAAAGAAAATGCCGAAATGCGTTTGACAGTTCTTTTTCTTTTCCATGCAGGGGGATTTTCACAGAATCTGCCCAAACAAACGTCATCGGATGAAGTTGTACTTCAGTATAAAAGAGCATGTACTCAGCCAGGATGGCCAATCTGGAAAGTATTCGAGAGCAACAGTCAGGAAAAATCCGAAATTTCAATCAACTCACAGTCATGAAGGTAAGCATTATGCTTCTTTACCATATTCCAAGAAGAAGTATTTTTAATTAGCAAAGACTCATAAAACCCAATATTTATAATTTAAAGCCTAAATTTGTAATGAAATAGTAACAACTAATCAGTGTTGATAAAATGACTTCACAGTTCTTAACAACAAACCAAAAAATAATTTTATTTCTACTCATATTGTTTTAATTTCCTATTTCTGCTTATATTGTTTCAATTAAAAGTATAGATAATCTTTATTTCATTTGATAACCTTTATTTCATTTGAAAATTTACATAGTGCAAACTGACTATAAATATAATTTATAACATTATAAATAAGTGAGCACTTCTATTTAATAATTTGCAAATTCATGTGTTTTTAGAATAGTAACCTTCACAACCTTCACTTCATTTATTTTGGAATATAGCAATTAGAAATTAGTAAATATTTTTTTTAATTATGTCACACATATGTTGAGAAAATATTATAGTTCTCAAAATATTATTTTTTGTAAATTTTATTTTCTAAGATTATTCACGTAATCCCAAAAATTAGTTTATTTTCATCGAAGTCAAAACAACATTTGGTCTTTTCTGAGCAAGTTGATGAATTAATTGAACAACAGTGTCATTTTTTTGTTCAAGAATCCTTAAGAATATTTTTCTCACATATTTGATAATAAATTTCCAGAACTTTAATTATTTTAATTTTTTTAAATAAATTTTGTAATTAAATAACAAATTAAATATGAGAAGACTTATTTTAGCCTCAAGCGACAGAAATTTTTTATTTCTTACTTTTTTATTAAAACATGAAGGAAAAAATGATTGGTTTAAATATCTATCACTTGCACATTAGAAAGGTAAGCAGATTTAATTTTTTAAATGAATCGACTTATGAATAAATAATGTTGATTTTCGACAAAGATACAAAGTACTATCACATTAAATTATGTTTATTGCAAAATTTTCAAAGAATGGAATTAATTTAATATCCTACTAAAATATTTTAAGCTATTAAACTTGAAAAAATAATGTAAGCATGTATAAAAGTGATTTATTACAGAACTTAACAAAGTTAAGAATTAAGAGAGAAAAAAAATTTCTAAAATTGGTGAGGTCACTCTTAATGGAAGTAAAATAAAAAAAGGATTCTCTCTGCTCCTTTCAATAACTAACTTCGTTCTTAAAGGGAAAAAATATTTGAAGAAAGATATAATTCCTTGTAGTACAATGTCTTTACATGTTATTAACTCCTTTCTATAGAATATGCAAATGGATAGTGATTCTTTATTTATGTTTGATTTGATGCCAGTTTACATATTATAACCAGATATTTTGCTCGCATATATCTCTTTTCTTGAAAGATATAAAATTATTTGAAACTGTTAATATAAATAAAGGTACTTAACAATTGTAATCATCTTAAATAATAATGATGATGCAATCTGAAATTTAGATTAGCACCAACTTTATTTTTAAAAATTCTCATGAAAGTTTTAATTTATTTAAAAATATGATATGGTATATAAATCTTTATCAATAATTTATATATTAATATTAAATTGACAAGAGAAATTGTAATAATAATCCTTAAATAAGTAGATCTTGATATAAGAATCCTTAAAATTATTAATTTTAATAACTGATTTAAAATGTGACATAGTACTCAACCAAATCTATTGTATGATAGGTAAGGATTAAGATTTTAAAAAATTTCAAAGCAATTATCTCTCCTTTGATATATGATATGACAATTTAACTTAAAATCTCAGTCAAAATTTACCTGAAAATGTGTTTTATAAATATCTTTGGACAATAAATATCAAAGTTATTTTTATAAAAAAATGTTCTAAAAATTCTTATCACTTCATGATAAATTAATGAAATATCTCATCAAAATATGTTTTTAAACTGGAAGCTATTTGCTGACTATAGAGAACTTGAGCTTTCGAGTAACTTATATCTCGTAATTACATGCTTTATCATGTATATCGTAACTTTATATTACTGCATATTTTACACAAAATGTAATAAAGATTTGAAATATTGTGATATTGTGAAAAATATGTTCTAATACAACAGAATTTCTAAATAATTAAATAACCTTATGAATCGCTAAATACCTGCGTCCGTTGCAACAAAACAATTAAACAAACTATCGAAAACTCTTTAGCTTGTTTTTTTATTAAATTTCACACACGATTTTTATGCAAATCACTCTAAAAGTTCTTTTAAAAATAAATGTTTTTATTTTATTCTCATTTAATTTTACCGTGGATTTGACAACCACTTTAAACGTAAATGTTTGTCGAGATTTGGAATTCAGTTCAAGCAAGATTTAGTTGCATTAACCCTTATGTGAAAAATTTGAGTATAAAATAATAATCAAAATTTGAAAAAATTAGTTTTGTAAGGATTCTGGTAAACAGATCAAATTTATATAGTATCAGAGGCACGTCTTTAGTAATAAACTCATTGGTATTTAAAAATACAGGAATTAGATCATTTTAATAATTTGTGATACTATAAATTTGACTAAAAGATGATTTTTACTACAAATGAAAGATTGTTTTTAGTTTTCTAGGATGTGAAAATGATTTCCGAAATATTTGAATTAATCATTTTTTTAAATTAAGAACCCCCAATGTCAAAATTTAATATATTCTAAACTTTGCATTATGTATGCAGTATGATAAATTTAAATAGAAAATTATATAAATAAATTTCAGTTCATGCACAAGAAATACAAGATATTAAAATAAAAGAAATCAAAATGAGAGCTACATTTAAAAATAAAATTTCACAAGATGGTAATAGCATAAAATACAGCTAAAAGAAACTGAAAAGGTTTATGTTCATAGTATATATTCAAAAATAAAATAGCAAAACACTGAAATATATTAAAAATTAAATATTTCTAATATATTTCCTAAAAATGCATACAAAATATTGTTCTTGAATAATGTGTGAGCATATTACAAATATATATATATATATA
>JAPDSC010003936.1:250928-273492 GCA_026290005.1 Latrodectus geometricus | reverse complement strand
ATATATATATAAGAAAGAGGATTAAAGGCATGATTTTATTTACGATTTTAAAAAATAATGACATGCAATTAATAAAAAATGAACGTACAAGAAACTTGAAAATATACTCTTCAAATATTCAAATAAGCTTTGACAATAACCCTGAAATAATTTATTAATTCAAAAAATTTGTAATACTTTTTATTAATTATAAGGAAGTATCGGGTAAATTATCTCAATTTTCTACTATTATTTTAAATGATTTTGCTAAAATAATTTTTTTCTTATCTTTTATCTATTACATGGTTAAGCTAAATGAGAAAGTAATAAAAAATATTTGGTGATTCAAAGTTTCAAAAAAATTAAAGAAATTTAGAAGTTATTTAAGACAAAAGAAGATTTTATAAGAATTGCTTAAAAAAAAAATGTCCGATTTTCTTCCGACTAATATGGAAGCGGAAAGATTTTGTGCAACACCGCCCTGACACAATTGGTTATAAAATAAAAAAGTAAGAAAAAATTGGAATTTTTGAGAACCAGTTTTCTTTTTTTTATTCGAGTGGAGTTTCGAAATTCTCAGGTAAAAAGAAGAAAAGAGCCCCCATTTTCTCACTGAAATTCTGTTCTCTGAAATCCAAAGATTAAAATTTCCCCAAAGAAACAGTTACGTTGGTTTTAGTATTTTTTACTATTCGTTGCATTGTTTTTTTTTTACCCTGATTCATAAAAAGGTCTCATATCTATATAATCTTTTATAGCTTTACTTCTTTGGTCATATTTCAGTGACATTTGTTACTGACGCTCTAAACTATCTTCATGATATATTTACTTCAGATTTGAATGTACCTTTGATACAAAGAAATGATGCCACCAAATTTACTGATATTCATCATTTACCGTACGAGTACAATTTGTTAAGCCTTCTTTAATGGCATTAATTAAAATTTTCAGAAAACTTTAAGGTAATATTATTAATCTTCTTTTAAATCAAAAATAATCTTGGCTGGATATTTTTCAAATTAAGTTCAAAAGATTTATATGTATTCTTTTAGATATTGACTTAAAAAAATTTAAAGTTTGTTTATATTCTTAGAATTATAATTTATGATTAAACTTTATGATTAATTCTAACAAATCCTAAAATTTAAACTTTTTGAAATAAAATGATGCCTTTGTGATATTATTTCTTTTCCTAAATTTTGCTCAAGCGCAGTAAAAACATTGCCCGATTTATAATATTATTTACTTATGTATAACCTCGGAAAGGCGACTTAATTACTGAAAAAGTAATAAGCTGAAAGTTTTTCCCCAATAATATGATTTTCTTCAATTTTACAAATAAGCAATAACAACATCAATGTCTTTACACGACAATAAAGGTAAGGTAACAGACCTTGGATTTATGTAAGTACCAAATTTTTAATAAAGTCCAAAATAACCTAAAATGTATTTACTAACAGTAACTTTATAAGTATTAAAGTTATCACGGTAACCAGTGAAAATCAGTTGTATCATGGACAATACGTAAGTATCAGATTTTAATAAATCACACAAAAATTTAAAACATTCTTACAATAATTATACACAAGTTCATGCACATTGATAACACTATTTCAATGAAAAATCAATTCAAAGAAAATAAATGCTGATTAAGTATAAACATCAGTTTTTCAATAAACTCAAGAAATTTTGATTGGTATTCTATGATCAAATGCAATTTTAGTCGTCTCATCAGTTTTTACACAAATCATCAACTTAATAGCATAATTAAAGAAAATTCCCATGAAACACAGATTAAAATTTTAGTAAAGTTTCTTATAGTTTGAGTCAAATTTACTTTCTACATTTTCACAAAATATTTCTGTGAAATCTGTTTCTTTACCATTTGTGTAGCGTTGGCTGTAAATTTGTAACTATAATTATAAATGTCTAGCATCATTTATAAAAAAAAATATATAAACTTTTCAAGTAAAGAATTTATTAATTTTTGCGAATATTTTTACCATTAAAATAATATTATAGTAGAATTCAACATGAATGTAATAAACGAAATAAGGAAAATTATTTTAAAGTACTTAAGACAAATATACTAAAAAGAATTGGTTCAAATAATGTGGAATTATGGGAAATTATATGGATGATAGCTACTATCAACGTAAGTATTTTAATGTTAAAAGAAAAAAAAATTATATATATATATATATAGAGAGAGAGAGAGAGAGAAAGAAATAGAAACCTGAATATTTAGAGATATTTATAAAAATTAATAAATTAATTAAAAACTCTGTTAGTATGTAAGATTATACTAAGGATATAAAATGACATAAATACTTAGTTTTGTGAATTCTCAAATAAATTTTGGATGCACAAGATTTTTATCCAGAGTCCTGAATAATCTGATTTCCTTTACTATATCAATGGGAATTTTTCTCCCGAAGAAATTTCTGATTTCTTTAAAAAAAAAAAAAAAAAAAAAAAAAAAATCCATGAGGGAATTTCATTTGATTGAGATAACTTTCATTAATTGAATAATTTGGGTTTCAACAATGTGGCTCAGGTAATCACATTTCCTTCTAAATCTCTATTTTTGCAACCGAAAGTCAACGTTGCTATAAGGTCTTTGCTAAAATTTTTGCTTTTGATAATAACGGGAGATTTTTATTTCAGACGATGCCACTTTTAGTGATTGTCTGCGTTTGCCTTGTGTTGAATGCAGTCACAAATACAGAAGCGGGTCGTCTACAAGCATGTGGCAGTGCCTTAGCAAACCTTCTACGCTCCGTCTGCGGCGGTAGATACAACGAGCCATCTGGTGTTAGAGTCGGAAAGCGAGATACCAAAGAATTTGCTCAAATAACCGGTGAGTATTCTACTACCTTTCCTACAATTAAAGCAAGATAACCTATTAACTGCATTCGTAACTTATCATTTGGGAGTTTAATAACCACAAAATTCATTAATAAACCAAAGTCTAGTAAGCTAACGATTTCGAGATGGTTCTTGCGAATCAACCAGGAATTTATTAGAAAAGAAGGGGTCTATTTACAAAAAAATATAACATTGACAAATAGAAATTAAACTGGATTTAATATTATTCGAATACAAATAAGACTTAAATATTAACATTTTAAATTATTTCACCTTGTTACTCCATATGAAAAATATAATGAGTAAAACTACATAAAAATATGCCAAAAATTATTTTCATCGATTCAAAATGTGCTCTTAAATTCAAATACTGTGATTTTGGAACACACAATTTCTTTCTAAGATCTTTTCTAGCACTACCGCCTGAGGTGGGCTTTGACTTGATAAAAAATGTCATTCTAAAACTTTCCTTTAATTTTTAGTTTTTTTTTTTTTTTCCCCACGTGGGTGATAGATTCTTGTTGTATCATCTGAGAATCTCTTTTTAGGCCTTATCTAGGTCTTTAAATTTAGACTTTCCATTTATTATTTTACCAAACCGTTATTTTCATCCTTATTTTCTCGAAGTGCCTCAATCATATCAAACGCCGAGATTTAATGCAGTTAATGATGTTTTCTCACTTGATTAGTCTACTAAGCACACTATTGTCTTTTATTCTCTACTGCATATAATTTAAATTTTATTGGTTTAAAAAATCATTAAACTATTTTAAAAAGTTAATAAAAGTTGCAAATATCGTAATTCGTCAAAATCCAATCTTCATAAAAATAAGCCAGATAACAGCTTTATAAATCTTCATTCTAATTTCTTCCATAAATAACATTTCTTTTAAATAAGTAATGGCTTAAATAATAGCATTTTTTCTTTTGTGAATCTTGAAATTAATTTCTTCAGAAATATTAAAACCACACACATTCTTAACTGAATGTGTGTGGAACTGGAAATAATTTTAAGGTTAAAATTATCTACTGTTAGCTACGACTGTTTTTGTTCCATAAATTTTGTTTCCATAAATTTTTTTGCTGACTTTATAAACTGACCTACAAGAAAATTTATTTAGTCTTCTAATTAAAATGATAATATCACTATCAAAAGCACAAAACTAAATAATTTTAATAAAAATAAAACCTTTCAAATCTAACTGACGAAAAAACTCAAATGTATTACATTTCTAATGTATGTTATAATCATTTATTTATTTAAATATATATATATATATATATATATATATATATATATATATATATATATATACAAAAGAACAGAACTTAAAACTTCATTATTTTAACATGCATAAAATTTATGTTTTGTAACTATTTCAAACAGTTCATTCTATACAAATATTAGATATTAATTATTTAAAAATAGTAAATTTTTTATTAATTTACAAGTAAAATATGCTTAGATCAGTTGAAATAAAAACGAATAAGTAATTTAAAAACTTAAAAGTTACTATTTTTTCCTATTTAAAAACTTAAAAGTTACTTAAATAGGAAAAATTATTTAATTTTATAATTAACTATATATAGAAATTTAAATAATTATTAAAAAATGATATTTTGCTTGAAATAAATTTCAATCTTATCGTAATTCCTAACAAACTCCTAAACAAATAGTTTATTTTGAGTTTTTAAAAATATTATTGAGAACTTTAAAGTTAACAGTAACAGTTTAAGTAAATCAAATTACATTTCTAATAAGCCCATTTTCACATATAATCAATCCATAAAATAGCATATAAAACTATGCTTTTATATTTAACATAAAAAAGTGTTATATTTCATGAAATAGTTATAATATATAATAAAACATTCCTTTACATAATCATATATTTTAAAAGTGTACGTGCAACCGAATCTTTTTTTAATTTTATTTTAATGAGCAAAATACAATATTGTGTGTACCACTTCTACAGAATGAATGTCACATATTTCCATTAAACTCTATGAAAAAAAATAGTATTTCATACATATCTACTGGATCACGCACTGAGCTCTTTACTGAACAATGAGCAATAAAAGGTCTAAAGTGATATTGTTTCTGAGGCAAAATTATTGCTGCCCAAAGACACGTTTCGGTGAATGCTTGGGAATAAATGATCATTTTCTTCCTCGATTGGCATTCCTTGTGTGCTGAAAGGATTTAGAGAATTTATTACAGAAAGAAAAATATTTTATTTTCTAGTAAAAATAATCTACACGTGAACACTCGTATATATTGAGCAATACTAATTACCAACTATACAAATACATTTTATTGGCTTTTTAATATTGCTTCATATAATTAAACAATCATTATTATTCAAATTTTAAATGCCCTTTTCCCATATTCGATCAATGCTTTAATACAAATTCAATTAGAAATAGCTTACAGAAGAATTTCCACACCAACCCACAAATATATGTAGAAGTATAAGCAGATTGCTCGTATTTTTTTGGTAATATATTATATTTTATTTACTTTATAATAACTCAAGAATGTAATCAATTATTTAATTTCAGATTCAGGGAAAGCTGGACAAGTGGACGCTTACGATTATCTTGTTCGGAAGGACAGAAGTGTTGGTGTTGCTGCTGAGTGCTGTCGTAATGCTTGCACATTCAGCACACTTCGGTCCTACTGTATGCCTGATGATGACTGAATCCAAATATTCGGATTGACTTTAGCTCATATCAAGTCCTTAGATTATTTTTATATCGATCAAGTTGGTATCTAAATGGTCCACTTCTGTTTTACATTTGAATTTGTATTGAGTTTAATCTATCCTTCAATGGGTTCTATAGGCGTATTGTACACATTTCAATTACTATATATATCACTTAAAATAATTTTGCAAGTGCTGTATGACATGTGCATCTCAAAATAAGAAATCTAATTTAAAATCATACTTTGTAAAAGTTTAAGTGACTTACATTATAACCATTCATAAAAATTAATTGACTGCAATTACAATTTTATTATATAAACTAATTCCGTATAAATGTTTAATGTATTTATTTTGATTTTGATAAATAGTCTTTTATTTGTTCGATTTTGCGATATTTTCTTATTCACTATTCGGATTCTACTTTTCTAGAAATAAATCCCAATGTACATATTTTACTGGAATGACAAAATAATGTAACAAAAAGTAAACTTAATCCCAGTTACTATCTGTTTTAATCTTCTAACTCTTCTTTTTTTGCCAGATGTCATCACCACTGCTTAAGTACTTATCTTCATAAAGATTAAGCAACTTTATTTTCTTTCGATATAAAACTATCGCCAGTATTGCGTGTGTTTCGCTTTGCAATTTATTTCAAGTAAAATCCAACACATCTCTAATGTGTAATAAAAACAAACCACTGAAATGAATATCTTTTAATCTACTTAGTTCTTAAAAGATTTTGAATTGTGAAAGAGAATTATAGTCTTAATTATATTTAATCTTTTTAATGTGCATTTATTCTATGGATTACTAGATGTTATTTGTGCAATAGTTTTAACTACTTAGTGATTGTGTATATGTTATAGAAAATAATATCCTTAATAACATTAACATGAGCATTCTGATAAAAGTTTTTAAATATCACATTTTTTGCCCAAGAAATAACAAATTACTCCTTTAATTGTCGGGAAAACTCAAAAACCTTCGAAATTGTGAATTAACTTAAATTATATAATTGAATTAATATTTTAAAATTTTACTTATAACACAGATGAATTTAAAATAAGACTGACGTCCATTATTTTATGGTCGAAATGATCTAATGAAGTTTTTCAATACTTTTCCAAAATTAAATAAATATTTACCACAGATTAGTCTGATGGTGAATTTAACAGGAAATGTTTTAGTTGAGTAAATAAAGTTCCAAATGAACTAGAATTATCTAGACAGTTTCTAGGATGAGGGGAAATTTTTTAAATATTTGTATTCTTTTGCTGAGAAATCTATGGATACTAAAAATGATATTGTGGAATTAAAATATGTCATTAATGTTTGGTAAAATAATCCAGCATTTATATAGACAATATGCAAATTTTCAGAAAAATATAATTCGTAGAATATCTCAAGACATCTTTGTGGGTAACGAAGATGGAAGAGGCGATTCGCGCTGACAGAATAATATTTTTAATGAAGAAGTCAATGAAACTGCAAGCATTGGTAACTATGCCATTTCAATCCAGAAAGAGATGATATTACAGTACATTTTACTGATTTGCAATGCACGATTTGATTGGTAAAAATTATTATGATAATCATAAGGCAAATTCTAAATATCAAGTGATTAATCTAATTTAATTAATGAGAACACAAGTTTAGTATATTCATTTCATTTCGAATAAATAATTATCTATTTTGTTTAGTTTTTATCGATAATGTGTGTAAGATACATTTGATTTTAATGCAAGTCTTACGAAAATAATTTCTGTATTTTAAACTTTTTTCTCCTTTATAACTTAGGAAGTATTCATAACTTCTCTTTTATTTCCTTTATTATTCTCATCTTTCTTTTGTAAATGCAGAATCTGAATAGATTTTTTTTTATTTTTATTGTAAAATAAATAATTTCTTTTCTTTTATAAGCAAAAAATAGCAGAAATAAAGAGCTTTTTGTTAGATGAATTACTAATTTTATATAATTTAACCTATATTATGAATGTATAGCAAGTCATTAAATTTAGAATAAATTTATCCAAATAACAGAATGTCTGGAGAACAACACAATTTCAGACATTCTTATGTTAGAGAGCTTGTAAATAATATTTCTGAAAATTTCATATTATAATATTATTCAATTAATTATGACTCAAAAATTAAACTCCAATTTCAAGAAGGTTTGGGTTATTCATATTTTAATCACTAGCTGAATTTTAAATAAATACTCATTCGTGATTGGGCAGTTTTTCTTTAAGCTAAATTACTCTTCACCAGTCGTCACTCAAATTAAATACATTATCTTATAGAATAAAAGCAATTTAGAATTTTTTTATTTAAATTATAGAATATACAATCTTTGTTGATTTAATAATATGTTCAGGAACAAAACAGTTAAGTATTTGTTACCACCAAATTAATAAATTCGTATTAATAACTTATTAATTAATAACTTATTAATAACTTAATAAATAATAACTTATTAATTAAATTTAATAACTTATTAATAAGAAATTATTAATTCTTATTAATAACTTATTAATAAATTCTTATTAATTTGGTTGAAGCAAATTAATTTCCTTACGTGCTTACAATTTTGTTGCTAATCAGCAACAGAAAAAAAATATCTATTTTTAACCCTTATAATATTTTACAACATTATTTAGTGACATTTGTTATGTACTTGTCATATTTACAATTACCTTTGTTATGTTTGCAATAACACTTGTAACATTTGCCAGAAAATTTGTTATATTTGCTGTAACATTTGTTATGTTGACTGTGGCTTTCGTTTATGTTTACCGTGGCTTTCATCTGTTTATTATAACATTTGTTGTGCTTTTGTAGCTCTTGTTGAGTTTATTATTATGTTTATAATGTTTGTAATACGTACTGTCCATTTAGATTAAATTTAGTCAAACTCAAATGTAAATACCTTCGTCTGGATTACAAGACACAAGTTTCTGATTTTCTACTAGACCAGCTCAAAAGCTGCCATTGTCTTTCTAGATTGGCAACTGACCTTGTGAAAATGAGTGTTATGTTTGTTTGTTAATTTGTATACGTTTTGTTTGATAGTTTTGCCATGTAAGTTTTAGTAAAGGTAAAATATGTAAAAAAAAAAATAATCTCATTTCGTTTTATCGAATATATGTAGTTTTTGCCAATGTGTTAAATAAAAGGTGTCCTAAATTTCTGTTTCTTTTTCATGATTTATTTTAAAAATTTTTTAATTTATCAGCACTTCTCACTTAAATATTTTCCATCTTCCTGAAAAAAAATTTCTTATCTGTATCCTTTACTTTATTATTCATTTAACTATTCTTACTTATTAACTTATTATTAATACTTTACTTATTTATTAAAAATTAGTTTTTATTGATAATTTTAATAATTACTTTTTCTGATTTACTAAACAGTAACTTCTTTTTATATATATTATTTTCTTACTTAATCTTAATGCATTTTTTTATTTACTCATTTACATTCATTTTCATATTCATAAATGATTAACTTCTTATTTTTAATTTATTTATCAGTGAAAATTTTTTTAAACAATTGCCATTTTATTATATTCAAATTAAATTATTATTGCTGTTACATTTATTATTTACAAAATAATTATATTTAAAAACTGAAAAATTATCAAAAAAATATAATACATAAGTAACAATCAAACGTAAGATATTCAAAATTACATATTGTAATTTTGGAACTTGGAATTAAAAAGAAGCTTACAATAAATAACAATGTGATTAATTTTTAATAAAGCACATTTTTATAATAATTAATAATAACTGTGAGTTATTTTCAAAATAACAATAAAATTTTCAAACTTAATAACATTCTGTTCAAATTAAAGAGTGGATTTAGCAATCTAAATATCATTTTTTCCTCTTTCAATGCACAAGTTTGCCATCGACTCAGCAATATATATATGTAAGAGTAGCTGCTAGTTTTCTTCAATTCTGCCTATTTAGCAATGAGTTAGTGCCCCATTTCTATTTTTTTTAATGTTCCGGGTTTCTTGTTTTGAAATATATGAGAGCGGTCTATACTCTGGCGAAAATCACTTCCCTGCAAATATATTTAAATTGCTTTACAGCATATTTAACCCTTCAATACTTCAAAATAAAAACTTTAAAAAACAAATATCTAAAAAGCAAAATATTTTCATTCCTAAATAAATTAGTTAAGAATAATCACAATTTTTTCATTGCAAAACGTATTTAATGTAAATAGAGATGAATGTTTGTGTTCCTAATCTTTGAAAGTTTTTTGGTGGTTGAGAATACATTATACTTCATTTATCTTATGAATCAAGAATTAAAATGTATATTGAAGGATTATATTGAAGGCGATGTGAATAGGGCAAAACACAAAATCATAACAATATTATAGGACTTTATTGTTGGACTTAGTTCTACTGGAGGGAAAGTTTCAGGTTTGGCCCTATCCATTTTGAATAATGAGATACATTTTTCGAGATGAGTCTTCATTTTCTTCATTGCGACTTGAAAATATCGCTAGCAACCTGTGAAAAGTCCTTCCGAATGGCAAAAACGTGACAGATGTCCTAATACCTTACAATAGTTTTGCCAGTTAGTTACAATAGTTTTGCATAGTAACCCTCTCTAAGCGGTTCACACATTAATTCAAAATTTTCGTGAGACGTTTTTTCAGTAAATAAGTGAAAGAACTTTATTTTCTAAAAAAGAATGTTTATATGTGTTAATAAGCGCAATTTCAAATTTTCAAGTTGATTAAACATTAGTAGAAAATGAACTAGTTTTATGCAGTGTTTTTTAGTTTAGTGAAAAAAAATTTACAATTTGAGCTATAGTAACCATGATAATATTATTTAGAGGCTGGATTTGAAAGAAATTTTATAATTTTTAAATACTCTTGATTAACTACAATTTTAAGAATTCCTTGAAAACTTTTCCCAATATTTTGATTTTATTCAAATCAACTGTGTAAAGGTTATTCATTAAATAAACTGCCTCAGTGTAAAGATAAACATACAAACTAAGGCAAAATGAAACATTATTAAACAATCCCAGTTTAAAGATGTCTACTCACAAATCATGCACAAAAAGTTAAAATTGCGTAAGACAGATTGAAAGGACGTCCAAATATGCTTAAACGAATAAAATAAAATATTTTAAATTCCCTTCCTCAGAGAATATTTTTTTAAACGAATTACACATTTAGGATTGTTTAAGAATTTATTGCAACAAAACAAGCTTAATGAGATAGCCGTCATTTCAACTGTCATATGGAATCATAAGATAGCGCTATTGATCATAGTATATTCAGAAGAATACTACGAAAATGCATGAAATGGTGTTTTAAAATCAGGTAAAATTCTTGTATTATGATTAAAATACCCCTAAAACCAAAATTCAGCAGTATTGAGGTTTGATGATCTTTGTTACACACAGATCATGTCAATGGAAGCTTATGACATTGTTTTTCTGTGGAGTGGTTTTTGAGGAAGTTTTTTTACACCAAAACTAATACATGGAAGAGATCCATCTTATATAAAATTTAATGAAAGACAATGAAACTCTTGCACATCAAAAATAATTTCATTCTGTAATAATGATGCATATCTCTCCCTGATGATTGAGCATATTACTGGATATTTGAGCATGCTTTGTACAAGAATAGCAATACTTTTTGTTGCTTCTGCTGAAACAAATTTTTCTCCCTGAACGAACATAAACAAATTTATATCGCCAAATTTGGCTACTAATGGACTTCTTTTTAAGTGTCTTTCAAGACCGAACTTTTGTCAGAACAGTTGCAGAGAAAGTTCCATTTTGATAAAAATAGTTTAATTAAATTCAGTCTGGTAAAGATAATGCAATTCGGATAGGCAATAGTGAGCCTATTAAAAAAAAATCATGGAAGTTTCTTGCTCTCATGAAAGCTGCAGCGGGACGCAGACAAAAATTCTTGTATTTAATTTTTCTTTTATCTGCAGTTGCTCATTAATTAGAAGATAAACTTCCTAAGGTAAGTCAAGTGCTTACAATAAAAAAGCATTTCGCTGCTTCAATATCTTGTTTTTCGCGTATTGATGGCAGGTCTCAGTGACTAAATTGGTTAGAGAGTCGAAAAATAGTAAAGTTGAATCCCGACTTAACAGAAGATCCGTCATGTTCAATAAATACGGCTGAAGTGCATTAAATAAATCATGGTCTCAATGTCCCCCAAGTGAAATTATATCTAATAGGAAGAGACCAACTCTGAACATGGTACAGGAAAATATGCTGTTTTTCAGGAACTCGTAAAATAATTGTCGAAAAGGAATTTTTAATATTCTCTTAAGAGCAAAGAATTGGAGTATGATTGATTGTAGATGATGTAAATAAACTGGATTTTAAGTATTATAATTAAACGTTGTCTGTTTATTTCAATGATTCACATATTAAATGAATTTATGAATAATTATGCTTTATAAAGCGCTTTAGGGATAAGAATGTGGTGATATCTGAATCCGGATGAATCATTAATGTGTAATTGAATGAAAAACATTCTTTGGAGCAAAGTTTTGAACTACTTTTTATTCATAAAAGAAAGTTTTCATCCTTTCATTGGGTTCAGCTCAAGATTTCGTATCCTTCTGGATAATAGTTTCGTTTGAAAACAATTTTAAAATTGTCTTTTAATTTAGATAATCCTATATGAAGCACAAACGCATGAAAAATGCTCTGATTGTTTCCTAAAAATTTAAATTTTTGGTAATTCAAATTATTTATATTTTGTTTAGTCATTTCATTCAAAATATGTTGTTACTATTTAAATATAATTTAATAATTTACTTCAAGCATTTAATTTTAGTAATTTCGATTACTTTCTTCAATAACTTCCACTGAAAATTAACTTGCGTCTTTGTTGTTTTTAATTACTGAATTTCATAAGAGTTTCAATATTTCTCATTTTAGAGAAGCAAATTATAAAAAAAAAGTACTTTTCAAAAATCTTCTTAAATATACCTTCATATTAACTGAATGCTTAAACTTAGATCGTCAAAAAATAATTATTTTTATGTCATATCAAATTTATGGATTCGAAGCAAGCTCTCGAGATAAGCAGAAAAATACTCTTCATTCGCCATTAATTAAAAATTTCGTGCAGGAGCTTCGTTGTACTTTTGCAGTAATCATGAAAGTAGGATAAATGCACCAAAATAATCAGCAGTTAAAAGACTTAAAAACATTGGATCATGCAGCTCTATACTTTCATATGATCTCTTTCTAGAGGCCAAAAGTTTAAATATTGTTTATCTCAAAATTTTTGGAAAATTCCAGGAGCTCTTTTTTGCTAAATAGATAAATCAGTTGAAAATATTTTGTTCAAACATTTTTGGCACTTTTTAGTGTTTTGTAGATTTAAAATCCAAAGTTCCAATTTTTCATATTTCTTCCTATCTTGAGAGGAATAGACCTTACAGAAATGATACTGGGGAATTTCAAAATATTATTTGGCAATGATTAAGATTTAATGATGAGAAAAGTTGATATATTTTACTGAATGCTCTTAATGAATTGGGGGGTTTTGCTTAATATTTTCTGGATTATTTTCATACAAATTTTCTTTCGAATAAATCTCTAGTACCCTCAAAAAATGCCTCAAGAAGCTGTTTATTACAAATAGAAAATCAACATTTTAAAATTTTATAAAAGGAAAAATTGCTTTATAAGCTCACAGAATAAAAAAATCTACATTACCAAATTCAATTTTTTAAAAGAACCAGTAAAAACTATTCAATGATCTATATATATTACGGATTCCATGATGTAATTAAAACTAGATTGGAATTTGTTTTGAATTAAATAATAAAAAATGCATCCATGTTTTTTATAAAAAAAATTATACAAAAAATGCCTCATATAATACATGAATTATAAAAAAATGAAATGGTGCCTCATATAATACATGAAGGAGATGGTCTTGTCCGTAATATGATTAACTTCTTTATGTACTCTTGATACTGAAGAATAACAGTTCATATCCACACAAAGAGCCTTTCTGACTTTATAAATAAATTGGAAGACCCTAATAAATAGAACTAGATTATTTTGGAGCTTGGTACAAAATACTTTTAGCAAAGATGCCTTGACTGTCATATCCAATATATAAAAAGAAGCTAATACATAATGGTTGTTCAAATGCTTCATAGCAGCTTTCAACTATTTGGCTTGGTGTGAACAGTAAGCCTTTAATTACCGGATGCATGAATAATTTAAAAAATTCAAGACATCAAGTAGGATTCCCCGTAAAATAGTAGTAGAACCACATTCTTTGGAGTCCGTTGGAGGTCCTGAGTTAAACTTCAGTCATGAGTAACAAAAATGTACTTGTACTTATTTTTGAGTGAATGCCAGGAAACTTCCAAGGTATCATTCCATGCAACATGATAATATATTCCACTGTGAATAAAATAATTTCTCGGAAGACAAAATAGAATATGAATGTTAAGAACATCAGAACTGCCTTCAGATGCTTATCTACTAAATAATATCAATGTTATAAACAATTTCAGATTTTTATTTAGATACAAATTCAGTATTTAATTCCAGAAATTAAATGTGATTTATTCTATAATAAAATCATGTATCTTTAAGTAAGAAATGGCATTAAAAGACTTTTTTAATAAATCACAGTGGCTGGAAATATTATTCATGAACATTTTATACAGAGGTGTGAGAAATTCAGGGGGAAAAACTTATAACAGCACATACAGTTCTAATTTTATTTCAATTAATTATTTTCTATTACTAAACTATGTGAAAAGAAGTCTTATAATAAAAGTCAAGTAAAAAAAATCCAAATGAGATATTATTTAATAATTTTATAAGTGTACAAAAAAAATCAATTTAAATGTATGAAATTATGTGAAATTTCATGGGAAAATATTGAATTTTTATTTGAATATACTAGTCAGAGAACATTTGGAGTTGACTGCATTTATATCGGTTTAAATTTTTTAAAAACGATTTGAAATATGACGCAATGTGTCTCTCGAAAGCTCGATCTGCGACGTATTATCCTATTTAAACTAAACTATTCTATAAAAACAAAATATTAATTCTGTCTGCATCCTTGATAACTAATACCATTACAACTTAAGCAGCATATGTTTTTAAAATATTCATAAGAGAAACTGGGTCAAGCGGTCTCCCCCCTGAAGAAATCGGCGGAAAGCTCAGACAGCAGACTGCTCAGTTTTTTCAAGTTCAAAAGGATATGAGGGCTTAAATAGATTAATAGAAACTTTTTTCATTAAGTAAGAAATATAAGCATAATGGATGAGTTTTAAATTCAGTTTAGGGTTGAAATTATAATACGATTATCCATTTTAAGGGTATTGAAAGATTTGGAAATTGAGAAACTAAACTGCACAAAACTTTTAATGATAATAAATTTATATTTTCGTTGTGAAATAATTGCAATTTATTTATTAAAATTAACTTATTTTACATAATTGATTAGTTAGATATCATAAATTCATTTCATTAGTATGATCCCTAATAAATCATTATAAGCTGCTTTTTCACAATTAATTCTAATAGATTATTGTACAAAATTCCTCTTTAATAGTTCCAAGTTCATTCATTTAATAGCTCCAAATTCATCTCACTCGATTTCTGGAAAGCCATATTATTATCATGAAAACTTAAAACTACATAACTATTTAAATTCAGTCATATACATAATTAAATAAAATTAAAGAACTCAATTAAGTTACATGATTTAATCTATATAAGTGAAAATGTAACTATTGCTATTGAGTTTGCAGTTTTTGTTGACATAAAATTTGGGATATTGTGATACATATCTAGCTACTAGATTTTATTAACTAAAGCTGCTAAATACAATCAACTCCTGGTAATTTTGATGCACCATCAAGTGATAGTTCTTGAGATGACATTATCCTGTCCATATTACACCAGTAATGGGACACTGAACAGAGTCTATTATTTTATGTGATTACACTTCAGTACGACTGTCTTAGGCTGGGTCTGATAAAGAACCCGATACCTCCCGCCACAAGAACGACGCCTTTTTCCATCACGTTGCCACAACCTCTACCTTTAAAATTTATTTTACAGTGATTATTAAATTTTACATATCTCATTTCATACTTAATTGTTTAATTCCTTCAATATAGCACTCCTTTAATAAGGGCGTTTTTAATTTTGAATCATTAAAAAATATTTTATTCGACAAATTTTACTATTCTTGGCAATAATAAAACATTTTACATAATATTTCCTTATAGGAAACCTTATATAATGTACTGAATTCAAGATTGAAGAATGAACAATTTGTTTCACAACAGTGGAAACATTTTTCGCCAAAACTTGTTTGATTCAAAGAAAAATACATGATTTCATTCTTTTTTAAATTAAAACCATGTTTAAGGATATCCTTTACAGCCAATATGGTTAAATAATTAAAACCAATGAAAAAAGCGAAATATTATTGAGTGCGTTCGAAGAGGAATTTATTATTTGGAACAAGATTCATTTTTCCGTGTTAGGCCCAAAAATCGTTTGCGATTAAGCAGTGCCGAATTATTATTGTTTCCGAATTCGGATAGCCAAAATTCTCTGTAGCTGCAAGTCGCACTAGAAAAAATTAATTTTTCTAATAAATATCCATTTCCAGATATAATCCTTAGTCTAAAATACAAGGGCTGTCAATTTTTTCTAATATCAACTTCTTTTTAAAAAATGACTTTCTTCACTGACCCCCTCATATTCATTCTATTATGTACCATCCACAAATTATAACACTAATGATTGCTCATAAGACATTTAAAGATAAATAAGTTATGTATCTAAGATGGATATTATTATCTAATAATTACATTAATATAATAAAATACTTAAAAATAAAAAAAAAATTATCTCCGACACAAAATCGATCCTTAGAACATTATAAAATCTTTTTTTAAACTTCTATTCCCTAAAGGGTCCATTAAGACCTCATTGGGACCCCTTGATCTAAAATAAAGATTAAAAAATTGAAGATTAAAAGATTAAAATAAGATACAAAAATTGATTTGAAAAAGTTATAAAAATCATATTAGCATGATTGGTTATTTATGTGAAACTAATTTTGCATATAAAATGCATTTCATGAAAAAACTACTGGCATAAGTACTGCAAAGTTGCTTAGTTAACAATTAAAAAAAATTAATTAAAAAAAGAACTGAAGTACTTTTGTATGAGTGTGTATGCAGTATGACCTCAGAACATGAATCGAAGCAAAGGGATTCGTATTTTAAGAAAAAATTTTAGTAGAAATGATCATGACCTATCTATGATTAAAAAAATATGTTATATAAGATTTAATATATAAATACACACACATATATACAAAGATATGTAAGATCTTATGTGTTTATTAATACATACACATAAGAAAAGTTTATGCTTATATATGTTGTGAGATTCTCAATAGCTGAAGGCGTAAATACGGAAAAGAATTTCTTGAATAATGAATAAGGTATTATAAAGCACAAATGCTTGATTAAATTTTACATTTTACGAAAGTTTTGATATTTTTCTGTTTTAGTTTCTAAGCATTTTAAAAAAGATTGTATAAATACTTATATATGCAAGAAGAAATTTCTAATATTTTGTATATTAATGTTTAGCTACTGATACATTTATATTTTATAGGATATAAAATCATAAATGAAATATCAAAATTTATCTTTTAAATTTTGGAATTGTTGTCAAAATCACGTAAAAAATTATTCGAAATTCTGGTAAATGTGATTTTTTTTAAATAATTCATACCATTTTTAAATAAAATTTGAATATGATTTTTCTTGCCTTAAACAAGGCAAAATTCAAACTTTTTTTCAATATAGGCATATTTTAACAAATCGTTTTATAAAATCAGTTTTTTAAATAAACTTTTTATCTTTTCATCGTTTTAATAAGAAATTTTTCTTTATTTTTAATCAAAATTATTCAAGTAATACGACATTAAAAGTTACCCAGGAGTTTCAATTTACTGCTAAAACTTTTCATTGCAGTTTAAATACGTTTTTTAATTCAGTGGCTTCAAATATTAATTTAATTGTTATATTTCATGAAAACACTTTAATTTTCCAAAAATATTATGCCCCATTTATTAACCATCAAAATAAATCCAATTTTTAAATATAATTTTAAAAATTTTAATTTTCTTATCGAAACAAATTTTTTTATTTGATTTGTACTATATTAATATTAATTTCAAGACATTATAATTTTTATTAAGTAATTTAATGTATTTCTTGATTTCATTTCTTGTGTGAAAGATATGAAATAATTCCGATAAATTTAACCAAAATAATGTGTTTATTCAACGCAAATACAAAAGAGAAATACAGAACATAGTACAAACATTATAGTTTGGTTAGAAAAAAGTTTTCATTCACATAAAAAAATAGACATTTGGCTCGGAGTATTTAAATAGTGTGACTATAACATCAGTCGTTCTTCAAGAAATCCAGATTCCAAGAAATATGACGCCAATCACCTGAAAATATGGAAATAAAATATTTCAACTCAAAAAAATATATTCAGTAATATTCAAACTAGTGGCTAAAATTATGAAAAGTAGTGCATATTTTGTTTTCATCATTTATAATTAGTTTGAATTTTTTTTTCCATAATTTTAACAAAGATATCAATGTAGCTTAAGCTTATTGAAAATAGCCAGCGTTTAAGTAATTTTAAATTAAAGATAAAATATTTCTTTAAAATGTATTAGTTTTACTAATTATCTTTAAAAACGTAAAATTTAATTATTTGCAAAAAATATTTTAGTAAGTTTTTCAAAATATAACATTAGTTTCTTTTGTCAGCGTAGACAGAAAAGTTTGATTATTTTTTAATAAATGAAATATAAATCCGATAATATTTGCAACTAGAAAATCTGCAATCTTAACTAGAAAAATTTAACCCTCAATTCAGCTATTAAATTCAATACTTTTTTATTTGAAGTGTAATGCAAATATTGGCATCTTTGGCTAATTTGGCAAATATTGGCTAACTTATTATGTAGAAAATAGTTATGCGCTTTGCCTTTCAGTATCACTTTAAAATAGAAAAGAAATGTGATTTTAAAAAGGAAATTCTTAAGAAAACTGACAGTGTGCTCTATGGTTACCTCATTTCCAAACTGGGGATAGATAGGCGGCACTGTAAGGGTATGGTGCAGAATAGATGTAAGGAGAAGCGGCAGCAACTACAGGGGAGATGGGAGCTACTGGTGGGACGTAGGCGACTGGAGCAGCAGCAACTGGTGGCACGTAGGCTACTGGGGCAGTGTTGTATACTTTGCCGGTAAGAGCACTGGAGTACTGACCAGTTGTGAAGTCGTAGTAGTTACCAACTATGTCCTTCACTCCGCCGAAGCTTGCTGCGGAAGCAACAGCAAGGAAGGCAAGGGCAAAAGCAATGGTTGCCTGGAAAAATAAATTAATAAATGGAAATGAAACGTTTAAAAAAATCCATACATTAAATCAAATAAAGAAAATTCTGCATTAAATGCAACTTTGAAATTTTATGCAAATTCCAATATTAATTTTATTAGTAACATTTGAATTGAATCATATTAAAATCGAATGACTTTATCTTTTAGCATCAGAAAAGTATGGAAAATCAACATATATTTATATTTTTGTCTTAATTGAGTTAGTATTAACTATTATTGATACTCAACTTAATTTTTAATAACTAAGTGCGATTATAAATATGGATTTCTCCTTCACGAGATATTTAAGCATACTGCCGCATTTTCATGTCAAATGACAGTTTTATTACTGTAATTAAATTTGGAAAATAATTATAAGAGCAATGTTATCAAATTTTAAGCATTTTTATTTAAATAGCATGCATAATATTTATTATTTTATTGTAACAATTAATATTTTTATTTTGGATTTATGTGTAAGCAATTAAGGTAAATTATTATTGTCCATTCCAATACTTTTATCAAATAAAATGATGAAAAAATAATTTAAATATTCTTTGCAATATTTTAAAGAAATTATAAGATTTTAAAGAATAATAGTATATTTATAATATCATAAATACTATATTTCTTAATAATAGATTGGATTTAATTTTAGAAAATTCTTTTAGCAAAAAATTCAATGAATTAAATGCTACTTTTCTGTTGTATTATTCGTAAGTGTTGACACAATAAGGTGAATAATTTGAAATGTGCGTTCACAATTTTTTGAAAAATTAATTAGTTATTTATACTATTATTACAAAATAAAATTAAGGGAAAATAAATACAAATAATAAAAATCTCAAATTAAATAGATTTCCTTTAAAATAAGTTAATTTTTAATGACATTTTAATTAAAAATCAAATAACTTTATTAGTTGGAGATCAAAAGATCAGTCTATAAGGTTTACATGATTCTTGGGGTAATATGAGCCAATATTACTAACATCTTCAAATAAATATTTTACTGCCATCGAATTTACTGCTAAATTTTTTTAATCAGTCTAAATAATTAATTTTGCTAAGGCATGAACTCAATCTTTTATTTAATCAATTTGTAATATAAATAATACCAGTAATTACAATTTGTAATTATGATAGTAAGCTTTCAATTAACATTTTTTATCGCATGAAACTACTATTCTAATTCCTTTAATAGCTAAATAAGCAATTTTAAAATTAGAGTTTGTGAAAATATAAATGGGCTTAATTTTACTTACGAATTTGGCCATTTCGATAGGTTGTGGAATTTTTGCTTGTCTGTTCTTAGACTGGGCAAATAGCAGAATATGATTTCGAACATCGCTGCCTCGTCTTTTTATACTCGACATCCATGGTCAAACTCACGTTGAAAATGCTCTTACTTTGTCGACGTCACAGGCATTCCCCTATCTTCGGATGGCCCACAAACCCCTCCCCATGCAAGAATTCCCTCTCGTCTTGAACCAATTGTCTTTTATTTTTCTTTCTTTGTTTATTCGTGAATTCTTTTTCTCTCTCTACAATCGAGAGGGGTGTGGCAGGAGAGAGTGGGAAGGTGAAATGTTTGCGAAGGACGCTTGGTTAATGCCCATTTTTCTTTCTTTCCGATGCTACATGAAGAATAGGAGAATACTTTCCCCAGTTTTCTGCTTTTTATTTTATGAAATATCAAAGTGAATCCATTAAATGCTAGAGATCTTCAAGGCTTACGTCCATATTTTAACGACCAGGTAGATTTAGCGAGTTCCACAGAAGGTCGCGATGACATAAATTGCGTCATGTAACACTTCAGTAGAGTGGAAAACCCTTCAACATTAAGGTGTGTCTAGGTGATTATCATAAATAAATGCAGTCAATCTTTCTGTACATAGTTTTTCTAAACATTAAATAAGCTATTAACTAACACAACAATAAAATATTAATTTCTCACAAAATAATGCATTTGATTATTCCGTTACAAATTACTCAGAAATTAAATTCATTAATACTTAACTTCACTTTAAAATACCTACAATTTAAATTATATTTAATTGAATTTAAAATACTTTATCCAATTATCATCAAAAAATTTATTTTTGGAAAGCAGTTTCCAAAATTATTCAACATTCATTAGGATTGGTTATTTATTTCCGTAATTAACATGATGCATTTGCATGCGTATGTATAATTTAAACAATATTTTTATTCAACATTTTACATTGAATAATTGTAAAATTCATTACCCACAGCATGTAAATAATTTAAACATTAATCCTTATGTTATACATTAATTTTTAAATGATATAAATGTATTAAAACGTGTGGAAAAGATTAAAAATGAAGTAAAAGTTGATTTCAAAATTAAACATTTTATATGAGTTTTAAACATATGCAGCAGTAATTTTCTAAATTGTTATTCAGTTTAAAAATCTTACAATTTTTATTGACGAATATTTTTATAAGTAAGAAATCACAGCAAATTATGAATTACAGAAAAATAATAGAGTTTCGTTTTATAAGATAAATGAAAATAAAATCTCTTTTTTATATGTTTGAGTATTTTTGTAATATTAATGATTTTATCTTAATTTTTATATATACAGAGAAAAATAATATAGCTTTTATATTTATAAAAATAATATATAAAAAATCTTCTCTATGAATTCAATAGTATATATTTGCTTTTAGTAATTCAAATTTTTCTCATTCAAAGTACTCATTTTTTCATGAGTTGAATTTAAGAAACAATCTTCACAAATATCTCATCTTATTTCCATCTGCTTAAAGTTAAATCTTTCTAATTTGAACTCACATATAACCAATAAAAACAATTAAAACTTCATTTCTTTGAAATATTCAATTGCAAAAAATTTAAAAATTTCTATAGTATAATTAAAACAAATTTATTAAATTTGATATCCTTGAAAAAGACTGAAATTTATTTGAACTTTATATATATTAGGTTGGGGAAAAAGTAATCCATTATTTTTTTCGGTAGTCGTCTGAAGTGATCGATATCTCGTGAGGTATCTATCAAACAATTTCAGATTTATGCTTGTTGGAAAGGTGACATTTGACACTAAAATATCCTCTTGCGGTTTTTTGTTTGATTAATTCAGTTACGAGTACAAGGTTTTAAAAATGGAAGACAACAAACAGAAAATTCGATACATTTTCGTTTTTCTCTTGTAACGGCGAAAAAGATTGCCAGGTAGCTAAAATTGTAAAAGGTGTTTATCGTCCTATATAAGACTGTAACAACCAGTTACGTACAATTTTTCTTTCGTCGATTCCGTTCGGGTATTTTTGATGTTAGAGATGCACTTCGCATGTGGATATAGCATCGTCGAAAATGTCTGTAAAATATCAAAAATGGTCGAAGTTGACCGCAAGTCAGCAGTCGTAACGCGCAAGACCTAAAAATCTACATGAAAACTGTTTTAAACCTTTTTACAAAGCGAATCCAAAAGAAGTTAAATAAAGTTCACGTGAAAATAATGGATTTCTTTTTTCCCAAACTAATA
>JAPDSC010003936.1:190160-250828 GCA_026290005.1 Latrodectus geometricus | reverse complement strand
TATATATATATATATATATATATATATATATATATATTACAAAAATTCTGTTTATTTTTTTCAAGTATAGACCATATTGGGAATCTTGTAGAATCAATTTATTCATTATTATGATTATGAATACAGGAAGATTTAAAAATTTCTAGGGTGATGTAGGATATACTTCTTACTTCGCATCAAATTTCCATTTCATGGATACTAACAAAATTGACCTTTTGAAAAAGTTTATACAACTTAATTGTATATAAGAATGTTTATGTTTGAGTAATAACTAAAATTTATTTTTCATTGCAACTGCGAATAACGAATTGGACTAACGAATAATGTCCAAAAAAAGCTGCAAAATTAATCACATGGATTCGCTTCCATCACATTTATTAAGGCCTTTTTTTTTATAACATTAAATATTTTTTTTTAATTATGAAATTTTATTTCAGCGAAAACTGAGCATCTCAATTATGATAATATACACTATTAGGCAACTTAAAATGTACGTTATTGTGAAATATATACTGGATGCTCAACAGTTATGAGCCAAATATGTAAAAAATAAGGAGTGATGATCTAAATAAGTAGATTTCGTTTAAGAATGAGGGTGGAGAATTTAGTGATAAAATGCTTGCACGAAAATTCCATTTTATGGATGATATTAATAAAATAACAAGAGAAGAGAAACACACACACACATGTAAAAACAGTTGAAAAATATTTTATTTATCAAACATTTGATAACAGAATTTCGAAACAGCATCCACAAACTCTGATACAAGACCCACAATGTTAGTTAAACGATTGGTATATTTTAGTAAAAACGTCAGATATGCCGAGCATAATTCCATTAGAACAGACAAATAGACAATCATATCTTCTTCACATGTTGTGGAAGTACCGCACACCAACCTTTTAATGAGACACTAAAAAAGGATAATTCAGGCATGACAAATCTTGGCGATTAAGGGATGTGTCTGTACTAAATAATCCAGTGCTGACCATAGACAGCATCCAGGTTATTCCTGACACTCTTGCAAACTGGAAATGAAGGTCATCATGAGATCAAAGAATATCATGTTACCCTTATTCTAAAAAAGGTATTATGGGCGCAAAACACATTTAGCAAGAAGAGAAACCTCATCATTGTATAAAATATCAACTAGAAAAATGTTATTGCTGAAGTCTGATGAATGTACTAGCGGGCAAACTTGACACATAAATTATAAGCATTAGAAGTGTATAACTGACCTATAATTTGCATAAACGTATTACTTGCATTCTCTAAAAATGACATGGATGCATTTCGTCTTTCTGTAAAGTCTCGAAACAATTACATGGCTATTCACATTCCAGGGTCGTCCTACAGATCTCGATTTTTTCAAAAGACTTTACTGAGACTTATACTGTTTTTCTGCCATTGTAGTAAGTCTGCAATATTTTCAAGTGCCCGAATCAAACCAGGAGATACAAAATAATCCATTCGCACACAACTCTGTTGAAGACGCTTGAATCTTAGTCAATCTAGTTATATTTCTACTTGTAAATCACATCATATGCATTCTTTCGACAACCCTTCCGTTTCCTTTCACAGGCCAGTTCATTAAAAGCATATCAGCAAACTATGTATCGACACCAGGAATCCTTGTGATGATTAACGATTCGAGCCTGAAGCTGTTTCATCTGCCTTACTACAGAATTCAATACCGCCTTCTCGTAGCATTTCCATATTCATATTCCTATACAGAATCAACTTATTATATTTCTGTTTTATCTGCCTATAAATTTCTAATGCATAGTTTTAGAACACCCTGTATATGTTAATCGTTTTTTGTTTGTGAAATGAAGTGGTAAAAATACCTATTCTATTCAAAAGAATTATTTAAATTCCAATACAGATTGGCTCTTTACTCTAGAAATAAATATTTATTTATTGTGATAGATAACTTCCTTTGTTATCATAAAATCTGAATTTCGGAACTTCTCATACAATAAATAAAAGGAGGAAATATAAATCGAAGAAATATTTGCGATAACTTAGAATACAAAGTAAATTTTCCGGAAAAGACTATTCTATGCGGTTATGACATAATTTCAGATTCACAGACATGAGATTAATTCCTGTATAAATTTCGATATTTAAACTTTTCCAAGACTGGATGTCTAGTATTTTGCCCTCAATAGGAGGAATTTTGAAATAATTTTTCTAGTTTGTCTAACTGTTTTTTGTTAGAAGTTGTGAAGTAAGAGTTCAACTCTGCAGAAAGAAATAATTATGGTGTCATCAATGCAGATTCTTGTGATATTTGAGATGACAAATCAACAAAAAATACTTTATAAAACATTGCATAAAAGCACTTATTTCATACTAGCTATATGCTGAAAAGTTGTTGTGATGCCTCGTGTAAGAAGGAGAAATGCGTACCAGCATGTTTCTGACTTTGATAAAGGTCGAATTGTAGCGTACCGGGATTGCGGTTTATCTTATCGCAGTATTGGTGCTCGCGTCGGTCGAGATCCAATGACTGTTAGCAGAATATGGAATCAATGGGTTCAGGACGGTAATACGGAACGCAATGCGGGATCTCAATGGCCACCTATCACTAGCAGCCGAGAAGACAGGCATATTATCCGCATGGCCGTAATGGATCGTGCAACCACGTCGCCAGCAGTGAGTCAAGAAACGGGGTCGTTTGGAAGACAACAAGTGTCTGCACCAACAGTTCGACGACGTTTGCAGCAGCATGGACTCTCAGCTCAGAGACCATGGCTGCGGCTTCCCTTGACGCTGCGTCATAGACAAGAGCACCTTCAATGGTGTGATAAACGACGAACTTGGGCGCACGAATGGCGAGACGTCATCTTTTCAGATGAATCCAGGTTCTGTGTACAGCATCATGATGGTCGCATTCGTGTTTGGCGGCATCGTGGTGAACGCACACTGGCAGCGTGCATTCGTCATCGTCATACTGGCCCATCACCTGGCGTGATGGTATGGGGTGCCATTGGATACACGTCTCGGTCACCTCTTGTTCGCATTGACGGTGCTTTGAACAATGAACGTTACATTTCTGGTGTGTTACGACCCGTGGCTCTACCCTTTATTCGAGCCCTGCGAAACCCTACGTTTCAGCAGGATAATGCCCGACCGCATGTTGCCGGTATTGTACGGACCTTTCTTGATACGGAACATGTTCGGCTGTTGCCCTGGTCAGCACGTTCTCCAGATCTTTCACCAATAGAAAACGTCTGGTCAATGGTTGCCGAGCGACTGGTTCGTTACCAAACGCAGTCACTACGGTTGATGAACTGTGGCATCCTGTTGAAGCTGCATGGGCATCTGTACCTGCAATCCAATCTCTGTTTGACTCAATGCCCAGGCGTATAACTGCTGTTATTACTGCCAGAGGTTGTTGTTCTGGGTACTGATTTCGCAAGATCTATCCAGCCAAATTTTTTGAAAATTTAATCACTTGTTATTTCTAGTATAATATATTTGTCCAATAAATATCATTTTGTTATCTGCATTTCCTCCTGGTGTAGCAGTTTTAATGACCAGTAGTGTATAATAGTTATATTTTTGTTTTCACAAGTATCAAGTATTTTTCTGTATAAAAAGTGGTTCACGAAAACGATTTGAAAATGATATAATAATTTATTGAATCTTAGTCTCATGCAAATGCATAACTCGAAAGAGAATAATATAATATATTACAACTTTCATCGATTTGGCTAAGTTATTAAGACTAACGATCTGTCTGGAATGAAAGAAAATCAGTTAGATTCCACCACATTTTAGTATTGCGTTAATAAAATAATCATTGGATGTCTATTTTGTATATAAATGAAATATCTATCTCGAGATGATTGAAAGTCTCTGTTTTATGTTTCTACCTTGCACGATGTGAATAAAGTATATGAAGTGGGAAAGTATTTTCGAATGTCTTTCGCATTGTTGGTGTAGAAAAGAAACTATCCCCATAAATTTTCCATTGTGAAAGGAAAGAACTTCTTGGGCAAATTTATTTGGTGGTAAAATAAACCTATTACAAGTACAAATTGGGATTCAAAACTAAAAAGATACATTTTTAGTTTCCTTCCTTATTAAACATTTTCAGTTAGAAATAGCATTTAAAGAATTTTTAGTTATGTTTTATTTAAATATAGTATTTATGATAAACTTTATGAAATGTGTTTAAATACCAGTTCATTTCCAACAATACATTCTAAATACATTAAGATCAATGAAGTTGATATTTATGAATGGAGTAAAGCATTCGCTAATTAAGCTATGCAATAATTTACCCGAATCCTTATTATGTAATGACATGTAAACTCTTGAGGAATTAAACAGCCAAACAGTAGAAATATTTATGTTTAAATGATATGAGTGCAACTCTGATTGAAATTTTCCCCAAGAGATGAAATTTTGATGTCTATTCCATTAAAATGTAGTTTTGTAAAGATTTAACTTCTCGAAAGGAAGAAGTTTCTTGGAAATCTTCATTATAAGAGAGAAGCGTGGAGTTATTATTCCCTGATAATATATATGAACTCAAACTGCAATTTATCAACTTTAATAAGGATGCTTTTATAAAGATTTTAAAATATTTATAAAAACCTCACTATTATGTAGATATTATACTTACACACATTGCATCTTCACAAGTTTACTCTTTAAAACTTAGACTTTAAAATTCAATTTATTTTTTATTTAATTTTTTTCCTATTAAATTGTAGCATTCACTCCATTTTTCATTAATTACTTTTATTTTCAGTTGGGAAAACGATAGATAATTATAGCCTCATACATAAATAAAAATGTTAAAAACTGAAATGTAAAAAACCTAAACTTTTCTACCCATTGGTATTCAATAAAATTCTGTTATTTGACGTCATTTTAGTTATTCAATTATAAAAAGAAATTTCATTTTGAACATCGATAGTTATTTTGTATAATTTTAAAATACAGTTAAACTACTAAATTACTTCGCTTAATTTTTTTATGCAAAAAGTTCTCCAAATAATTTACATCTAGTTTAAATTTGAACCCGGACATCGGATAGTCTTACTACATAAAAGCTTTATGCATTTGAATATATGTCAGGTATAATCGTCCGGGATTAATGTCAAAGTGGTTCGTATTCACATATTGGGAGGGAATAATCTCGAAAAACTAATCACTTATTCCGATTAATTATCTAGCAGAAGCCATCCATCTACCGTTCTTCATCTGTGGCTGGAATCAAATGGTAATAAATTTTGCTTAAATTATAAAAAAAATAATTTTTTCTTCAAATTGTTTTGAAGAACTTTGGAAGAAAACTATGCAAACTGGTAATTGAAGTGTATCCATAAACGAAATAAAATTACTTCAAAAGAATATGCGGTCCTAAATTTAACCCAGCAGATTTTTCTATCATCCTTTTCAACATCACTTAAAAAATTAATTTGTTTTCCATTTTTCAAAACATTATTGTCACTCATAATGGTTTTTCGAAATTTATATGGAATCTCCACAAATACTCCGTAAATTAGATGTTAATGGTCAGAGAGAGATTTTTTTACAATGCAATTTTTGTTGCACCCCTCTCTGATATTGAAATGAATGTCTATGCCGTCAATGAGTCTCTCATCCCATTGTTTTGTGAAAGAATCGGAATCTTCCATAAATTTCCCTTAAATCTGCACACATCTGGAAGGCGCCATGAATCTCAGTTGACATTCGTTCCCCTTATGGAGAACAAATGTTTGAGCAGGTCGATTGCTGTCGTCCATTTGCCACAAAAAGTGTGTTAATTTCTTCGGCATTTTAGATTCAGATACTGTTGACAAATCCTCGGAAATATCGCTAGCGACCTTAGGAGCGAAGGACTTTCTAAAATAGTTACAGTTATGATCACGTCTCGGAATACATGGCAAATCAAAATTGCTAATGACACCACTGAATTTTAATGTCAAACCGAAATAAAATAAAATTATGACATTGGAATCGTCACTTTTTTCCTTGAAAAAATATTGTTTCTTATAATAAAATAAAATATATTGTGCATTTAACACTAACATTCGATAAGAAGTTAAGTTTTAAAATTTTAATATTCTTTTATAAAACTTAAATGGATGATAATTAATTTTATAAATGAAAGGTATTAACGACTGATAATATGAATTATAACAGTGAGTAATGCCAACAATGAAGACACTAATGTTTCAGATTATAATAACAATAATTCTTACTTTGTGTTTTGCTTTTATACACTCACAATATCATTTTAATCGAAAGTTCTTATTTCTAATGTGCGTGTGTACATAAGTATTCTACTCTGTGATGATAGTTGCCATAAAACAGGCAAGTTATAAAATATTTTGTAGATATTACATTCAACCAATCATAAAATAATGAAATATAAACAAATATGTAAGTTTTATGAATAAAATAACTCTTATTAGTGTGAAATTTTCGAGAATGGTGGTTTTCTTTCCCCATTTGAATAGTTGTTCTTTTGTAAATATTAATTATATATAAGCTTACTTTCCAGTTTAAATTTCGCTACATCTGTGACTATTTTACGTAGAGATGTATTAAATCTAACTTTTGAACATCCAAATAATATAATACAAGATTGCAGATTTTTGGGTATTTGTAAAGGACACATTATTTTCAGGAAGAAATTGTCGAAAGTTGATGACAAAAAAGGTTGAATTACCACTAAATCAGGAACTATGGATGCCAAAATACTTACACGTATCTAGCTTAATACAGATGATTTTTTCATATTCTTTCTGTGACGAAAAATTCAAATGTGGAAATGCATTGACAAAGAACCATAAAAATTTTCACATGTATGTCATTTGTAATTCAGTAATGCTATTAACTTAAATTTATTCTAATTCTTTTACGAAGTACGAAACACAAAAATGTCTCAGACATTTTGCGAACACATTGTATTTCAGTCTAGATCTTACTAATATACAACTTCAAATTTAATATAATTTAAATTGTCTTAATTCCTGGTGTAGAATTGAAGCTAAATATTCTATTACATTAAAGCCAATAATTGATTTCTTTGTAAGAGTACTTTAAATTTGAACACATTATCAATCTTAAAGAGCAAACCATTCATTCAACTTTTGTCGCAGTTGTCCATCCACATTTATCACAAATTATATCTTGAATTTACACAATATCCTTTCTTTTAATTTCATGTCAATATCTAAATCAGTAATGCTTAGCGTTTGATTATTAATAACTGATAACTTAACATTCATTCTTTGATGGTTTTATACATAAATGATGAATCAACTGGGGAGTTATAGTCAAATAATCAGATCAATATTTAAATTAGAGCTTTACTTCTAACTACACCAGCGCCTGACTAACATTTAATAAATACAAATCCTTTCATCGTGGTAGTATCCGATTGATTCAACAATAAACAAATATGGTTGATTCCTCTTCTGCGACTGCCACAAGGCACAATATACATAATAAAAGTTCTGGCCAAATTTAATTTTCCCAATCTTCAGATAGGAAAGTCACAATAAGTTTTTACACAACCACTAGTGAACAACAAAAGATAGATGCTGCATTCCTGAATACATGTCTGTCAGAGACTGTGTTGGACATATTATCTTGTAACAAGTTCTTAGACACATAGTTTTAAAGTTTCCGGGTTTTCTCCCTTGCGATATATGAATACGGTTTACAGTTTGTACAAAATATTTCCGGTGAATTATCTGGCAAAAGCGTAATTTCCCTCCGCTCAAGGAATATCGAGAAACAATTGTATCTAACTTAACTGATGATCAAATGGGGAACCATTCCTTAATATTAGTTTACTCAGCCACTCATGCCTCTAAAATGTGTGTTTAAGTTAATTATTAACTCAAGAATTTTTATTTAAATAATAAAGAGGATGATAGCTTTAATATCATCTCTTTTATATTTAGTTCATTGAAAGTTAGTTATACTTATCATTGATTTCCTAGGATGCCTATTAAACTTTTCATTATAGTGTTATCACTTCGAACCTTCATCTCATAAAATAGCCTTTTGTAAGTATAAGAATAAAAATATTAATAAAACACGATTTTTTTCTTCGGGAAATATATTTCTTATAGATTTTCTACTAGAAAAATTATAAGTTTTTTTAATCGAACATTTCTTGTTTACTTTGGTTCTAAAAACTATAATTATGATAATAAAATTGTATCGCAAATGCTTAAGAATTATAATAACGTTTTTTAAAACTTTTTTAATTGGAAAGAGGAGCTCGGTAATTTCCTTGTTCATAAATAAATTGCAAAAATGCATTTTAAAACTTTTTTAAAACCACCGCTTTAAAATCACATTCTGTACATAATGGATTTATCAATCAATGCTTGGAATGATATTGCAAAAAAAAAGGATATCCATGTCATTTTGATCTGCAGATTTTATAAGAGAATCACAGAAACTGAAGAAAGCCATAGATAATTATCTGACAGCTTGAGTGAAGATACGCTCTCATTTATGAATTTCAACAAAGAAACCCATTGGTCCACAAAATTTTATTTCATGGTATAATATAAATTCAGATGTAATTTAATCATAAGAAATATCAGAGAATTAAATATGATCAAGAGCATAAACACTGAGATTGAAAAAACGCTTTCAGATACCAAACAAGAGAGAAATGACCCAATGCTGCAAAATGCAAGCAGATAAATGGTACTAAGGTACTTTTTTGTGAAAAAAAACAACGTAAAATGTTTTCTTATATCGAAAAAATGGGAAATGCGTTTTTAAAAAAGTAGTTTTAAACAAAAAAAAGTGATTGATTACATTTGCTTGATTTTTCATGAACAAAATTAAGAAAAGGTTTGTTTTTAAGATTGTATTTAATTTTGCATTTGTTTCTTATATAGTGCATACTAAATGTTTTTCTTAATAATGCTTTATTTCTAGAGTGAAAGAACATTGTTAAAAATAAAAAATTTATATTATTTATTTTTGAACTTCGTATTTTACGAACTTTCGATTTTAAGAGCTATTTTAAATTCCCTATATGTTTGTAAAAATGATCATCTTTTTGTAGATAGATATTATTTGATAGATATTGAATAATTAACAGCTTATTATCCTAAAAGTGTCATAAAGCATTTAAAGTCCGCTGATTGTTTCGTTCCGGGAAAATATTTTATTGATATGAACTTTATATTCATATGCGGCAAGGGAGAAACACCAGAAAATTTTCTCACAGACATGTATATAGAAAGCAGAAGCATAACATGTGTATCTATCGTTGTTCAAAAGTTGCTCATATGAAACCTGGATCATTTCCCTTAAAAACATGATCCTATTTCCAGTAAATACTTTTTCCAGGTCATTGTAAAATCTTAAAGAATACGTGAAAATTTTCAGGTAACTCTAGTAGAATGTGTTTTGATTATTTATAAATATAATATAAACCATTGAGAGTTCAATAGTTCTTTTAAAGTTTTATTATTAAAAATACTATTTATTTTCATTAAGAAATTTTCTGAAGAATTAAAAATGTGGTAAACGTTATTAACAATAAAACCATCACTTGATTTTTTCAATTTGATTTTGCAATTTCAAATATGAACAATACAACTTCATTTTGTGTAGTACTCAGCTAGCTTCAGAAATAAACTTTCTTTCAACTATTATAAAGGAAAATCAATGTCTGAATTGTTCTATTATAGCTGATTTTTTTCATTAAAATAAAAAACACGGCCATATTTTATTTCTGCTTTTAAGAAATAATATCACAAACATCTTGGTTAATAAAAATTTGAGATGAATATGGATTAATACGGATCTGGTATAAATACTGAACACTACATTTATTTTCTGAGAAGGAAAAAAGTCGAAAATTTGTGAAGCAATGTGCAAATAAAATTACGAATTTTCTTTTCTTTCTTTCTTCCTTTCTTTTTTTTTTTTTTTTTTTTCCCCTTTTGTTTAAAAATCCGCCAGTTTCTGTTTCCCCGCATGATCGGCGTCAACGGTCCGTTCGTTATTTTGTGGCATTTTATTGTTTAAAAACAGCTTCTGAAGCTTATTTGAAGGTCACTGTTTTCTGCATTTGTTTACAAATGGCGAAGGAAGAAAAAATAGCTCACTTAGAATTGATTTACAGTTTTTTTCAATGTTACTGTATTCCACTGATTCATTATTCTCACTTAGAGACGGAACCTTCCATACTAGAAGCTATGTGAGGCACTGTCTGCCACCACGCCTACCATTTATCGTTTTATTTCTTTATTGTGTGTTATAATAATGAGATCTTTTCAGCAGATTGAATATAACCCTCTGCTGACGACCTTCTACAAAATGGATGCTTTCGGATTCTATCTGAAATACGGCGTTAATTGGATAGATACACGCTTTCATTTAAATAACTGTTATTGACCTAATAACTTAAATTGTTGAAATTAGCAAAGAAATCATTATTATGTGTGTGTATTACTTTTCTGATTCCTATTACTTGACTTTTACAAATTGTTATTTTTTGAGATGATTAATTAGCAAAGCATTTTATAAATGAACTGTTTATCTGAAAGCGCAAGAAAACTTGTCTATCCTTTCAACAAATTTTCAAAACAATTAGAGATATAGCTAATGCTTATCTATCAGAATTTCAAGGAACCGCAATGACGTCATTTAAACATATCAGTTACAATTGTAATTTAACGTAATCTTATTCTAACTAGTTCAAAAAAGGTTAGAAAATTATACAAAACATATAATTGAAACAGGATTCATATGGTCTATGACAGGGGTG
Organism: Latrodectus geometricus; assembly: GCA_026290005.1. Lineage (NCBI taxonomy): Eukaryota > Metazoa > Arthropoda > Arachnida > Araneae > Theridiidae > Latrodectus > Latrodectus geometricus. The sequence goes on along the minus strand of JAPDSC010003936.1, from coordinate 240,050 downwards.
GCCAAACTTTTGGGATCCGGGGTCTATTCTACATTTAAAAAATCGAAGTAGGTCTACCAATGACAGAGCTAAATTAACGTACATATTTATTTTCGGTAACAAGAAAAAATAGTAAATTATGTAATTTTTCTAAAATAAAAAACTTAAATATTAATATTTACGAAATAAAAATTTACTGTTCAAAATAATCAAAGTATTCATACATCAGAAATTGACCATCCTATTCACTTCGTTTCGTTCAAATTTGGCACTGTATATCTGAGACAAATTTATCATATTGTGGCTGCTACGAGCTTATTGCAATGCATAAATACGAAATTAAATTTTCATCTGTTAAATGCGACCAATGTTTGTTTTGTTTTTTTTTTATGGCTGAAAAAGCGTATTCTCAAAGATACCTTGATCCAAAGTATGATTTGAAATACAAAACATAAAATTTGTAATTATTTGGAAACGTTTCCTCAGAAATTAATTTCCAAAAATCAGTATCGCTAGATGCTCTGGATTTAAGAAATATATCGCATCTTAAATTAATAATTTCTTCCTCGACCGCGTGACTGATGCGATACCTATTAAATGTCCTATTTTTTCAGATACGTTGTCCATCAATGTTGACATTTTCATTGTGACAATGTCCATCAATTTTGATATTTTCATTAAATGGAAATATCATAAAATTTATTTATTTAAACCTAATTAAATCAGCGAATCTGCTTTCAAATTCTTCAAACAAAACAAGTAAGTGTGAAGCGAAATCTTCGAAGTCTCCGTTTGGATTATGGATGCACTCTTCCTCCATGTTTTTGAAGTTTCTCAATTCGTGTTTTCTTTATTGAGATGTATACCTTTCTATAGTTTCTTTGAATGTTTTAAACGTGCTCATCGTGTCCATTTTAGATTTAAAATCGTAAACTTTAAATCGTAAATATTTGCAGAGTTTGTTTTGTGCTTTAAAGCGTAGACTGTAGTAAATTTTTATTTACTACAGTCTACGCTTTAAAGTAAATAATTAAAGCGTAGACTGTAGTAAATAAAAATTAACTGTAAATAATTCATTGATTCTATGTCATAAATTAAATTGTTAATATCCGAGGTCATTATCGTGATGTTCTCGTGGACTACCTAAAATGTTCTCCCGGTCTACCAGTCAACCGCGATCGACGTCTTGGCCACCCCTGGTCTATGAGAACAATTGCAAGCTTATCATGTAAGAATTGCATACTTAAAAATATATATATGTCGGTAAAATATTTTAGATGTTAATCACATCTGTCGTTTTCTAAAATTTAAATGCGTATTAATTAATATATTTATGTTCGAGTTTTTAATTGATTCCTTAAATACTCGGATATTTACGAATTTTAGATACAACAATATATATAAGTTATAAGATTTTGGACATTTTTCAATACTGTGGATGGTCAGGGTACATTTCCGAGATGTCAAATGATCAATGGTCCACCATTCAGCTTCAACAGTTCATGAGTTCGATCTACTTCACCCGATGTTTGTATTCGTTTGCAATCCATTTGAAAGGTTAGAATTATCTCAGCTCAATTATCTCTATGAAAAAAAGTGATTGTAAAGTAAACAAAACGAAATCAGACTTAGACACGGAAACATGGAGATTAGATTAGATAAAGAGATTAGCCAATTTGGGGGCGAATCACGAAAAAATTTATCTATCAAATATGTTTATGCACTACTAAAAAAATTTTAATCTTCTCTTTTGTAGATCCATGTAAATAAGTTTTCAAGAAAAATAAATGGTATAATTGCTTAAAATTATTTCAAGAATTTTTCAAATGAGATTCCAGAATTTTTTTTATATTCCATTGCACATCTCAGAAATGATATTAGAATTAGAACTTTTTCATGAATTAGTATTTTATTTCCCTTTGTGATAGATCAGCAATAACAATAATCAGTAAGGCAATCAAGATTGAGAGAAATGAAATATTATTCTCCCTTTATCTTAAAAGTATTTACAACAAAAGCTAGGGATCATGAAGAGATAAAAATTAACTGAAATAGAAGTGAATTAATAGTATTAATGCAAAAATATGATTGCGTTGTATAGATAATCCTCTTCAGCCTTCCATTTCGTCAGAACTTCCAAACATCAAACTTCAAATGTCCTCCATAAAGCAGATGAGTGAATAAATTATGCAGTTGCCTGTTTCTGGTACTTTGACGACAGATAGTATTTCCATTTCATCACGGTTTGTCTTACGAATCGAGCTCAAACATATATTATACTTGTCAGTCTACCGAATTGCTTAAGCAATTTAAATATGAGACGCTTTGATGTTTCTTCGAAATACCATTAATACTAGCATGCATATAAGTAGGGTAAAGTCAAGGTCTTCAGATAAACTTTAAGAAGTGGGAAAGATTAATGGAATCGTAGAAAGTTCCTTTGAAGAAATGAAAAAGAAGCTTCACGAAATCTTCTAGAGTTTAGTACTAAGTAGCATTAAAATGCTACTTAGAACTAAAGTTATATTATTTTTCAATTATTTGTGCTAGTTAAAATTATCAAAAATATAAGAATATCTTCATATTCACAAAATGGATTATTTCAATAGATGAAAGTTTTGTAAAAATTTCCATAAATGGCTTCAGTGTGTACCATGATAATCTAAAAAAATCCTACATTATGATGTTTATTTTAAGAAAATAACTTCTTTTACATATTTTATTGAATTTGATTTCTTTACTATATAAATATTAAAATGTTTAAAATTTAAAATTCAGTAACAACTTTATCAATAATGAAACCATTTATAATTTATTTACATTAACCGTAAACTTTAGTTCTTGTCCGACCAAATATTTATGTTTTCATTGGAATGATATTTAGATGTTGCTTGCAATGATCAACTTTCATATCTTTATTTTATATATTGTATAAAAATACATTCCTGTTTATTCACAAAATTTAAAATCATCTCCATCAAATGTCTGAATCCAATTATTCTCCTTAAAATTTCAAATATTGTTGGTAATAAGCAAGATTTCAAAAATTTTAATGCCATTGCATTTATATCAATCATAATATAGGTGACGAAAGAATGATTTTCGATTAATATAAAAACATCTAAAAGAAATAAAATTCATTTTTTCCCTTTTCCTTATGTAGGTATTTCCTTATGTTTGTATTAGAAAAAATCATCTCTGGATCTGATTTGGAAGGAAGGGTGTTCCCCTAACGTGTCAAGATGTTCGCCCACTCATCTTGTTCCATTTAAGAACGTCGAAGATCTTAAATGAAGCGGAAAAAATATTGTTGATTTCCATTAAATATTGCAACACTTTTTGTGTGCTCAGAAGATTTTATTTCTCAATACAAAATGAAAACAGATGAAAAACGACCTCAACATTGGAAGCACTCGTTAATAGACTAACATAATTTGTTCAAATGTCTTCATCGTTTTATTTTTATGGGATAAAAAAAACTGTTGATTTTAAAATCTATGATTTTCGTTTAAAATCTAAGTATGGTTGTGCAAACTGAATTCCTAAATTTAGAAATACTTGTTGCAAGGAATCATTTGCTTCAACAATAATTTAAATCATTTATAATTCGTAGTAAGAAGCATAATTCGTTGCGAGTTCATCTCCAAGAATTTGATTTAATCAATAACTTTACCAAGTCATCACGTAAGAATATTCAAGCCGAAGAATAATTTTTAATTAATTACGTTATGTGTCTGATTAATACTGCATTTCATTTCCTTTAATTTGTTTCCCTGCTTCCTTTTTCTTACAGATTTGTGGTCAACATTCGTATTTTATTGAATTAAAAATTCTTAATATGTTGTTGGCTATGATCTAAGGCAGAGTTTCTTTAACTATTTAATGGAACTCTCCATATTATTATTATATGAGATTGTGGGGAATCCTCCATAATATTTACAAAAATTTTTGAAAGCAATGTGTGAATTGGAACATGGGGAGTGAAAATGCCAGTTTTTTTCACATGCACTATTCTATGCTGTTGCAATTTTTTTTATCATTAACTTTAGATCTGATTTGCTTTGTTATTTTTAAAAAATAACAAAGTGAAAATTTTAAATAAGTAACAAACTTAGAAATATAATTTAGTAACTAGTTTCAATTACTTGGTTGTCGTAGTGTGCCAGCCAGGCTGACAATATGGGGTGTGCTGCTCCTCTTTTCCAACTGAACCGTATTTGGTGTGAAGTCCAACTTCCTCAGTACACACATGCCATAGGTATCCGTTTATAGGATAAGTAACCATTCACACAGAAAGAAAGGACAAAGACAACAAAGAGAGAGAGAGAGAAAGTACATCCATTGCCGAGCCGGATTTCGAACCCAGGTGCATCCCTTCGTAGTCAGGTACGTTAACCACTAGACAGGTTGGGCGGCAATTACTTGCATAATTTCTAACCTATTAATTATAGTCTGTTCATTTGGTGTGAGCCACTTTGGAATATACCACTACTAAATCTATTTACTTTTAACAGCGTATATGCATGATATTCATGTACTATTCAGTATTGATGAGAAGAGTGTGGCTGTTTATTTTAATTATCATATCGAATCTTTGCAGGAAGACAACAGTGCAGAAGAGATATATAAGCATTTCACCTATATTCCTTAAATTTGATATACACTTTTATGTTACTAGAGATTTCGTCTCAAACATTTACTAGAAAATAATGAATGAAAATTTCAGAAATATTTAGAAATTCTTTTACCAATAATGTATTAAAGAAATATCAAAATTACTAAAATATTTGGCGTTCTTTGCTGCAGATTCAACGTCTTCATTTAGGATCACGACCAACAGTTTAAGAAACTTTGAACTAAGGTATGCCTTCATAAGAATGACGCCGAAAACTTTTGAATTACGATCAAATAATGAAGTGAGCTGCTTTCCTTTTTTTAATGTTCGTGCTACACGATCAAAATCTAAAATGATGATTTAAGCTACCATACTTTTAACTAGCTGAAAATTTCTTATACAATCACAAAAGCAAGGAATTGATTAACTGAGATGTTATCACTACTCACTTCGAAGCTACTGTTAATCATGTAGCTCATCATAGCCTAGTAATAAGACCGCTTTCTCTGAAGTGGAAAATCTCTTGATTGGTTAGAATTATTGTTTAAAAGCTGTTGATGGCTAGTCTGTTTTCCCGCAATGGCTGTAGAAGTGTATGTTGCCAGTTTTCCAGGTTTTCTTCCTTACGATACATGAAATATGACCTATTTCTTATGAAATGTCGGATGTAATACACTTCGTATTTTAAAAGTCTGACAATAGCTTGCAATTTTTAGGTCATCGACATGTCTAAACACATGTTTAAACACTATGTTTTAAATAATATTTCATAACTTATTTCCTAATCAAAAAACTCTTCATTGAAGTAAATAGAATTTACTCTATGGCCTGTATAAGTCCATTCTTTTCCAAATGGAAGGTCCCAAACTCGATCCCTATCTCTGTTAAGGAACAGGTAGGATTTCTGCTTGGCTTATTTGAATGCACATCTGCCATATTGGGTATATGAGAGTTTTTCGGGTTTTCTCTATTGTGACAAATAAATACGACCTACTATCTATGAACAACTTTCCCAGAAGACATTACGGGGTTGATATTCAAATGTTTTTATGCATTTTAGGTAAAATTAAAACCATTTAGCTATCTTAAAAGGCGGTATCAAAATTTCAATAATTATTAATATTATTATTTATTTTTCAATTGTGTATATAATAATTTTGTAAATAACTTCATTTCTAGATAATATGAAAATAAAAATATTTAATTTCAAAAAATAAATTTCTGAACAATATGAATTTGCTGAATGAGTTGATTTTTCAAACAAGGAGATTTTAGCCACTCTTATCTAAAAAATTAATGTTAATTGATCAACTACAATTTCATTGTAATATATTTAGTTTGACACATAATTATTTAACTTTTATTTTAGTCTATTTTAATTTTCACTTTCAAAAGAATCAAAAAAAGCCGAGAACTGGTATTGTTTTGAGAATTTTGACACCACCCAACAGAAAACTGTTGTGAGTCATTACACATCTACCACTTATTATCATTTAAGACCTTTTATTAATATCAGGCCATATTTACTTGTCCTAAGAAAGAAACTTTGAAGTTCTTCCCGCACGTGTATAAGCAGAATGTAGAAGAATAACATATATCTCACGTTGTTCTAACGTTGTATTAACTCAAATGGTATTAAATGGCTAGAATCGAACTCAGGACATATGGATTTTTACAGAAATGAATTCATGTCGCAGTGACTTGTTTGGTTAGGCCGTTTGCTCACGTTATCAGAAAGTAATGAATTCGAATCCAACTCAAACGAAGATCCATTATATTTGATAATGGTGGCTAGGACACGTAAAATATATCGTGTCGCATCTATGTGAAATGACAACATTGGAAGTGGCAAGCCAAGTCTGGGGGTCTTCTGTTTGATCCTTGTTTCTAAATTAAGGAGACCCACTTACTTTCGTAGCAACAATGGTACACCGCCAGAATGCCCCATTATATAAGTTGCAATCACTTCCACTCTTGTAGTGCTGAAATTGGTGGAATAAATAAGTAACAGCTGGGCATTAGAACAAAGAAACAATAAATTGTGACTTAATCTATGAAAAACCACGTCCATGGAAATTTTTAATTTAATTTAAAAAACTTCATTATTTATTAGAAAACAATTTATCATTCACAAGTGAAATAGAAATCGCTTGTTTGATTAATTAAAACTGTATTTAATATTTTTTTGAAGTATATTGCTTCGACATTGATATTTTGACTTAAAATATAATATCTCTATAAAAATATTTCAAATATTTCTATAAGCGTATTTGCTTATCCACAAAAAATATAATTTTAATTGATAAATTTAATTTGTTTATTTCTACCAGTTCATTTAATATTTGAGAGATTCGAACTATTAAATGTTCCAAGAGGAGATCAATCCGTGAGATTTTTCGCGTTTCTTTTATACCCAATTTTCGGCCATGATATTTCGTTTGACAGAAATCAATGACTTAATTATTCCAAACCTTTACAAAATGTGTAACCTATAGTAAGAAACTAAATCCATGTGCAATAATTTACAAAATAAACAATAGCTCTTTATTCTGTCAGATAAATATAACAATATAAAATCTTGTATTTTATCATTTTATATATTTTTGTTCTTTTAACATGCCCCGTTATTGAGGATAGAATAATAAATAATTCAAATAAAGCTCTCGTATTACATATTTTTAACAAATGAAGCTCTCCCGAATTCACTTTTACTGACCTTGTAACTGTTCTTGAAATAAAACAACGAAGTCTACGTTGAAAATTATTTATTATTCTATTTTCTAAATCACATCACAAGAACAATTAAAAAAGTATGTAATAGAACAGAATATTATTAACATTGTAAAGAACAGAACAGAATTTACGTTTAATTCGGAGAGAACGTTTTTAACAATTCACATAATGGCAGCTGGAAGTTGACTTTTTTTCTGTTATTATTCTTGACATTTGAAGAAGACAACTAAATTCTAGTTGCCTTTTTGTCAGATAGAATAGTTCTAATCCTTTCCCTCATTTATCCTATAGTAAGGAATTGACATTAACTTTAAGGAACAGGTCCCAACAAATAATATATTCAAAGGAATTTTAAACTTAAATTGAAAGCACTTTAAAATAAACTTATCGCTTTTGTACTTTGAGAGACACACGATCATCATTCAATGCGCTAAATCGATATTTCGTTCCATAATTCATTTCAATATTACTCACAATTTCCATTCAATGAGCTGGGCATCACAACAAAAAATTCAAAAGCAACATTCCATTTCCCCAATTATTTGGACTAATATTTCAGAAAAAAGAATTTCAGCCTTTATCGAACAGCAAGATTTACTTCGGGACTAATATCTTATTATAGAAAAAGAATAATTTTAACCATTTTTTAAGGTCCTGAATTGATCGCCAAACATTTTGTAAACTTTCTTGGAATAAAACAAATGTTCTTTCTTATATAAACACCCAACCAGGTTTCTTCAGAAAATTATTTATTAAAACATTCACAAGAACAGTTGCAAAATATTCAAGAGAACCGAACATAATAATTAACACCAAATTAGGGGAACATATTATTTTAGAATCTCACTTCATGGCAGCTGGAGTTCGGCAATCTGTTTTCTGTTATTGTTGCCATTCGATGACAACTTATACTTATTGCCACTCCTTCTGGTAAAATAGTTCCGTTACAGTCCTTAATTTTTTATCGCTCCTTTTTTTTATCTATTACCCCTAACAATTCAATCCATTCCTATAAATAGTATTGTTGTATCCAAACTAAATAGATTAGGTTTCCGTTTTTGTATCCCTGTTTCTGCCGATGTCAAGTACAGCCAACGTACTTGTAATTTTAAACCATAATCAAGAAATGGCTGACCTATTCCTTTTCCACTGGTGAAAGAATATCGAATACTATGGAAATTTCAACTAACATAGTCCTTTTCAGCATGATGAGCTTTTGTTTGCTTAGGTATCAAGCTTTATAAACATGAAAACGACGTCTTTTCCTAAGTGGGTACGAGACCCATTTATTAGCACTGAAACACAACAGTTCTCTAATAAATCAAGAGCTCGGATTATTGTTTACTTTATATACATTTATTTGTAAATAATATTTAAAAATAATGAATTAATAAATAATGAATTTTTTAATGAACATTTAAAGTAGATATTTACCTAATATTGTGCAATACCCTTAAAATTAGGCTTCTGCATTTACCTATATTTTACATAGGAATATATATTATTTAAAACCAACTTTCTCTCAAAAATTGAAAACAAATTAATTTCGTAAATATTTTTCAAAAAAAAAAAAAAATACATAAATATTGTTAAATATAATATGAGTTTTCAGATTTTGTATAATTTAAATGAAGGTAGTTTTATAATTTCTAGCGAATAGATCAATTAAAAAAGAAAATATTTATCATTTATTACAAATCTCTTCAAATTTCTGATTCTTTCTCAATAATTTTCCTTTTTCACTACCGATTGGGAATTATTCAATAAATTATTTTCTTAACAATTTTAAGCCATATATTGTGAAATGCTGTAAAATAATGCATTCTTTACAGGATAAAAAAAAAACTTTCCATGTTTAATTCTAGAGGTACGTGAAAAAATTCTCTGACAAAAAATTGTTTACTCTCCACTTGAAGTATGTTGTTACGGAAAGACAGATAGCGCTGCAGTTTCCAGGCCTCATACTGAATATTAGTCACGTTTCTTTAAGCCAAGAAAATTGTGTTTTACCCCTTACAAATCATAGCTTGTACCTTTAATTGCCACAGGAGCGATGCCGGCATTTCTTTCACCTTTTTTTTTTACTCGACCAATGTGTGATGGAGCGAAAGCAATCAAGATTTATCAAGGTCACGTTTTTTTGTATCCAGACTTAAAGGCTTTTAATGTCGTATCGTGAACCACGCCCTGGTTTACACTTGCCATCTGTAGCAAAACTAATGGAATCTTTAATCCACGGTATTTCCCCACAGAAAAGATAACTGCCAAAAAAAATGGCAGCTCTTTTTGTCTTGTTGTGAAGCCAATTAGCAAGAAAATGATGCCTTCTGAACAAAGAGCCTTTTTATTCAGTAAATTTAATTATGGAATAAAGACGAAGTGCAAGAATATTAAAAGATTTTTAATTTTATTAGAAATTTCTCTTAAAATTTAATAGATTCCTCCCATGTAATTCTCAATAGTTTGTAAAATATAAATATTAAAAAAAGTAACTAGAATTTTTAAATTTCTTGGAAAAGAATTCGTCACTTATTGGCTCGATCATTAGAAGCATTTTAAAGTAGATCTCAACATTCAATACAAATGTGAAAGTATCATCTTCAAACTTCTCAATGCAAAACATTGTTTTACGCTTACATGATTATGATCATTTTCTTTGTAATTTTTAATAATAAAAAACTAACAGTATTTTTATTTTGAGATCTTTTTGAAATTAGGGCTGAAAAAGTTGTCTTTGTCAAAATACTATTTATACAAAGCTTTCTTTTTTTTCTTTTGATGAATTATTAGTATTTACTTAAATTACAATTTGATAATTTATACCATACTTTATATTGATTGTATTCACTAGTCGTATTTGCCTAAGCTAGCATCTTCACCGTATTGGAATTTTTATAAAACGTTTTTGCCTATTCTGTGATCTTAGAGAAAATATGAACAGAGTCCAACTTCATTGGTGTAGGACACTTCTTGGCTACAAATCCGAAATCTCCCACTATTGGCTTGCCAGAGACTGTTTAAAGTTGAAAAAGTTAATTTTTTTTTCTTTTTTTTTAATCAAAAGTCAAATGTTTAGTTAATTTTCAAACTTTGAATACTATCCAAACTATACAAGGAAAGTACTTTTGGATTTTGATAGTAAAATTTCAATTCGTAGTTTCAACTAAGAATTAATGACTCTAAGCTATAGTTGTAGTCGTCCACGGGATCATATCATGTTCATTGCATAAATATGGAGATTCGTTCTCATGTGCAGATAAATCCACAAAAAAACATCATATGTTTGTTGATGGATGAGAGAATCGTCTTTAGGGAAATTTTTTTTTTTGTAGATCTATTAAATTGAATTCAATTTAATGTTTCATTACAAATTCAAAAATATAACTGAAGAAAAATTAAATTATATAACTTATTCTCCCTAATAAATTGAAATCAGATAACAAATTTAAAGAGAAATAAACAATAAATAAAATTGAAAAAACATAAAAAAACTATTTCAATTTTAGACTTAAAATTTAAATTAATGATTAACATTTCAAGAGGATAAAATTAGTTTCCGATACAAAAATACATAATTTTTCTGCTCCATTTAAAGATATTTAACTCTTCTTTTATCCTTGACTTGTAATACTAAAACATAAAGTGTAAAAAAAAAAATAATTTGAATGTTCAAAGTCTCGCTTATTTTGTTTGTTGTTATTTTGCTGTCGTCAATTGTGGTTATTAAATAAAATTTAATTTTTATTTAATAACCACAATTTAATAACGACAACTACCATAAAATGAATTTTACCATTCGTAATTATAGTAAAAACATTAGTAAATCTAGATCAGAACCTATTGAAGGAATCTAAGGAACTACAATAGGCTTGCAGTAGGAAGATTTCGAATGCTATGCAAATGCGGCGTGTTGAAATTTCCGAAGAGTGCGCTTGTGGCATTGACCCAACTATTTTACGACACTTCCTGGCTTCTATTGTGTTCATCCGAAGGTGGGAAAGTCATATATTTCGAGTAGGTTCTCTTTCGCCGAGCTCCTCGAATAAGGGGCAAAGAGTGATTTATGGTACAATGCGCACACTCTACAGCATCTTCTAAACATACTTTATTCAAAACGTAATGAGGAATTCTATTATTTTTTCACGCATGTTTTGTGGTCAGTTATCTGAAAGAATTCCGCGGAAGAAATCTTTAACTTATCACTTTGAATCACCTGTATTCGCACTTTGCTTGTGCGTGTGTTATAATTATGTGCATTAACCCTCCTGTAAAACAGTAGATAAATTCCTACAAAATTCCAATTTTGTATGAAATCGTGTTACATACAACATAGACCCAGTACAAAAATATAGGGTTACATTATAGAATTTTTTTACATAAATTTTATATAAACAAATTAATTTTTACTGAGACACGTAAATGTATTTACCAGGAAAAAAAGTAAAATACAAAATAAGAATTATTATTTTCATTAAAGATTACTTTAGGAAATTTATTCCGCAGACTTATTCAGTACAATCAAAGGAGAAAGTTTTTTGTGTTCAACACTATCACTTTCACTTTATGAACTTATTACTTTTGGATTTCTTGCACCTTATATTCTCTTTAAAAAATGTAATTTTGATTTTAGTACTGATTTTTTTTTAGTCCTTATATATTTCACAATATACTGTAGACAAATTTGAAACTTCATATTGAATTTTTGGCTTTTAAGAGGTTGGGACAGTATTGAAAAATTTATTATAAATTTAAATAATAGGATAATAATGATATTAGGGTAAGAAGAAGAATTGAGTAATAAGACAAATATAAGAGGATAGATAAGAATAAAAAGAAAACAATTGTATTTTAAAACAGCAATTTGCGAGGTTTATATCTAAGAGAAAAAATAAGTTCTAGAAAAACTTATAAATTTACTATATTCCTGCACAAAAAGACAAAAAGTATGTTTAGAAAATCCAAATTATCTTTATATGAATATAATAGATTATAAACACATAACTCATCATTCATTTAATTCAATTATCACAGATAAGGAACAATTCTTTTAAGAGATGTAAAGGTAACCACTTAAATTGTAATAATTTTATAAATAATTATATGAATCACTTATGAATTATAATAAATACAAAAGATGCTTAGTTACTTCTGAAGTAAATGAAACACAGAAGTTTTGATCTAATAGAATTTGAAAATAATTTATATGTTAATTATATATTTTCTTAGTCATTAAAATTAAGTTGATTTTCTGTCCAGAATCCTCCTAAACTATAAGTCACTAAAAATAAGTTATCATGCGAAAATTTAGTTTGAATTTATATAAATTATGGTGCTGGGGAGATTTTTATGACTCTTTTTTAAAATATTTTCTTTCTTCATAATAAATTTCTACAAAAATTGAAATAACTTGACGTTTGAGGTAAGAACTTTTCAACAATTTTTGCTTGAATTTGCGCATCCTCGAGTATTTACATTTTTATAGTTTTTATATGATGTATTGGCAGCTTTTAAGATAAATTAAATTTATTAATTCAATTTTGTGTATAAATTTGCATCAATTCACATTGACAATGCAAAACAGAGAATAAGGAAAGTGAAAGTCTAACACATATACCTTTTCCCAGTGGCTTTTCATAAATAATGGGAAAGTGGGATAACCCTTGAAAATTCCTAAGCACTCATTTCAATAAACGTGCATGCATAAAGGAATTCAACATTTTTTCCCCGTTGTTCAACAGCAGCTGGAATAGAATCTTGGACCTGCTACTCGAATGAGTAAGCCTTCTACCACTAGCTCATGGTAAGAGGATTCACTTAACAAATGGAAATGCTTGTTAATTTTTCTGTGTTTTTCTACAGACTGCCTATATTTTATACTTAATACCCCAGAAATATATAAAACTAGCTGAATGTACCTGTTTCACGGAGCTCAGCTTAAATTATTTTACATCTGGTTCAATAAATGTATAGTTTATACTGACTTAATGATTACTTAGTTTAAATTTTCTGAAAAATTTGGTGTTTAATATCATGCCTATTTATTAACGAAAACATTTTAAATTAAAAATGTAAAAAAACACACATTAGATACTTTTATACCACATACCAAAATTATTAAATCTCAAAAAATTATTCATAAGTGATTTTTTAATCACTTATGACTGATGTTTGAGTTTGAATGTAAGAGCATGAAATTCTAGATTTTTTAAAACATATTTTAAGTTCCAATTTAATTCTGAACTGAAAATGCAAACAATAAATCAATTCATGGAATTAAAAAAGCAGAGCTATAACATCAGATATTTTCTGAGTACGATGTACCGAAATAAGTAAAAAAAAAAGGATTTTTTTAATAAAATCAGTTCTCTGTGATTGAAGTTTTAGTTTAAACGTGAAAACTTGAAGTTCTATATCTTAACAAATCAATATATTACAAAATAATATATATATATATATATATATATATAATCAACAACTTCTTAAAATAAAGTTTTATCATGAACTCTTATGTATAGATTTATTAAATGAGAAATGGTACTTTCATTCATTTACCAATGTATTTTCAATACAACCTCTGACGTTGAGGGGAGTTCTCACGATGTCCATTCTTCACAAAGATATTATCTTCAGAAATTTAAAAGCAAATTACCTACTTATTATATACAGTGATTATGAATCCTATTAGGAAAGAAAGGGGTGTTTCTCATTTCACCCCATCGCATTATTATGGAAGTCAGAACGCCAGCCTAAGAATTTTCTAATCTTCAGATGCTCAACTTGGTGGCCTGTGCCGCAATTATTATCTCATCGGTGACGTGCATGCCCTTGAATTTAAGACACTCGGTCATTAATATCTTCTCGAACCCTCAGGGTGCTTCAGAGAAAGGGAACCTTACAAATATTACGCAACAGTTTTCAAGTTCATTGAGAACGAAACAACTGCGATTAACAATAAAGCGCGTTTTAGACTTTTCTTGGTAATGAATTTTATATTTTTTTCATACTACTCAATTAAAGCCATGAATTAGAAAAACTTTGTGATTATTTATACAATTTTTGGAATGAATGATTAATGGAATATACAATTTATGAAACATCAAATTCTCAACTTGACAATGAATGTTGCCATTTTATTACTTGAATGGAACGAATAAATCGTCGGTTTCATTATAAACCCTTTTTATAATGAAGCAAGATATATTTCACCAACCTGAAAATATTACAAACGAATACAAATATCCATGTTTGAAAAAATATTTATTATTATAAAAATATTTTTCTTTTTTCAATTAATATTTTACATTTTTCTCATAATATTCACTAAATACTACATGAAAATTCATTTCATCATTTTGTTGCATTTATTTTTACGAATTAATGATTAAGCAGCATTTGGCTTAGGAAATAGTTCTTCAATTTAGCATTGAATGCAGCAATGGAATTACTTATACTGTCGGTCGAATCTGTTTTTGATTTTAATAAATACTGAAAATGTGGGGCTCATTTAAAACTCGAATATCAGTAAGTTCAGTTTTTATTCAAAATCTTAAAGATTTTAATCTAATGACTAGGGCTTGCGTATTTAATATGCATTCCAAACCAATTACACAAGTGAAATTTGTCAGAAACATCTAAACTGTTGAACTGAAAATTTAACCATTTAGCTACAAGGTCAGCTTTTCACAATTTCAGACAAGATTATAATGAAAATAGTTTTATTGTAATATAATATGATTAATAACAATAATATTCATCATAAATGAATGAAACGTTCATTAGTTTTTTTAATTTAATTTATTAGTTATTAATTTAATATTCATTAATGTTTTCAGTTTATTTAACCTGTTACTTTATTTCATAAATTCTATTTACAGAACATCAATTTAAAGCATCCGTAAAAATGCTTTATGACCTTTAAATGTTTAAGTATTTAACATTTAAAGAATTCATGAATGTGATAGAAAATATATTAAAGAACGAAACTATAAAAAGTTTTAATAAAAAGTATGAACAATATTTAACTTTGAATTGTCTTGATTGATCGGAAAATAAGTGAAAGTATTTCAAATATTAATTTGCACAGTAATAATAAGCAGAAAGAAAAAATGCATTTTAAAATTAATTAATCATGTAATAATAATTAAATTTAAATTACTTTTTAACTTACCAATGAGTTACAATATTGTTTTATATTTACATAAAATTTACGTTCTTTTATATCTTTCATTTTATTACATAAAATGTTTTTTTCAGCCCATTTTTCAAATTATTTTCCAATAAGAATTTTTAATATTAATTATAAATGTTATCCAAAATTTTTAAGTCTTATTACAAAGATTCGAAACTTTAACTGTATTTCAGAATATTTAGAATTAGAATTCAAACTCCTATTTAAAAAATATGATTCTCGCTAATTTTATATCTTTATTCAAACATTTTTATTTTGGTTTTCTCAATGTGTTCATAACTTACTATTATTTGATTTCATATACATCAATTTTGTTTCGTTAAAAAAATAAGCTTACTTAATGTAAAAAACTGATACTTTTTTTAAGTTTTTATATAGATGTATATGATTATAGAAGAAATTAGAAAACTGTCTTGTGATTTTACAAATTTTAAGAAGAGAAAATGCAATTTTTCTCAATTTACTATCATTAGTATTGAAAAATACTAACTAAATTGTTTATTATTACTTTAATTTAAGTTTCTATGTAAAAATACTATAATGACAATAGGGTGAAAATTATTTATTTTTTAATATTCCCCTTATTTCTTTATTTATTTTGCTTAATTAACTCTCGAAGTGTATAATGATAACAAATATTTTATTAAAAAAAAGCAAAGAAATGGAGTTTTCGTGAAAAATAATGAATATTATATTCACATTAAATATTCATAAAAGTATAATCCTCAAAGCTACAATATTCAAAGTAAAGATGAAATATTTCTATATTACAAAAATATGTGCATAATTATTAAAATAGTTACAATAAAAAATGTTCATTTCAAATTTTAAATGAAAAATTGTTTATAAACTAATTCAAAAATACTGTAATATTTTCTACTAAATTTTCAAATTAAATTTATTTTAAAAATTAATGCAGAAATAGAATATCATTTAAATCATTAGATATAAATGATTTTTTTTCATAGATAGAATATTTAAAAACATAAACAGTGTTTAATTGATTTTATTATAAGATAACAAAAAGTAATAATCAAAAAAATTCAATGCATGATAATAGTGCATTGCAATTTTAAAATCTCTTTTCCTATACAAAAAAGTACATGTTTTTCTTAGAAACAAATTTAAACTTTGCATAACTTTAAGAAATATAAAAATAACACCTGTGAAAAAAATGTATAAAGTAACACAATTTTAGTTGTTTTTCTAAATTATATGAGAAAATTCATTCCATATATTTCTCTCAGGTTTTAAGTCCGAATTAACTACTCCCGTATCAAACATGGTTTTATTTCGGAAAAAATTAACAATATTTTATCGAGTGACAGGAATCAGTATCTCAAATGAAAAATATAAGTTGATACTTCTAAAATATCAATAACTGGAATTAAATTATCTTTTGAATTTTTCCACAACTCAGTGACTTATTTTTTTTTTTCTGAAAAATGTGTTCATATAGTCTTAACTCCCCTTAGAACATATTAGGAAATTTCTTCTTATGGTCTTCTGAAGAAGTCATTGGATTCATTTTTCAAATCATGTCAACAATATTTCTATTCATCAGAATTATTGAAATTACGTTTTCTTTTGGATATGATCCAACTCCCAACTGTGTGTGTATAGAACCGAGCATTTCTATACAACTTTTTAACAGCACACCAATTAATGGCCACCTGTTATGCAGATTATTTTCATGGAAGCGTGAGCAAACGATTTGTTAATGTATCATTATTTTTGATGCTGTTATAACGTTGGAATTGAAGTGCTGTCATAACGTAACGAATTGAATTCGTCTGACAGCGTCTAATTTACAAACACAAATAATGTTCCTCACGAATAGCTGAAACTCTTGAACCTCCCTAACAAGTTTTCCAGGCATTGTATGCTTGCTTTGATAGCGATTCCATGAACAGCTATTGATCGAATGCTCGATATTAAAGTTAAAAAAGCTTCCGAAGGTTGTGTCCCATAATGGATGTATTTCATTGCAAAACAGCATACATGCCGTGGACGATTCATTTTCAGGGATTTGAAACAAAAAAGTGAAAGAAACGAGCATCAAACAAGTAGTTATTATATCCAAGCAACAGAAAAATAGCAACTGCAAAAATCAATCTGCATTGCTATGTGAGATCATCCAAGTATTTTAAATTGCGCATCCTTATATGAGGTTATGCAAATATTTTATATTGAGAAATTGCTTTCACATTTCACTGCCTGTAGAGGCCGTGATGGTTAGGGTGTCGTTTTCATTACCGGAAGGTAGTGAGTTTAATCCGAAAATCCGTCTTATTCACTAATGGCGGCAAAGATACGCTAAATATGTCGTGGTCGCACTGTCCTTCATGTGAAATAATGATACCTTTGAGAGTAGCAGACCAAGTATTGGGGAGTCTTCTGCTTGGTCCCCGCTTATAAATTATGAAGATTTCCAGCCAGCTGTTTCTTTCTAACTGGTAGAGCCAAACTCATGCCTAGATACAGAAAAGTATGCTAGTGCAACAACATTTCTCTGCCAAGTATATGGGTAAATTTCGATTTTGTAGTCTTTCTTTTTCTCCAGTTATGCAACTTTTACAATTTGTTAATTTTTTAGACAAAACGCTCTATACTTCTTTTTGAGGATAGTTAGAAGATTTTTTAATTTCATGAACACAGTTTCAAATAATTTTGCAATATTTTTCCTAAATCCGACCCGTGATTTGACTTAAAGCTATTTTATTTTATTTATTTATTTTTTTAACGAAACTATTCCTATCAATCTTTCTTCACAGAATGATTGATTTATGATTTTCCAGCTGGGCCATTACTTATTCACATAATACCTCAGTAAAATTTACATTCGTGTTACTAAATATATGCACAAAAAAAAGCATTTGTTTGTAGTTTTTAAATTTGCACATGGCTTTTAAATTTGAAATTGTGATAATCTTTTACTTGTAAATGTCTGAGCTAAGCAAAGACCATGTTTTTTAGCTAAATTAGTTTCTTAGGATTTTACTGTGATTTTAAATTTGAAGTTTTGATAAAATTATGCTTGTCAATACATGAACCAGTCATTTGTTGCACGTTTCAATTTCCATAGTGCCATGTTCAAATTCAAGAGGCGTTGGCTGTATTAAACGGCAGCCAGAAATCTATTTCTAAAACCTAATCTAGCTTACATGAAAAAAGAGAAAATACCGATCCGGGTGTTCAATGCGTCACTTGATCATGCTTCAAAATGACGAGAAGGTTGGCTGCACTCAGTGACTTATTTATAGAAATAGATAAAATCAGAAATGCGTCGTTTTAACCTAATCTAACTTAGCTAATAAAAAAAAAATAAAATAAAATACATAGTTAGAATAATGGAAAATATTAGCGAAAATCATATTTTGAGGACAAGTATTAATAGCGTCTATGCTTTAAAAACTAGTGATTACATTTCTTTAAATAAATTATTACTTTATAAAAGGAATAATCTAAAACAGCATTGTGTGTGAAACCATTTTTATCATTGCAGCTGCATAAAAACTTCTATTAAAACAATTTTCAATTGTTGTTTGAAAGTGACAGAATGTAAAAAATTGTGTTTATAATAATCAAAAACAAAAAAATGATAAATTACTTTATCTAATAAAGCAATCAATATGCTGATTTGCATAATATATGAAGTAGAAAACATAAGAAAATGTGTACTAAATAAATAAGGAAAATAAAATTGTATATTGAAATCAAATCAACAAAAATATTGAATGGAAAACGGAAAATGTTTTTGTTGTTTTATATGGAAAAAATGGCTAAAAATTTGTGATTGTTTTCTCAAATGCTACATTATTTAAACATCATGATATCTAACACAATTAGACTAAAATAATAATAAAAGATATTTTTATTGTTAGAATTCTGATAATTTTTAATTATTTTTTAAGCCGCACAGATTTAGTGTAAATAATGTCTTCTTAAATTACAATTAGAACACTCGGAAACTTTCAGTAATTACGTTTCAGTAATTGACAATAAAAGAACTTAGAAAAATGCATCAGAATTAAAAATTTTATTACTCATAAGATAGAAATTGGAATCAGAAATAAATTTCTAAGGGTAAAATTAAAGCAAAATTTGCATTTATATAAAAATATACCAAATTAACTGATTTCGTTTGAAGTAGAAACGAAGGAAAACATTCATTTAACAGAATAGAGATATTTTTTTTAACATAATTTAGAATATTATGATATAACCATTAGCTTGGTTCTTCGTTGTTTGTATCTATCGATTAAAATTATAAGTTTACTTTCTTGTTACCATAAATAAATTGAAATGAAAAGACATTATATATATACGAAACGGAAACATGAGGAAAAGAAACATGTTAAAAATATTTAATAAAATAAAAGATTGAATATAATAAAAATATTAAATAAAATAAAAATCATTCTTTTCCTTTTTTCTTTATATATATTTATTGAATTTAAAGTAATTTTGCGCTGAAGTAAATTTATATATAATCCCTTGAATATAGCCCGCTTTATTCAAGAAAAAATTATCGTCACGCTTATCGGGACAAGTTCCATCACAACATAAATCAACAATATAAAAAAACCATTCTGCCAACATTCCGTTATTTGGTATTCAGAAGATCTCCTGTTTCAAACGATGGATAGACCGGCTATTTTCTTCTCGAACCCTTTCAAGAGCCCCTTACGTCCCTCCAAGTATGAATGTAGACCCCAGGGCATATATTTACAAATATAAAAAAAGATTCTTCTCGTTTTCAGGTGTTTATCCTTGGCCATCAACTCGTTCACGACCTCATGCCCTTGCCGAAACTGAAAGTCAGCCGCTGGGCCATTCAAGGGAATTCGTGCCCATCTGGCATAAGTCAACCAGCGAAACGTACCAGAATACCCAGATTCTGCTAAATTTTAATGTAATGTACTGAACCTGAAATTTATTAATATTAATATTTTCTTCTAAAGCAATTTTTAATGAAAGTTTCATTTCCACCAGTAAATAATCCATGTTTTAAAAAGGTTATTAAATAATGTTGAACTAAATTGAAATGATTCAACAGTAGCAAGGTTCGCAGTTCAAAATGTAAAATCATGAGAGTAAATAGAAATAATAGGAATGAATTAAAAGAAATCAAATTATGAACTCGAATAGTCTATTAACAAAAAAAGAGTATCACATTTTTAACCTTTTTAATCTACAAAATTCCGTAGTTCTAATTGAATAATCTAATATTCGTCATTTGTATCCAGGATATCCCAGATTTATTTTAAAAAAAATCAAATCGTATGAAAAGTTTCTTTTAAAACATATTTTAATAAAATAAAAAGAGGTTGCTTTGATGCTTTAAATATATGTATATAAATATTTTGTCGATTTTAAAAGTTATTTGTCTAATGAAATCAATACCAAACCTTTTTACACTCTCAACGAAATCTTACCTCTTGAGCAAATTTTGGTAATCTATGTCCACAAATATATAAAATGGTGCATTATCTGCTTGAATGTAAAACTTCACACCTTACATGTATTTCATAGTAAATGTATATTCTTCAGTTTTTAAATAAGTTTTAATTGCGCTTGTGAATTTCAATCTGCGTGTAGTAATGACACATTACGCTATTCTAATAAACTTTGTCAATCATATTTTGAAATTTTTATCACACCAGTTGTATTTCATAAAGTGATAATTATTAAAAAGGAATGCACAGTTTTAGTTCACTAAAGAATCTATTTTAGTATTTATTATTCACAATAGTTTAACGATACAATTCAGTTATAAATATTTTTACTATTGGTTGCTTCTTCCATTCATTCTATATATCAGTTTTTATACACATAAGAGGTTACAATAAACATAAATTTATTTATTAAATATTATAGAGAATATTTCTTTACAATAAAATCCATTGAATCTATGTTAAAATCATTCCTGCAATAATTTTTTTCCTTATCATTATAATTATTCTTCTAATTCAAAAGATAACAAGCAATAATAACTATATTCAACTTATATATATATATATATATATATATATATATATATAAAGCATAGCTTATTTGTCAAAAGAAATGAAAATCCAAAGAATGCTATCAAACACGATATCGAGGAAAATTTCGCTAAACCCTTTCATATCAAAAGCACCTACTTACACCACTTGTCTTCTTAGCGTACCACGTGAGAAACTTTCACTGCTTTCTTTTTTTTTTATGTAATATGTTACCGAATCTTCTTCGACCAATCCCATGGATGCCGTGTTGAGACAAACATGATATTTTCTTTTTAATTTTTTTATTGATAATATTTTTAACTGAGAAGACGGTTGAAAAATTGGTATATAAGGGGTGGCTCTTTCAGGTGTCTTTACCCATCTCTTGCTACTTTTTCCAGCTCGCAAGCTAAGAAGTATATCCCACCGTTTTTTCCACGCCATGAAAACCTTGGTAAGTTACTTCATTTCTTAAACCACGATATATTTCAGATGACTTGCTTCATCATTTTAAAAATAATATCGCATTAATAATTTGTTATATTTTTGCATTACTTCGTCTTCTAGTAATCCTTATGCTTCACCGAAGCATTTGTTAGAAAAATTATTTCTGAATGTGAGATTTATATCTGAAGCAAATCTGATTTTTATTCACATAAACAATGTGCTTTGTCAAATTGTGCTCTTTTTTAGTTAAAATATAAATGCATTTCAAATTTTAAATAAAAAATGACACAACTCTTTTTAGTGTTGATTATAACAAAAGATTGTAGACATCAAGAGAATATTTAAAAAAATAATGTTTTAATAAATAATAATATTTAAAAAATATAATATTTTAAAATTTTACAGAATTTAACTTGATAAATTTGATACAAAATTAACCACTATGCTTAACTGTTATGTAGAAGCAAATACCTTCAGTAGTCTATAATCTTAAGTTCTACATTGACTAATTGATTTTTAATAAGCATATTATATTTAAATACATAAATTTTATGTGACTCAACCTTATTCTGTCTACTATTTTCTCTGAATTAAAACATAACTTCAATGTTTCTCATCGAAGACTGGATTCAAGTACTTAATAAAGTTTTCTATTGCTTCACTGTTGTGTACGCAAAGTATCATTCTTAGGCATTGCATTACAGTACCATTTGGGTTTAGAAACTTGGGATTTAGGTGGTAATAGGCCACAGAACTCAAATAAAAACATTTAGTGTGACTTAGTATAAAATATAAATCTTTTAATTTCAACAAATAGACTTCCTTCCATTCTAACCTTAATAGAAAAACATGGCAGCTTATCTTTTTTTTTTTTTTTTTCATTAATATTTTTTATTCGAGTTTCGAATCTGGAATCACTGCAAAGAAAAAAAATTACATTCTTAAACATTAATAAATTACTCATCAGCTTAAGTGCTTGATAATTTGTACAATATTATTTATTCGACTATAGATTAATTTTGAAACTTGTTCTTTTAGATTTCACTCGCTTTCATCCTCGTCGCTGCCAGCTTTGTTGCAGCTGACTTTGAAGCAGAGAAAAAGGAACCTGTCAAAATCTTGTCTTATCCTCCCAATTACTACTACCCTTATCAATACCCTAGCTATTACTACCCTGCTGGAGCCAGCTACTACAAGCCTATTACATCTTACTCCGGGTATTCCTACGGTAGCTACTACTACCCGCACGTACCAACTACATACTCTAGCACCTACAAGTACGTTGCACCTGCTGCTGTAGCTGCTCCTTATCATTACATTCCCTGAGGCAAGAATTTTTGGAATGAACCCCAGACCACGGTAAGCAAAATCCTATAAATTTCGTTCAATTCAAAAGAATCATATCTAAAATATAATAATAATTACAATATGGTTGTTCAAATTTACAAAGTAAATTATCTCAATAGAACACAAAGTTAGCTCTTAACTAGAAATTCAATGTTGTAATCTATGATAATAATGATAAGTTTAAATTTAATTTAAAAAAATAAGGAAAAAAAATAAGCGCTCGGAAATGTATGTCTTCGGTTCCCACTTTAAGTAGGGATGTTTGTAATTGTTCTGAGTCCATTTGAAATGCAGGCTCCAGTCAATAAGTCCTTATATGCGAAAGTGACCGTAAAGCAATAAACAAATCAACAACTAGAGAATTATTATTCTTTTATCATGAAATATTTTATTCCTAGATGCACTATATTCTTTTCATTTCAATGTTATATGATCCCATTATATATAATGATATAATTCCTTTTTTTTTTCTTTCTCTCTCTCTCTCTCTTTATACAAGCGTTTTTCAAGACCTTTCAACTTCAATTTATTAAAATAAATAGATTCTTTTTACATCTATATACCCATAGAAGTAAAACAAATTCTATGGGTATAAAGATGAAAGTCAATCCATAATCTTGAGAGAAAACATAGCATTTTATACGCATACCAAATGTATTTTCGTTCGGGTGGAATAGAACTTAAAAGGCAAAATTGTGGATTCCAATTTTTACTCATCCCTCAATAAATCTACAGTCTAATTAAGAAAATCTATTTTTATTATTATAAATTCCATTTTTCAAAAACATACTCTCCTTCAAGTGTGATTTATTTATTCCAAAGCTTCTCTAATTTTTCGATTGCCTTTAATAAAACGAGTAATCACTTCTTCATTTGATCTAATTTTTTTCCCTGGAGCATCTTTTTCATTCGGCAAAAATCCAATAGTCACTGGGAGCTAAATCTGGAGAGCATTGTGGGTGGAGTGGCAATTTAAAACTTGATTTTCCCAATTTAATCACTGCGTTTAACCAACACACGAAATTCTTCTCTCTCCATTGTCTTGAAAATTACAAAACTGGAGTCATTAAAACGATCGTAACCTCTGAACTAACGGTCTAAATCCCATGAAATTTTGGCACATATTATTTGAAGATTAGTACTGCCCGGATATCATGTGGAAATGTCAAGAATGTTACCATACATGAGTTAGACTGGGAACTTATTGAATGATTAATATCAACATTATTCAATGATTATAGTTCATCATTGTTACAACTGCAGATCCATTAGTTGCATACAGTCCGGAAACTTTAGCTCAGGATAAGGTAAATAAATCCGAAAAATAGAATTCCCATTTCGAATGAAAATGCAAAATAGAGGTAAGAGTATTAATTTGTACTTATAAAGATTTCCAATTTGCTAAGGATGGAATTGAAAACATTCTAAACCTAAGTTATGAAAAACATACAGAACTTTATTTACATTTGATGAATATATTATTAATGTTTCAGTCCTAAAGCGTGACGTTTTAGGACTGAAACATTAATTTTAATGATAGAACACTGGATTCTACAAATAAAAACAAATTTAACATTCTGAAACTTGCATTTTAAAGCCTTTTTTTGTCTAAAATTATCGATCCATATTTATAAAATTCATATCGATACAAATTTAAATAAAATAAAACTTTCAATAAAAATATTTAATTTCACATCAAACTTTTCTTTCATGAAAAACTTTTTCTAAATGTAGCTTAATTATTTTCATTTAATGTTACATCAAAAAAATAACTTTGAATTAAACATTTGATTTAACAATATATATATATATATATATATATGGGGTATAAAAAAATCTAGTACATGCATTTTTATTGTCATTTATAGCTTAAGTTTATTCATAAGAATAAGAGATTAAAGTATTATAAGAGAATAAGAGATAAGTATTAAATTGCCATCTGAATTTCAATTATTTTTCTATAAAATCATACAATGCGCTTAAAAATTCTGTTCCCTTAATTTGAATATTTCAAGTGTTTGAGAAATTTTGATATTAAATAAATGCTGTATTAGTATTTATTACTACTGTTATGTAAAATATCCTAAGTATTCATGAAGTTTCGGAAGATTTGGTAACTGATATAAGAACTCATAGAATCATTAATATGTAGCCTCATGAATATGCTAAAAGTATTTAAGACTCATTTTTTTTCTGAGATTTATGTGACCAAATTTATAAAGGCATTTATGTAATCATTATTAGGTTATTAGGTAAATATATTATGTATTAAAGGTGCCTTCATCAACACCTCTTTCGTATATATGACAATTATCACTAACTTGTGATTCGGTGCTTGTATTTTATAATTGACAATTTAAATTCTTTATAACTGTTATAGTTTATATTATTTGATAGATAATAACATGTATCAAACATATATTACATTGATTCGAACTTGGCGAATGTTTTTCTAAGCCTTGAAAGCTCTGTAAAAATGTCATTCTTTACTTTTACAGGAAACCTGACCACTGCTGAATTGAACCCCAATAGAAATGACGTCACATCCGTTCCAGTGTCCACTCAAACGTCCTAGATGTCTCTGCAGAAGACCCTGGATAAATCTCTTAAAAAGAGCTTGATATGATGCCATTGAATTGGTCCATCTCACTAACCCTGTTCTTCGTCTTTTAATAATAGCCTCCGCAAACTCTGTTCTGCTCTCTTGTTCTGTTTTGTTGTTCTAATAAACTCATTTGTTGCAAATGTTTCCCTTATTTCTTAGAAGAACATTTCAGCATTACACAGAATTGAATATATAGTTTTCAATTTTTAGATGCATAATTTTAATTTAAAAATAATTGAATAAAACTAAATATCATTTTTTAACGACACTGAGAAACAAAAATATAAATTTATATTATTTTTCAAAGACTTGAATTCCTTGAAATTAATTATTAATTATTTAATAAAAATAAAACTTTATTAAATTATTCGGAATACATTCTGTGGTTGAAATCTTACCTCGAGTTCTAATTTGTATGGCCGTAAGTCACTGGTTACGAAATGTCAATAGCTAAATCAAGCTCATTATTTTCACTTTTACCAATTCATCTTTTGTAAAGATGCATTTAATTTACTTCATTAAAATTTATCATCATTAAGTTTAAATTCAATTATGCGTTAGAAATTTCTTTTAGCGTTGTATCTTTTACCGGTGTTAAATATTAATTCACATGAAAGGTTTCTAACTGGATGCTCCAAAACCGTGTCTTTATTTAATTGGAAATCTCTATATTCAATTAAAAATAGAGAGCTTTCTTAACATTTGTATTTCATTAATTCATTTTTTTATATTGACGCATTTACTAGGATTTATATCAGGTAGTTCAAATTTTTTCTGTACTTTTATTTACCTTAATTTCTAACAATAATATATAAATATTGTTATAAATCATTTCATCATTATAGATTAGTTTAGGTATAAATTAGTTTAAAATTTTTTATTCAGTATACATAATCCCTAACAAAGATATTTCAGCAATTAAGTAACAATTATTATCAGCAACAGATATTAAAAATAGCAATAAATCTTAATTTCAAGCTAATTTGAAGTTTTAAAACCCGTCTTTTGTTATTTTCACACTGAAATTACAAAAAATTAAAATCAGGATTAACAAGACCTAAACTTATTTCACTAGAGAAATAAAATTGAAAATACTTTAAAGAACACATACCAATTTTTGAATGTACATGTGCATTTTGATGCAATATAAATTGACAATTTTCAAATTAAAAACCAAGTATTCATCAAATGGATTATGCGTCTTTTTCAATTTCCACTATTATTTCAGACTCTCTCTCTCTATATATATTTTGTTCAAATGTTCAGTTTTTAATTAAAAAAATTTTGTTCATTCCTTCAAGTTCAAATATTGTTTTCTAAACTTGTTGTGGATGACACGTGATGTAAATACAGTTTTTTCAAAATTAATTCCTTAGTTAAATTTAATTAACTACTTTTAGCTTTGCATAGAAGGAAAATACACTATTGTATAGTGGTGCTATCTGTTAGCATCAACAGTTACTATATCTAGATTTTTAAATTTCTTGCATTCTTAAATTTATTTATTTTTATTTTTTTGTCAATGAGTTTAAAACTTCTTTTGAAAATTCTACTTTGTGGTTTTGAAATAAATTAGTGAGTGAGAATGTTTTCTAATTTAAAAAATGAATGAAAATTATTTATAAAAGACTTTTTTCAATATAGTGAAATGGAAAGTTTGTAATTCAAGGGCAAAGTTGGTTGAACATTATCATAGAAACTTCAGGTTTTCGGATCGCATCTCTTTGAAGCACAAAAATAATCGAAGCAATAAACTAAACAATCGGGATTATTAATACTTAAAGGAAAATTTTTCCTTGTTGACCTAAGTAGGAATTGACTTTAAAAAACTATTTTATTACTTGTAACTATAAATAATGAATCACACATGGATGTGACGCTAAAACACGATAAAACTAGCAAATTTTGATTGTAAATTTATGACAATGCCTTATTTCGATTACTACAAGAAATGATTAAACCTTAAATTTTGTCCTATTCCATTTAAAAGAGGCAATTATACTATTGCCATAAAGTACTTCGAAATTTTCATACAGATTCTTACTTTAGTTTTAAAATGTTTCGTTTTTTTTTTTTTTTTTTTTTCCCCCTTTATTTATTTAATCGCATTGCATTGCATCATGTAAATCAACTTTAAAGAGAAAAATCCTTTACTTTGAATGAAATTTCTTCCCTGGGGTAACGAAGTAGTGAAACAATGGACATCTACAATAGTAAATTATTTATTAACAAATTACGCAACTGCAAGATTATTTATTGGTTTTAGTGTATATATATATATATATATATGTACACCTGTGATTTGTATATATATATATGTATATACATATACAAATCACAGGTGCGCCATTTTCAAGAGTTATTCAAAAGTGAGCCAAACTGTCTCCCAAATAGGTTGTCTTCGATTCGACAGTTCAAGGGTTTGACTCCCACTTTAAGCTTAAATGTTTGTAGTGGTTAGAAATGTATTTTAAACTGTAGATCCCAGATTAACTAGCCCTCGTGTATAGAGGCGACCTTTGTGTGACAAATAAACCAAACCATTCATTCAATAATTGATTTTGCAGTATGCACAGAAATATTGTTCCATTGGAAGATGATGAAGGCACCTTAATGTATCCTGCATCCCTGTAGTACCATTGCACTGAATAACCAGAGCTACATTCGAGGTGTTGGAGCTCGTCGTCTTCTCGTACCTATAGTGCTTGCCATATGCCAAACATGATGATGTATGACCACATGTGGTAAGCAATTTTCGAGAGCTCCTTACCCATCAGATAGAATCGCTCCTTGGCCTTCTTGTTCTCCCGAACTATAGTCAACCTAAAACATGAGATTCCACAAGCTCGGGATACTCTACCCACTGCTACTCCAAATCAATTTTGGCAATATAGGGAAGCTGCATGGATTGTTGGTTACCAAAGATGCATCCAAAAACTTTTTCATTCAATGTCGACTATCGGGACAGAGTCTATAGTCAATAACAGAGACTATACTAACAAGTGATTTTGTTATAATCCACACATTACAAAAGACTATTTTGAGTCATTTGATCTTCGTACAATGTTATATGTTAAATCAATTTTGCTATACTTTATGATCTTTCTTGGTGTTGCATTTTAAATGGCCAGCAGTGCATTTGAGTTTAATTTTCAATCTTAATATTTGTTTGAAATTTGATAGATAAGATAGGAAAAATTATAAAAATTTATTTCTGCATTCTTCACATGCTATTTATAATTTTATTATATTTTTGTTCTGGTATTCATAAATAATATTAAGAGTTATCACTAATTAATTAAATTTTTGCATAATTAAAAAATGCTAGCTAAACATAAATCACTTATTCTATCAATAAATAACTAATTTATTAATTTCTTTTTTATTAAAATCAACTCTTCCAAAATAACCTTCCCATTTATACTTTCACCATTGATTCAATTGTTGTATGCAGTGTTGAGTGCTTAAATAACCACTCCATTTATCAAAATGCTATGCAGCTGCCCACATTAAAAAACAGGAGGGCCAATTCAAGATCAATCTTTCTGAAGAAGAAAAGTAATTTAATATTTTTTGGTCAGTTAATTTTTCACATTAAGATAAATTTTTCACATTATTATAAGGTTTAATACTTACAAAATTATTAGACATAACTTCTTATATGTTTTTTCTTATATAAATAATTTTTGTAAATAAAGTATTAAAACAAATTTTGCTCTCAAAAATTTATCATAATTCTTATCATCAAAGTATAGATCAATCTTTACTTAATGTCGAATGATTCTCAAATTTTTCATAAAATAGAAGTCATTGGGAACAGAAATGGTTGCTGAATATGTAGCGTTCTAGGATTCATTTCAACGGTTTATGATTAGCATTGAGTGTGGATATTTGTACTAATTTTGTTTTCAATTTAAATTTCATTGACACTAGTATTAATAAGTGTATTCATAGGCCAGCCGCAAACTATCGGCGATTTCGCCGGAAACACCTAGCAGAGCGAAATTACCGTGAATTCACCGCCGAAGGAATGGGAGGTAACTATGACGTAGATGTTTGACGTCATCGTTCTGTTCAACCAATGAAACTTTTATTTACATTATATTGAAATCTTGTTTTGAATGAGATCGACATCTGAATTTACTCATTAAATTGTAATGCATTCCTAACGGTTTAAAAATTTTATTAAATTTATGGAAGACATTAAATATTGAAATACCACGAGGTTAAATTAAATGCGAGAACAAAGAATAGCAAAAACGTAAATCGAAATACCCACTGTCGCCGGAACCCTGCCAGATATATTTAACATGCTTGAAAACAAAAAGTGTTGCTCGGAACGCCTATTTTATGACGTTTTCTGACGTCAATCCTTCGCCGTGTTTTCGCCCAGTGTTGCCCAGTGTCGCCGAGCTTCGCCGGCGTCAGTTTTCCGGCGAAATCGCCGATAGTTTGCGGCTGGCCATAAGCCAAATTAAATCAACCACATGGCTATTAAAGAAGCAACTAATCTTCGGTGGAGAAGAATTGTAACGATTGTAATTTTAGCATACCTAGCTGCCTTGT
This sequence comes from Latrodectus geometricus, assembly GCA_026290005.1. NCBI lineage: Eukaryota > Metazoa > Arthropoda > Arachnida > Araneae > Theridiidae > Latrodectus > Latrodectus geometricus. Next base: position 209,583 of record JAPDSC010003936.1, on the reverse strand, counting down.
CTGGGTATAAAAATGTAATAAATTAGAATAGGAAAAATAAAATAAATAATCATACATATATCATTTAAAGATAAAGCTGAATAAAAATATAAAAAAACTAATTCCCTTAACAAAACGTAAGTATCATAATATCGCCTATTATAAATTAAGTCTGTGAAAACTCAGTAAGTCCAAAATGAAAGAAAAGATTCCTGTTTTGAAAATTGTTAGTTCCTCATCAATTTCATTAAGTTAGATCAACCAGCTGTAGACTAGTTATCTATTTAAAAGATAGACAGCTATCTAATCTAACTTTTTCTCTTACGTTTCAAAACAAAATTTTTCAAAGGTATTTTTCTAGTGTGTTCTGTATTTTGTAATATTGGATATATTAGTTAATTTTATTATTTATAAATATTTTTCTGAGTTATGATACTTTCAAAATGAATGAAAACAAGACTGATATGACATTTAGGAATTTTCCACCATGTGAGCGAGATTTATTCCCTCAAACACAGCATTGCGAAGATGAACTCAATCTTAAGCATCCGAATGCAGAACAGAAATTAGTAATAGAAAAATTTCAAAATGCACATTTCATTTGAAAACTGAACTAACACAGATAATTATCTATCTCAATGGTATTACGAAAGTTTCGTTTACACGTTAAGGAAAAATATTGATTAAAACTAATAAATCAGAATCAATGATTGAAATTTGCTGTACTCACCTTATTCTCAAAGACCCTGGGACTCCTCAAATTTATAAAGATAGGTTCACTTCGAAATTTCTGCTAACAAATTTCCCATTGCAGTACAAGAAGATTGTGGCCGAACTTCTGTTTGCTGCCCCTCTCGCCGTTTTTGGGAAAATACAGTATCAACTGTAGGACATTCCAAAGATATTTACTATATTTTAAGTATCCCTTAAGAGAGTTTTTGCATGCACAGACTCGCATTTATACCTAATTGAAGGATCTTCAATTACTACTGCTGATCAAGCAGATCTACATTATTTATTTTTAAGGGTTACCACTAGCCTGCAGCACAGACATTAACTACTCCTACAATTAACCTTTTCCTTTGACAGAATTTCAGATAGTGACTGTCTAGTGTAAAAAGAAATCGGCTGTTCTTGATAAAATTTCAGTATAAATACAAGACATTAACCTTGATAATTTTAACAATCTTGTAAACATTTTAAATAAACCATGGATAACAGGAACAGTGCTAGAAAAATATGGGAAAAATCCACCATTGTCCCTTTTCTAAAAACCAGGAAAAATATCTGATGATTTCAAATCCTACTGACCTATTTTTCTTACCAACATATTTGTGTAGAGTATATGATTATAAAGCAGCTTATTGATTTTGTTTCTTTATCACCATTTTTTAAGTCAAATTACCACATATTTTTGCCAAATAGAGGCAACATCATTCAATTATATCTGCTCGTTTCTCCAAAAAGTTTATACATGTTACAATAAATAATGCTAAAACTTATAATTTAGTATAACCTGATGGATTAATTTGAAAATTATTAAAAGTAATACATCTCTATAGATTCATAATTTCATCATGACCAAAGCTTCCAAATTAAATGGAGATGTGGTATCCATCCAACCAAGTGACTCCACATAGGGGTATTTCGCAAAAAAGGTGATATCTCCTTTTGTTTTTAATGTTTTTGTGTTAAACATGAAATTATCCCTGATGGCATTGATTGTTTTATTTATGTATATCATGTAACTTAGTTAATTATCTAAAAATTCCATTTTAATTTACTTCGACAAAAAATTTGTTTTCTTTAGTATTTAAAAAATTTCGTGCTATTATTTGTCTCAAAATCACAACCAATAAATACAGTTTGAAATTCTTGTGTTAAAGAATTTAATTTGGCATTGTAATCTGCTGATTTGGCTCTGCAATTTGCTCTTGACAATGAGATGGGTCCAAATAGGATTCAGTCATATTTCTCAAATTCTTATGTTCCATCTTGAAACCTTTTTAAAAACATAATGATGCATTTTTGATTCAAAGTTTATTATAATTTATGATTTAAAATTTGATATAACTGACTAAATATTAGAAAAATGTTACAGATGATGATGAACTATTATGTTGGAAATAATTTAAAAGCTGCTCCAAAACTGTTATTTAAAATATTAGTTGTACCCAATTTATTTCCTTTTGACACTTTTTAAATCTTTCAGTGTTTAACAAATTTTCATTAAATCGTAATTTTAATAGGCTAATTGTATAAAAAAAATTTTTTTCAGTATTTCAAACTCTGCCAAAGAATCAAGTGTAAAGGAAAAATTCATGTGATATTGTTTCATTTATTGGAATCTATAATACTATATATTTTTCAAAATCTGCCCATTGCTTTCACATTGTAACATTATTTTGTCCTTTGTTGTTGGTTATTATCAGCAATGGTTTCAATTTACTAATTTTCTTTGTCAATCATCTGGTAATTACAAAAAATATCTATCATAAATGAACTATTTTAATTATTGGATGTTCAATATTTCTCAAAATTATCAATATTCAATGCTTTAATATCAAATATTTTACATTTGGGAAAATATTAAAATGTGTATATAAAAAATAATTTCAAAATATTTTTAATTTATGCTATGAAATAATATTCAAGTTATATGGTTATGAAATATAATTATAGATACCATAAGATTTTTTATGAATAATAGGATATTTATTTAAAGTAAGGCTGAGTTGGTATTAATAATTGCATGAACTTTACTCTTTTATATAGTTCCTCATTTTTAAACTCATCTTTTCTCTCCAGCCTACGCCAGTAAATATTCTAGCATTTGACTCAACAGTTTTTAAGGTTTGATTCCCAGTTCTTCTCAAGCATAGATGTTTGTAGTCATTCCAAACACTTTAAATTGTTAGTCACAGTCTAATTAGCCACTATGTGCAAAAAATTATCATTAATCTGGAAACAAATCCTAACCATATTGTAAATTGTAAAGTCTTGATTCTATTAGTAAGTATTTGCAAAATTTGATCAGAGTGACAAATCAAAAACTAAAACCATTTGAAAATGATTGTTTTTGTGTAAATGTTTGTAAACTAGTTTTAGCTGACTATAAAGAATAGAAGAAAAAATATTTTAATAAAATAATTTATCCACAAGGATATTTTCATAGAAATATAATTCAAATCATTAAATTTTGTGATTTATATTATATTATTAGTGTTCTCATTTATCCAAATTGTAGTCATTGCTTAGCTGAACAACTATCACTCTACCTTCAATTTAGTAGTTAATGGGATTGATTCTCATCTTGGATATAGATATTTGTACCATTTTGGAATCCATATTTAAATTCTATGTATTGTTTGTAATTTTTGGCAACTAGTCCAGCAAACCCAAAGAGGGTTTACAAGACCAATCCAAAAAGTCGTCACAGCATTTGTAAACCAACCATTATTTAAATGATTATAGTCATTTTTTTAACATTGTTATTGAATAAATAATTTTTTGCTGCAATATGTGAATTATTTTTAAGTGAAGAATACTGCAATGAACATTTGTGAAATAATTACTAAGAAATTGTTATTTTAAATAAAAAAATTTGGGTAAAATTTGTATCTGAAAAATTAAAAAATTTACCAGAGTACATATTTTTTTTTAAGTATTTGCATTTCAAATTAATGAAGTTCCATAATAATGACATCCTCCCTGAGTTCTGAAAAAGTTTTGAAAGATGTTTATTTAGTATGTACCTAGTTTTCTGTACAACTGAGCAATTGCTTGATGAATTCTAGAAGCTGGTCCAGATATAGAAGGTAATTTTACATAAATGAAGAAAGACTAATGAACATGTCCAGTGTGGTTTGAGTCTTATTTCAACTCCTTGATTTTTGAATTTGATTAAAGAATTATTATTGCTATTAATGTTTTTTTTATTTTTTACCATTATTTTCGTCATTTTATTTTTTGTTTTAATTGTATTCCTATTTACTGTATTGTTATTTGTTGCTTAAAATGTTATGTCTGAAATCACAAGATTTAGGACTCTTTGATTTTTTATTTTTAAATGAATATTATAAATTGGAAAGTTTCCAAAGATTATGAAAAGTTTGTTTTCTCTTCAGTACAAGATGATCACAAATCCAGCTAATTTTAAAGAATTGCAAGGTTTTATTAAATAAATACATTCTACTATAAATTCATAATTTAATATTAATTATTATTATTAAATTAAACATATATAAAAGTTATACTTTGATTAATTTTTATAATTGACTACATAATCATTTAAAGTTGAATTATTAATATAATTATTTTAAAGCCAGCATTTGTAGTTAAGATTATAAGAAAAATTTCTGGATGCATGAAATTGAAAATTTTAAAATATAATTAGATTTCTTCCTGATATACATTTCTAAAATGACATATTTTCTCTTATAGTTACAAGTAATGAGGTTAGATTAGAGAAAAGAGATAAGGACAAATTTATGAAGACTCTATCAATGCTATTAAGTGATTCATTCTACATATAAAAAGTAATATTCATCAAATGTGTGTAAAAATTCTGGATTCTATTTTTAATTTTATTTATTTTCTTTATTTGAAACAAATATAATGGTACATTGCATTATTAATATACTAGTAAGCTCAAGACAATTTTGTTTTCTTAATATTGGATTAAATGAGAAAATCAGTATTCTGTATTTAAAATTGCTTTAAGTAAAATAAAATAGTTATTAAGATATCAGTAGAATTATGATATTCAGTTACAAATGTGTTTAAAATATTAATTCTCAAAAAAATGATAAAAATAACTTTTATCACTATTTAAATAATTTTATATTAAAATTTGTACAATTGTTTTCTCCAGAATTGTTTTCTCACAAAAAATTGACTGTAACAAATGCTTTACTAAACTCTTAATTATATAACAGTTGGAATAAATGTATTTTTCAAGGGATTTCAGCTGTTTATAGAAAATTAATTTATAAAATAGCTTTGAAATTATTTATTTTTCACTTTAACAATTTATCATTAGTTATTTCATAGAATAACTGGATAGGTGTGAAATTTTTAATCAATTATATACTTTAATTGATTTGTCTAATTATTGCATGGATTACTTAGTTATTCTATGAAATATCTCAATTTAACTCTTTAATGATAACATATGTACCTCAACTATTTTTTATATCAATGTAAAAAATACATGAACTTACTTTAATTAATCTGAAGAGGCAACTTAATTACCTATTATGTGTAAAATTAGTAATCCTCCTGAAGTGTGAGCTCTTCATATAACAGGTATAATTTAACAATTTTAACTAACCTTTTACATAAATAATAGATATGTGAAATGTTTTATTATGTGAATCAAAAAGTTAATTAGACTTTTAAAATATACTATATAAATATTTGAGAGAGAAGAATTTCCATTTTTTAATAGGTTGTATTTTTTAAATTAATTTCTTGCACTATTTTATGTATTGCACTCCCCATGACAGATCATATTAAAATAATTTACCATATTGTTAGCATTCAAATAGAAATTTATTACTTTTTAATATTATGCTAAAAGTATTCTAAAGAATTTTTTATGTATTTAATTATGCTTACCTTAAGTTTTTTTTTTTCTGTTCCAGAGCATTCGTTTTTTTGATATACTGAGTACAAATGGAAGCCTTTTCCTCAAAGATATATTGTTGATTAATTAACAATGAGTGAGTCTTTCCTATCTAACAGCAAATTACCAGATGGTTGGATCAGGGAAGTCAGGATACGAAAATCTGGAAAAACTGCTGGAAAAATGGATATCTATTTTTATAGGTGGGAAATAATGTTTTGTTCATATTTTCCATAATTTTGCTGTTATTTTTATTATTTATTTGTTCATTAAATAAAAGAAATTTATTGCTGCATGTTGCTTAAGCAATAATACCTTAATATAAGATAACAAAAAGCATAAAGCTAGCAAAGAATTTATAATTTGTTCTTACTTTTATATTTGTTATTGATATTTTTTACTAAGGTGATAAAATTTTAATTGTAAACTTTCAACAAGTAATAAAAAAATTTAATAAATTTTGGGCTTATGTGCCAAATTATCTACATCATTTTAGATATGTAATATTAATATTGTAAAATAATCATGTCATTTTTTGTGAAAATAAATTTTATGTAATATTTTTTTATACAAAAATTTTATTAAAAAATTTTTTTTAGTCCTGATCGTCAAATGTTTAGATCTAAGAAAAGTCTATTGCAGTTCTTAAAGCACACAAATTCTCCTCTTCAAATTGATTGTTTCAACTTTAATGTACCTGAAAAGGATTCTGGATTGATCCTGACTGAGAAAATGGTTGATAAATCATTTGCAGAAAGGTAAAGAAAATAATAAATTTTTTTAATAAATGAATTTTAAAATTTCATTCATTTTTTTCCATTATAATGTGTGAATCCTTTATAAGGCTCATGAAAAGATTATCAGTTCTGAAATTTAAAATACTTTGAATTAAAATGTTTGAGAATCCCCCATACAGATATTGGTCTGTGACCCATAAAAATTGTAGGCAATTTTGATAATGAAAGTTGTTACCTTTTGTTGGGCTTGTGTACATTACTTTTTGTGTTATTATTATTCTTGAAAATAACTGTTAAATGTTTGTTAAGGAAAGCTGTAGTATTTAAAGAATTAAAATTTGATATGAAGTTAAATTAATATTTGAAGAATGTTAGTAATACTGCATGTGTTGCTATTACTACTGCAAGTAAATTTTATTTAAATAAAAGCAATGAAGGCAATATTTTTTCACATTTAATTTAAAGTCTATATTTACCTATTTTGGAGATTTTTTATATTCATTACATAAAAGAACTTTCTGAAAGTTGTGATTAATGTATTTATTCAATCGAGTATCCCTTTCTTGCTAATTAACTTTGTTCTTACTTTCTTAAAAAATATATTATATATTTTTAAAAAAGTTAAATGTAGAAATTTTTCTATTAAAAAAGAAATCTTTTATGCATATAAAATTCTTGTTTTTTATATATCAAATTTTTGTGTAATTGAACTGAGAATAGTTACACTAAATGGAATGAAACTTGTATAACATATTATTACCCTTGCCAACTAAACTAAAGTTTATTTTTATATGTTCTTACTTTACTCATTTTGTTTCTAGCTTATCTATATGAAACCATATTTTGTTGTGCAAAGCTAAGTGAACAATAAATATTCAAAATAGCTAATTTATTTATTTTTTCCAGGCACTGTTTTTCGTCAAAAGTTATGTACATTTTTCCACTGGTCCATTATCTAAATATAAAGTATAGAGTTAATTAATCTTAATCAAATATTTCTTTACCAAGTCAGATGTATAAATTTCTAGCATTTTAACAGAATTAAGAAGCAATGTACTAAAGCAACAAAAGCATTGTTTATAATTTTATTTATTTTTAGAAACTTCTGAAATTCTTAATGTGTTTTCTTTATATTTCTTTTTATGTAGTTGCATCAATAATGAAAATGTTTATGAAGAATATCCATCAGAAAGCAATTATGCAAGTAAATTTTGAATATTGACAAGTTATTTATAAATCAGTTAGAAAATTATTTTATTATGTGGAATTTAACTTAGTGCTTATTAATTTTAGAAGATACACAAGGAGAGAAGATTATTTTTAATTCTAAGAGTGAAGAGCCATGTGTTGAAAACTATTGTTTAGATTCCTCTTTTACAGAGATTAAAGCAGGACAAAGTTCTATGAATGAAAGTTTTACACAAACCTCTCAATCTCTAGAAGCATGTGAAGAATGTATAAAATTACCTCATTTAAAAAATAATCATTTGGAAAAATGTGTTGAACAGCCTCATCAAAAACTAATTAGAAACAAAACTTCTGGTAAAAAATTTGCTTATTATTTTTATTATTTCTTATATCTATTTCTACTGTTTATTTTATGGAACTAGCTTTAATGACCCTGTACTAAAAGGGTTGTTTTTTGCGTCATAGTTAAAATTATATCTAGTATTCAAAATCTTCAAAGAAAAAAAACTTTCTAATTTTTTGGTTTTAATAAAAAATAATTTTTTGGTGATAATAATTTCTAATTCTGTTGTAAATACGATTGCATTTCATGTATATTTAATATTATCAAATAATCAGAAAATAATTAACATTGTATAATTTATTTAATACTTTAATAAATGAAATATTCAAACAGGAATTAGATAAAAAGTATCAAATGATTACTTAAATTTTCATTTATAGGCATTTAGTTTTTATTTAATCTTTGTTTTTACCTTATTTTTTACTGCTGTGTTACTTTGTTTATGAACAAAATGTTTGCTAAATATGAAGAGAAATTTATTATAGTTCATGCAAACAATGAATGAAGGTTCCCAAAAAAATACATTTATGGTGTAAACTTCATAATAAAGTTGGAGTGCTTATTAAGTAGTTTCTAAACATAAAATTATCAATTATGTTAATTAGCTTTATAAAATTATTAACTTTTTAGTATCATTCAATGAATAGAGATTCAAAAAGTAATTAAAATAGAATATACATATCTAGTTCTATTTTAGTTTGCTTGCAAATTCTTAAAAAAAATAAATAAATAAAATAAGTGAATAAATTTGAGATATTTTATTTTACCCTGTTGAAGATTAAAAATCTCTTGATTTTAGAAGATGATAATTAAAAGTTGTTTCAAATCAATGTAATGAAGTGGGGAAAAAGTGATGCATCATAATTTTTTGTTCCAAATATATGGAGCAAATAAAAAATTATATACAGCAAACATATTATCAAGCATATTTTGGAAAGTTGTTATGCACAGGAAACAAATAAACAACAGTTGAAAATTAAATGAAAACTCTAAATAAAAGTAATTATTGCAGCTAATCTCATAAAATGAAGTTAATAAATAATTCTCATTATTTTATAAGGTATATAGTTATTTAATTTCTGAATACTTATAAATTATATAATAGTAAACTGAGTAAAATAAGCTAATGTAAATTTCTTTTTAATTGATAAAAGAAGACCCATCAATTTTTTTATTTATCATGAATAAATATAGCAAAAGTTATGAAATATATAATTTTGATATGAAATATAATTTTGATCTCATTCATGTATTAGCAGATTACCCCAAGTTCAAATTGCACTTAACTTATATATTTGTTTTGTGTTGTTTATTTTGTTTCATGCTGAAGCAAATATTTTTTTGCTGATGGTTTAGTATTTTTTATGCTTCAATTTTATCACTTAAGTGTTTGTGTGTTATTTTAAATTAATACATTTGTTGTTCTCTAATTTTTTATAAACAAATATGAAAAGGAGCGTGTGTTGCATTTTAATATTTTATATTTAATCTCATTTATAAAACAAAAATTACTAAAATGGTATGCAATAATTTTTTTTAGTATTATATTTTGTGTGATAAAGTTTCCCTTTATTACATTTTAATTAATATTTTGTGTATTTGACATAGATATTGTTAGTATAAATTATTCCAATGTTTTTATTTGTTAAATGATTAAAATTTTAATCCTCAGTTACATTAAAAATTCTTCAATTTTAATCTAGATTTATTGAGTTATCTTAGAATGCATATACATAAAATAACTCAAAAATTATTGTATTATATAAAATATTTATAGTAGTATTAATTTTAAATTGATTTATCATTAAAAAAGTGAATTCTTAGTATTGGGATATTCCTCTTGCTTTTTGATATTTTATCTTTTTTAACATACTTCAAAAGGAATATGAGGAAAGATATGTTTCATTTTTGATTCTTTAAAATGTAATTTTGCATGTCATGGTTTAATTGTTTGTTTTGTTCTTAAAATTTATAATTATTTCTCATTGTATAACATACCCATATTACTTTATATTGTTTTTGTAGTTTAGTTATCAATAGGCAACAATTACTTTTAATTGATTCAATTACCTAGAGATAACTAAATGATACAAAATTATTTTTCTTATTGTTTTTCTAAATTTGCTATGAAGACTTGAATTAACATACATTTTAAACCTTAATTTGTGTGTGTGCATTAATTGTATAAATTTTGTCATGTAATAAATAAGCATTAAAAACAATGTCAATTTTAATAAATTCTTTATGAATTGAACATTTTTTTCTGCTTTATTTATTTTAAAATGTTTTGAACTTTATCATTTTTATCTATATTTCACAACTTTTTAAAGATTACATACATTGAATAGTTTTATTACTTAGTGTATTTTATTTTATTCATTAACATTATTATTTTTATTACATATTTATGTACTAAATGTGTTTAATACTATATAATCTGGTTGTTTACAGATCTGTTGCACAAAAATTCATTTTTACCAAAACGAAGTCATTATTTTAAATTTAAAAATATATCCTGTCAAGAATCTATTCCAAATTATTTTAGAACAAATACAAAATGGAACCCACCAAGATCACCTTTCAATTTGATGCAAGAAGATCTATATCATGATCCTTGGAAAATGCTTGTAGCCACTATATGCCTCCAAAAAACCACTGGTAAGACCAAAATCTTTGTGTAGTTAAATCTTTAATACTAAATATCTTATAAAAACTTATTTGTCTAATTTTCATTCTCTAAATATATTTATTAATCATTCAATTCATATTTGAATTCTATCTCTCATTCTCCCTGAACAAAGAAACACTTCAAAGGCAAAGGATTCTTTTAGGTTAATTTTTAATATCAATTCTACCGAATCAAATGAAATTATAAAAATAGTGTTAGTTCATCTCCTATTTTGCAAGATAGAATTTTTCTGTCTTTTGCATTTTTCCATACCATTATTTGAAAATTATTTACTAGATTTTTTTTTTAATTTTATTTATAGCAATTGATCATCTATATTACTTTTATTTTAATAAAATTTGTTCCAATTGATATATTTTTATATATTAATTGAAAGCTGTTTTAATTGATATTTTTGTGTAATAACATTTTATTATTATTCATCTTAGCCATGTTTTTGATTATTTATTTATTCTAATATTTGAAAACATTTTTAGCCCACACAAGGATAATTGAGCGGCATTAAATTACTCTTAAGTTAAATTATAGCTTTTTACTAAGTACTATAGCCTGTTACACACCAAAGCTATTTATGTTTCTTCAATTTGAATCTGTGTTATGCAATTGTCTTCCCCTGTATCCAATGATTCCCTTTCATTAATTTCAAGTCTTTCTCTGCATCATTTAGCCATTTGGTGAGGGTTTTTTAAGGTTGACCACTGTTCTGGAAAAGTAATCTATTAAGTTAGCAATACATTGTTGTATATATTTGACTGAACTGTACATTACTAATTACTTAGTTTATTTTTATATTGTTACATTTGTCATTTTTCATAAATCTTATGATTAATATAAAAATATCATTTTATTTACTTAATTTAAAAAATTATCTTTGATTGTTTTTCTGAAAAGAAGCCTGGTGGTATAGTGGTTTAAGTTCCCAATGAATCGATCTGAGATTCGATCTTCGGGTTAGGCAAGGTTGACTTCACCTTTCATTCCTTCAATAGATTGATAAAAGTGAATACCAAGCATGCTTGTCAGCTAAATATGGGGGTTTTGGGTATGGATGATGATCTAACAGGGACATGCTTCACATTCCAGGGCCCTCGGTCAAAAAAAAAATAATAATAATAATAATAAATATGGGCAATATAGGTCTTTGCAAAATGAGGGGTGTGGTGTCATTTAATTTTTTATTTATTTATTTATTTATTTATTTTTTTTTTTTGCAAACATCTGTCAACTCTTCTCATTTGTTTAACATCCAACATTCATTATTATAAAAGGCATTTGGCCTTATCAGTTTTATATGGATTTATATTACTCTTTATGATATATATATTGACTTACAATGATTTCAGAATATATAAATTTATCTGTTAATCTTGTTTATAATTTTGATTTTTATGTTACAGCATGAGATCATTGTTCCCATATACTTAAATTTTTTAACTGTTTTGAATGTATAATTGTTTTTCAAAATGTTTCAATTCCTAATTTTATTTATAAATTTAGTTTTGTCCTCATTAATGGTTAGTTTTATTTTTCCTCGTCCATTTTCAAGTCAGACAAATATCCTAATTACAGCCTATTTTATTCACCCAATGATATCAGTGTTGTCTAGAAATGCTAATAGTTGTGTTCTTTATAAATCAGTTCTGATTTTTCAGTTTAGCACTTTTACAACTTTTTCTAAGGCTATATTAAACAGTAAGCAGGAGAGTGTCTTCCTTCTATAGTTCTTTCTCAGTATTCTATACTAAGCCATATTTAGCTCTGATGATAAAATAAAATTTTTTGTTTACTTTTCTCACTTTTTAGTGTTATGACTGCAAGCCTTATCTATAACCTAGGAATGTTAAATTCCAACATGTTCTTAAGACATGTTCATAAGCCATTAGTGTATTATTTTTCATCCTTTCATTTTCACAGTTTAAAATGTATTATGAATACAGCAAACTCTACCCTCAAGCTGAACTTAGAAATATATGTCATCCAATTAAAATCTCTTCCATATTTCTGATTAAATATGTCATGTTTATAAGTAATTTTATTCATAATTTCTATGTAAATTCATGTAATAATTTTTTTATTTGGTTTTCCTGAAATTTTATTATGGTTGATAATATAATTCTTTTGCTATTTTGAAAAAAGTTTTTGTTTAACCCACATTTGATCCAAATTACTCTTAAACAGTTTATATTTGAACAGTATTTTTTTCCAAATATTATTGTGTTGATGAGAATATTGCATTAAAATTTATTAAATAAGAATACAAAAAATATTTAATTAATGCACATGCTGCATAAGCATTTTTTTCAAGCTAGCTCCTTTTAAAAACTCCATTTTTGTCACAAACTGTAATAAAAAACATCTATTCATACCAAATCCAATCAGCATTTATGATCACTATTTGAGACATTTACATCTTAACTTAGTATAAATCTGATAAATTTAATGCCTTAAAAATTTGAGCTGTTTTAATACTTTTATAAAATATTTTATTAATGATCTTTCAATAACTGAGAAATTCTAATATGATTTATAATTGTTTTCTAGTGTGATTAAGAGGAATAATTTTATCAGGTTTCTGATAAATTTTAAAATATTTTATTTATAATTGATTAATTACCAATGTCACAGGGATTATTGTTAAATGATTTTAGAGTGAATTCATGTATGCAATTATTCAGATAAACAAATTTTATTTATCAACAATCAAATTTATAAAATATTTATCATCACAACCAAATTTTGACATTTATTTGTATATATTTTTATTGCTAAATTTTTAAAATTGCATTCTTATTAAACTGATTATTTACTTTAGTATTGTTCATTAATTTCATTTTATTTTAGGAAAAGCTGTTAAAAATGTACTTTCTAAATTATTTGAACGATTTCCTACACCAAATGCTCTTTTAAAATCTCAGCCTGGTGAAATTTCTAGTATTTTGCAAACACTTGGTTTACAAGTAAAGAGGGCTAAAATGCTTCTACGTTTTTCAGGTAAAAAAACTATCAAGAACTGTTCTTTTATTTGGGCTCAGTTTATAAATCTAAAAAATTATAAACTGAGAAATAAGAATATAATTAACAGAAAAATAAATTCTGTTACATTATTTCTGGTTCTGATTATCTACAGAAAAAATTCTGCAATTATTAATGGTATTTGCATGTAAATTTATACTGGTATAAATAATGTGATCAGTTAAAATTAATTGAATTTTGATATTTTTCTGGTGTACATAATAAGAGATTTTTTTATATTATTATCACGCCTAGAGAAAGAAATCCAACTAACCATGAATTTCAATATATTATTTAGTTAAAATTAAATAATATTTAGAATACTAAATTTAATTCATAATTGTTCTCTGATCTGTTATAAAATAAAAAATTTTTATTACTTCAAATATCCCTCTTCAAGTTAAATAAAATTGATGTGATTGTAAATTTTATCAGTTTTGATTGCATAATAATTGCATAAGAAAAATTAACTACTTAAATATTTGTTAATTTTTCTAAATTGATGAATTTATATGAATAGCAACAATAGTGTTTTATATTAAAATTGAGTAATAGTTAACTCAAGTATGTATCAGGTATTTGTTAGTTAAAGCTGAAAACTTATGTTTGAAATAAAGTATATTTTTTATTTGAGCAGTTCAATATCATGTCTATTTATTAAATAATAATAATAATAAAATATTCATTGTAAGAAACATTAACTTGTTTGTTCTTTAATTTGCATTATTCTTTTAAGACATTAAAATAATCTCATTTCAAAGTATGATATTTATTAAAATCTTAAAATATTTTTTTAAATTTTATTTATTAATTCAATTAGTAAAGGTTTTACTTTAAATTTAAAATTTGTTATGATGTTTTATGCTAAAAAAATGGTTTTGTTCAAAATATATAAAAGCTACAAAATTATTTTTTGAATTAGTGCTTTATTAATTTTGATTTCAGTGAAGATTATTATTATTTCTTACATATTATATTATTTGTGGTGATGGGTAAACATATTATTTATAATATGTAAGAACTTACATAATAATATTTTTTTTATATTTCATACTTGTTTCTTTTTGCCTTTGCAAACTTTCTCTATCACAATCAATATTTAGAATTTAATTTTGCATGGATAGATAAATGAAATTTAAACTTCCCTTCAATATAATTGGGATCTCTTAATTTTTATATTGTCTTAAATTAACATCTTTTTTTTTTTTTTTGTAAGAGATAAAAGCATGTTAAAATTGTTTTAAGAAATGAACTGCTCTACTTTATTTATATTCCATGAAAAAATATTTTATTAAATGCAAAAGAAATTAAAAAAATAACATTCAATTGTTGCTAAATTGCATATTTTTACACTGAAATAACTACATTTGTTTAAAATGATATTCTATGTAGAGAATACATCATTATGTATACTAATGGAAAGCACTCACAGTAATATTACATTGTATAATAGAATGGAAACTTTGCTGATTCTTTTTACTAATAAGATATTGAATAAATAATCATATAAATTTCTAACTCACAAAATGTATTTTATGATTAATTTCCAACTAAGTATATGATTATTTCATATTTTAGTTCATATTAATTCTGTAAATTAGGAGGGAAATTCGAATTTATTTGGTTGCATTACTAATATATTTCATTTAAATGAAATAAATAAATTATAGAAATTAAAACATTATTATTAGATATAAAAAATTATTTTTCTATTTATTAAAAAAACTAAATTTAATGGCACAAAGCCCATATGAGGACTATGGCCTGTAGTGCCTATATCTGTTTTCTTGACCGATGTCCCTGGGGTACAAAGCATGTGTTTTAGTTAAGTATTCAACCTAAAGTGAAATCTCCAGTGTTTATTTACCAAGCATGCTTGGAATTAGGTTTTATCGACCCACTGAAGAAATGAAATGTTTTGTTGGCCATACCCAGCCCAAGAATTGAACCTCAGACTTGTGCCTAGAGAGCATGAAGTGATACCACTACACCATGTGACTTCTTCTATATTTTTTATTGTGGTCATTTTCTTAATAAAAAGATTCACAATTGTTTTTTTGGAAAGAAATAGTTTTTGCATTATATATTTATGATTGTATTAAAATCAAGTGCTTTGAAATGAAATTAGATATCAAAGTAAATTATTCTTTCATTAATTAGGCTAATTTTAAATATAATATGAATATGATTTGTATATTATATTTTTTAATATTAAAAATAAAATTATACAATATTAAAAAAGTAATTAAATTGATAGCTAGTTTATATATTTTTTAATTAGTTTTTTTCTGATAATTTTAGTAGTTGCTGAAAACTAGTTGAATGTTCAGAGTTTCATATTTGCCTACATAAAGATAAAAATAAATATGAAATTTAATCTTTTCAATTTAAATATTATGTCCAATATTTTCTAAGACTAAAATGGAAATTTTTGTAAAATAAACTTTATAACACTTAACATAAAGCCTGTTAATATAATAAATTTTTTATTTAATACATTAATTGTTAAAATAATATTTTTCATTTTGAGTGTTGATTTCTTTTATTCGAGATATTATAATATTTACTGATAATTCAATACAATATTTTTTCACTCTCTCTATAAGGTGCACTGTGCATATACATAATTATAACCAAAGATGTTTGCAAGTTTTATTAAGTTTATGATAAATTTTTTCAAAATTTAAATATTTCAATTTTTTATTGCATTTTTAGCTATTGAAGAAAAATATACATTTGGAAAGCATGAAAACTGTCATCTACTTCTCACATTCAAAAACAAACTTTCTTAAACTATTCATATACAGTTCAGAAGTTCTCTTATTGATATTTTGTAAGTTCAAAAGTACAACTATGCAGATTTAAATATTCCTTATTAATTACTAAAGAAATATCTTGCAAACAAATTAATTTGTAATTTTCTGTATAAATAAATGGTTTTGTCATTTTATTAAGAAAAATTATCGTGATTTATTGTTTCTATTTGGAAATTCTAAAAATATAAAAGGTGTTATTGTTTGCGTTTATCACTTCCTGTTTCTAAAGTGATTTAGACAGCATTTAATATTTATAATTTTCATTACTTAATTAAAGTAAAATTATTGTATAACTCTGAGTTCTTATATATTTAAAGTAATTTTAATTAAATTGTACTGTGCAGCCATAGAAATGTATCTTTATTGTTAGAGTATAATTGAATATTTCATTAAAATGAATATGTTTTTAATATGTTATTAAAAAAAATTTTTTTTCTCATGTAATGAAATATATTTAAAAGAATATGAAATTTTAATTTGAAAAGTCAGTAAACTTGAGTAATAGTAATTAAACAAGAGTTATGATTTATGTTATATATTTTGAATAGGATTTTTTCTTCCCAATAGCCATGAAATATTTTTTCTTTTCTGGAAGGAAACTTCTGCCTACATTATTTTTTTTATATAAGTTGTATCAGAGCTCGAAGTTGTCCTGATATTCCTTAAATTCCTGATTTTTTAAAAAACGTCCTGAAATGTCTTTATTTTACGAAATGAATCCTGGAATTCCTTAATTTCTTATCATATTCCTTTGAATAGTTTAATTTTTAGTAATTTTACATTTTTCAGTGGTAAATTTTTCTTCATGTGGAATGAATATATTTTTTCTTTCAACTGCTTTCTATTCAAAAAGAAATTCTTTTCCCTTTTTTGTTCTTTTTCAAACAGGAACAAGGGTTGGCAAACATTTGTCTCCCCCTGATTTTCTGCCATTGGTTACAAATGTCTGACATCAAAAGAATTTTGGTTTGGTTTAACCATTAAATTCTATTTTTTGCCTTTACTGTCGAAAGATTCTATTTTTAGTATTTATACAACAATTAATAATGATGGCAAAATTGTGAGAATTATTTGCCTACGTTTATGTGCATGCGTGAAATGCTTAACGTGTCATTTTGAACAATCTTGATGGGTGTTTTGAAGAACGTTTATTAGCAAGTTTAAAATTTATTTTTTGAAAAAAATTAATTTTTTTTAAAAATGCCGAAGAAAATGAAATTTTCCGATAAATGATTGGAAATGCAAGATGGGAATAAATGCCTAATTAAGACTAAATAAGAAATGTTGACGATGTTCATTCTGCAGAGTGTTTCATATGCAAAAGTAAATTCAATATTCTAAATATGGATTTTAGACAAGTGCTTGCTCATGCAGATTAAAACACCAGAAAGCTATGAGCTGTTACAAGAATCAAACACTATTTACTATCAAGTCATCAACTTCATCTGAATTTTCAACATCGACTGTAGTAGTGAATATCAAATCATGTCTTCTCAAAACAGCATCAGAGAAAACCATTTTAGTTTTGGTGGCAATAAAAAATAATTATTCTTTTACAACTTTAAAAGATTTAACTAATATTTGAGACATTTTTGATGATTCCTCCGTAGCAAAAAATCTCAAATTATTTGATATAAAAAGTCAGATATATGATTAATTTTAGACTAACTTCGTATTTCTAAATTCTTTTGTTTCAGGATATCGGCACTTCACATTTTGTTTTACTTTTTGTTGAAACTACTAAAATACAAATAAAGAAACAGTTGGATATTTATATCTATTGGTCTGATAAACAAGGAAAAAATGTCATTTGTTACCTCGAATCATATTTTTTAAAACATTATAAGCCAATAAAATTGTAAAAATTTCATTTAATTTTATTGAAAATAATGGTTTGAATTTAGAAAAAATAATGCAGTTGTCAATGAATGGACTAAGAGTTAATTTAGCTGTTTTAAAGTAAATAAATCGTGAATTGAGTAAGAACAAAGTTTACCATTACTAATTGATTTGGGTATGTGTTGCTTATACATAATCCATGGAGCACTATGTAAGGGTATTGATTGTATTATTGATAGATTTGCTGTAGATATTCATCAATCTTTCAAGCTATATCTTTCAAGAAGGGAAGATTATCATTCCTTACAGTTGGAAATACTGGAAGAAACCTTAACTAGACTTAGTTTCCTTCGTTATGTTGAGAGAAATTGGTTAACTTTGGGATCGATTTGTGAGAAAATCGATGAGCAATATGATGTTTTAAAAGAATATTTTATTGTTAAAATATCCAAAGAGTCGAAATAGACATCTTTCTGATCTTTCTTTTCTGATAGACATCTTCGGATTATAAAACATTTGAAAGACCCTAAGACTCTGGCATATCGGCATTTTGTTTCATTTTTTGTAAAACTTTTGAACCATATTTACTTCTAATGCAAAAAGTCTAACCTTTAGTACATATGTGATGTACAGTAAGTTAAATTAACTTGTTCGTAGTATCATGTTTAAATTTTTAAATCCAGAAGAAATCTGTGAAAAAAATGGAATAAAGTTGCTATAAATAAATGTTGATTCAGGAAAAAACTGGTTAAACTTAAAAACAAGATTGAACTAGGTCATGGTGATTCAGCAATATGGGAAAAGCTTACAACATTAAACAACAATAACAACATTTCTACAAAGTGTCAGAAGTTGCTACATAGCAACTTCTAAGCATTTAATTCAAAAACTCCCTATAAATCCTTTACTCTAAGATTTCCAGTGTTTGGTCTCCTTATAATAAAAAGAGGGAGAGTCTAGGAGCTCATTTAGCAGATTTATTTAACATATTCCTTGTGAATAAAACTTCTTCAGACTTTGATAAGATGAATGAATAGTGAATTCTTTACATGTGTGAAGATGCGACTTTGCTTATGAATGATTATGATAATGACCAAAATATCTATAAATATTGGAATGCAGTTTTTAACATAAAAAAATGCAGGTGGTTATATAAAATATCCTACTCTTTCTAAAGTTATTATTAAAGCATGT
>JAPDSC010003936.1:146961-175160 GCA_026290005.1 Latrodectus geometricus | reverse complement strand
AAAGCAATATGCAAATTAAAGAAAATTCAAATATTTTTTAGAGCTAGATGTGGAGATATAAACTATGCAAATGTTTTGTAAGGAAATCAAAAAACCAATGAAGTCAATTTAAATGAATCTAAAGATATTCAGGTCTAACAAAAAGCCCAAAACCCATGAAAAGCTAAAGTGTTATGCATCTAAAATCCAAGTATAATAAAACTACAATTTCTAGCACAAAATATGATATTTTATTTGCAAAAACATTTTTTATTAGAAGTCATCTTGATTTAGAATCGTATTATAATAATATAATTCAACTTATATAATTTATTGATGACTTCTTTCCTTTAAAAACATTTTCTTATTAATTAAATAAAACTTCCTTATTAATTATTTTCAATATAGCTTATTTTTTAAATAAAATTTGGGGTGAAACAGTCATCCTTTATTACCGTCAATGTTAGTGCAAAAGCTATCCTTCTGCTGGGTTAAGAAACTTTGCACTTGATTGATAAAGGCATTGATTATCTGCAATTCAAAATAAACATAGTGACATTTTAATAAGCCACTGTACTTGCAGGCAGTTGCTGAAAGATGTTACATTTTCAGAGTATGCAATCTCAGGAAGAAAAATACTTCCTACACATCAGCAATAAAGTATAATAGCATTGTACTTTAAATTGTCATATCCTTATGACAATTCAAAATATAATATGCAAATAAAAATAAAAGTCCTACTATCCTTATGATTTGTAAGCAAATAACAACTATTTTTAATGTATACATATACAAATATAAGAGGATTCTTTTTTTAAGTAGAAGATGCAATTATTTTAAATATTCAATTTAATCCCGTAAATGAAAAAAAAAAAATTAAAAATGAAATTTCAACTACATTTGGCTGTAGTAAAATAAAATATATTAATTTATAATAAAAAGCAGTTAGGAATATCATTACACAAAATGTTGTAGATAATGTTTAAAAAAATAGATCTATGAACAAAAGGAAACTGTTTAGCTTTGTCACATTTAATAATATATATTGTACAATTATTATAGTAATCAATTGCAAATATTAAAAAAGATACTGTCGGCCAAGTTACCTTATATTTTTCCAAATTTAAATAATGTTTCTAGTAGAGATGAAATACAAATAAATATACCTTTACATGTAAACCCGCATATTTAAATCTGTAATCAAACTTGCCATCATATGTTTTAAAACATTAATAAGTAAAAAATTCAAAGCAAAAAAAAAAAAAGGAAGCAATAGAAGTAATCAGTCATAAAAATTTCAATGAAACACATTAAATATAAATAATAAAATTATTAATCAATTTGCTATGAAATATTATTTTTTCTTAAACAATTATAAAATAAATTACCTTAACACCTTTCAATAAACGTTGTTAAGCATCTTCCTGCTTGCAGCATAAATGTTTGGATTTTGTTTAATTCTTGCTATAGAAAAACCACCATTGACTGCAGGAAAAAAAATTGTTAAAATTTTCAACTTTTTAAAACTTTTTTTCACTGTATAGTCCCTATTGTTTGGAACAAATGCTAAGATTTAGCTCAGTTCTTATTCATGACAGTACATTCGATCATGGAAAAAGAAAACTAACCTACTGCTATTTTTTAAGATTTATACCCTAAGCTTTATTCATTATCATTGGGAAACTCAATTGAACAATAAATTGAAGCTTTCAAAATCAAGAAATTAAATCTTATTAGATTATTGAAATCTTAGCAACAAATACATTGTCAATAATTACTGTTGCCTCTCCATCTATTTTAATTATTTCTGTTTTTTATATATTTTTATGTTAAAAACTTTATTGATGAATTTATTTTTTTTTAATTTTTTTTTGTGCAAAGATTTTTTTAATATAACTGGTTATAACTGTTAAAATTCTGAGACAGGTTGTGAAATATTTCTTGCAATGAATCTTCATGATTTTTAATTAATTTTTATTATCTTTCAATGCTGTAAATCCAACAATGTTTTGAGACTTCAAGTTTTCATTTCTTATTTGTAGTAAAGTATAAGGAAATTGTTATGCATTAACATCACTTATTGTGTGAACTGTGAGTTAGTTTGAAGATTAATTATATGAAATGAAGATCTTATATTTAAAGCTTTCTATCGTGCATTAGAATATGTAAACAATAATTCTGATATAGATACATGGCTGCAATTAAAATAGAATATTCCCTGAATTGATATCTAGCGATTTCCCTTATTTATGAGCTTTCTTACAATCATTCATTTGAGTGTTCATCTAGAAAACTATCAGGATTTATATTGAGCAATATTATAGAAAATACTTGATTTCGTCAAGATACTAAACTTATAGCTTATCATTCAGTAAATGATAGCAACGAAGTTCAGTAATATGAATTGAAATATATAATCAGTGTTTAAACATTTTGAAGAATACTTACTTTTTCCATCTTTAAGAGCTTTAAAAATTCACTCAGTAATACTGTTCTTTAGGGGGCTCTTCTGACTCCCTTCAGCATTAAATTCTTCTTTTCTGTCCAAAAATAAGTATCCTTAGAAATAGTGAAAATACACTACTTTTAAGGATATGTATTAATATCCTTATGTAGCATTTTTTATTAACTTATGATTAAAATTTGTAAAATTACAAGTTATGAATTTAAAAAATGGAAAATAGTGAAAGAAAAATTATCAAATTACTGGTCATTTTTTAGGTGAACTTATGATAAATAAGTTAGAAAGTACTTATAGATTAAAAAATTAAGTATTTTTCAAATTGCTCTTGTTAATGCTGATAAATCTACCTATTATATATTATGGAGTTTCAATTCTATTTTCAATAGTGGGTAAACCAAAAAAAAGCCATATGAGAAATTCAAACATACAAACTCTGAGAATTTTTATTTAAATATGCTACATAATTCTAATAAATGATTGATTCAACATGCCAGATAATGAAATATTGCAATTATATTCATAATAATTTTAAACTTGTAAGTTTATCTTAGAAGTAGCCTCTACTTTGAAATGTGTGTATTATATTTTTGTTAAGAAATGTGGATTTACGTATGACATATGTAAGTATATATATATATATATATATATATATATATATATATATATATATGGACACTTTGCTTTATATATCAAAGGTTAATGTTACAGAAAGATTATTTTTTATTTTTGCTTGCTTAGTAGATACACATTTCTCTTTTGTGAACTTGTTTTTCAGCTTAGATTTCATGATATTTTTTAGTCACTGACTGATAGACTTTGTCCAAATAGAATATTTTTACTGAAATTATGAAAAATCATAATATTAAACTTTTTATTTATAATATTTTTCTGCAAATTCGGTTTTGTTAAAAGTTTATTACAAAAGAAATTTAAATCTTTTTAGTTTTGTTTATTCTTTTCAATATATAATAGTTTCATTATTGAATATAATTTCATTTTTATATTTCTGTTCTTAATTAAAGGAGATTAATTATTAAATGAATTATTTACTTTATATTTAAGTTTTAATTACGCTGTTTTTAACATTTTTATTTTTTCAAATATAGGCGTCCTATGGTGACTGGAACATCTGTTTTAGGTATAGCATTCGACAAAGGAGTAATGATATGTGCTGATACTATGGGATCCTATGGATCATTAGGGAGATATTTTAATTGTCCTAGAGTAGTGGAAGTAAATAAGCAAATAATTATTGGAGCTGGAGGAGATTATGCTGATTTTCAGTATTTGACTGGTGTCATTGAACAACAAATGTAAATGTTTGCTTAACTTTATATTTATAATTAATAATTGTGGTTTATGATTAATAATATACAAAAAATTATTTGGTTAATTTATATTTGCTTTCTGATTGGTATAATTTTCTGAAAAACTAAATTTTAAACTGATTTTTAGTTTCTTATTTTTTTTAGAGTTTTCCGTTTTTTAGTATTTTCATTTAAAAAAAAACTATATTTTTTTCACATTGTAATAGAAAATTCTATTTCAGAAACTGCATTTTTTTTAATTATTAATTTAAAAAAAAGCTTATATATTAATTAAATAAAAATTTTCTTGCAAATTAAAATTTCCATAATTTTGGTTTCATTATTTATAAATAGTTGAGTCAGTCAATAAGTTCTTTGATTTATTTATTTCATTTTGATATATGGATAATTAAGAATTTTCAAACTTATTTGTTGAGTAGCTGACCTGGCATCTGATTGGTTAGTACTCCTGCTTTTGTCTCAATTGTTCATGGATTCGAATTCCCCATTGAACATGAATATGTGTAGTGGTTCAGAATTCACTTTAAACCATAGATCCCAGACGAATTAGCCCTCACATGCAAAAAATGACCATTAAGTGACAAATAAACCATTTTATATTGATGGTAGTCAGTATACAACAAATTTAGAAAGCTTTAAATATTAATGTTTGTGAAATAGTAATTTGAAGGAAAAGAAAGTAAACTAATAATTTATATTTATCTAAGTATGAAAAGATGATCATTTTAATCATTCTTTTTAAAGCTTTTTAAGAAAATTATATGAAGTTGAATCAATTTTTTTCTATATATATAAAATATAAGATTATTTTGCTTTGTAAAATTAATTATTTAATAGTAAATTTAAAGTTAGTATGGACAATTTTTCTTAAAATACATTACTAATTTTTTGATTTTGCATAATTTCATTTTGATTAATAATTTGAGGAAATTTTCGAAGTTTGACTTTCAGAAACACTTTTTAAAATATTATTGAGTAGCACATTTTGCATTTTTTCCTTTTCTGTAATGTCAATGAATCATAAATTTTTACCAAACTGACAGCTGAATGGTTAGCGCTCTTTGTTTTGATTCAACAGTTTAGGGATTCCAACTCGTCCTTGGATTTAGATGTTTAAAATGCTTCAGAATGTTCTTTAAACTATAGATCCTGGTGTAATTAGTCCTCCTGTGCAAAAAATAACTGAAATGACAAACAAATCAAACCATCTAAATTTTTTACTTATCTGGTTAATACATGCATGTTTTCTGGATAACAAAGTTTTATTTGCTTGATAGTTAAAATACTTCAGATTTTCTTTAAATTTTAAACTTTAATTCGTTAACCTTGCTTAATACTTGACAATTTTATTAAATTTTTAATAAAATTGTCAAGTATTAAGCAAGTGAAAGTAAGCAAGTATTAACCTTCAAGTTAAGCAAGTATTAACCTTCATCTTGTAAATTTGACTAGTCTTTTATAACTGAGTCTCTTGTTTTAAACATTGTTCGGTGCAGAAATGTCCAGTATTGGTCTTTGCGCCAGTAAACCACACAAAAGCAAGCAAAACAATAATGCCTGACAAAAGCTGACAGGAAATTAAAATCAACTCCAAGCATTGCACTGCAAGAATCTTCTTTTTCGGTGCTCTTTAATTAAAGTTTTATATTACCTTTCCAATGTTGAAGTATAAAAGTACAGGTATAAAGTGTTGAAAATTTTTTAGTATAGTTATAATAGTTAGATTCAGAGTCATCTTTGTAATTTTTATTTTTGAATAATCTCCATCTCATATATGTACATACAAAATTCTAAGTTTCTTTAAATTTATAGTATACAATAAAATACCAATATTAAAAGACATAAGAGAACATGAATAAAGTACAAATGAAGTTTAAATTCAAATTTAATAAAGAGAGCAAAATAAACATACAAATGGAATTGAATACTAACATGATCAGATTTACCAGGAAGGTATAATAATTTTGTAATATTTTACTTAGTTATAATTTATAATGTGGGATTTCATTAATACTGGTAATTTTAGCTTTTATGTGTAAAGTGCAATTATGCTGTCTCAGCCATTTGGTAAAATATATAATCATTTAATTAAAATCATCCAAAAGTCTTTATATATATATAATCTTTCATAGATGAAAATCCTTTTTAAATTTAAGAAAAAATGCAAATTTCAAAATATTTTGTTTTAGAAACTCATTTAAAATTCATTTTCGTTTTTGTCACTTTGCTCTATTTTAGGATTATAAATTAATTGCAAAATTTATTTATAAACATATTTACTATTTTAAATATGAGCATGCAATCATAATGAAATTAAATAATATTATTTGTAAGTTAACTTGTTCATGTTATTTTGAGAATGTTAACATTCACATAACTTAAAAAAAATTATATAAATTTTGTAAAATATAAAATTTTTTTCTGTATATTAAAGGATTTCGGGAAATAAATTTTGTAGCTATATTAGATCCATTCATAAATTTCCTTTAAGCCATTATTGTTCTGAAAGACCACTAATATTATGATTTAATTAGAAAAATGGTTTAAAATTCTACTTAAAATCTCTGATAGTGATGTAAATAATTTGTGTCTGTAGAAAAATATATGTAGTTAATTCTTATGTTGTGTAAATTTTATGAAATTAATTAAAAAATATTGTTTAACAATAATGAGTATATTATTGTTTATAATGATTAGTGGAAATTGATTAATTTCTTTGTGTGTTTGATTCATTTAAATATAATTATATATGTATATGTAAAATTGCAACAATTATTCAATGGTGCCTTTAAAAAAATTTGTAAAATTTTCATTTGAAAGTTAGTTTTGTTCTGGAGTTATAAAATTTTTTCATTGATTTCCTTATTTAGTATTAATGAGGAATGCTTGAATGATGGATTCAACTTGAAACCGAAGTCATTGTATTGCTGGTTGACTCGAACATTGTATAACAGGTGTGTTTTTTAGGGTACTACATAGAGTATAAATTAAATCTTCAAGGTTTCCATTTAAGATTTGTATTTAAAGTTTTTGCCTAAAATATAAATTCTTATCATATATAGAGTTGTATGAAGTGAGCCATCAAGTGAGTTCATTTTATCTTTGTAACAAATGGTGTAAATAGAATAATTTATTTTATAGAGTTTTAAAATGATATTTTAATGCCAAAATATGCTCATTAGCTCTGTGTTTCTTCCTTACTCGAGAGAGCAATATTGCCTCCATTCACATATCAGTTGTAATTTTCTTGTGAATTTTTATTTTGTATTTTCTTAAATCAATAAAATATTAATGATTTCATTGTTTATTATTAGTACCATTTTATTTCCTTTGAAATTAGGTTATTAACGGTGAAACCATAAGGAGGCATTATAATTGATTATAAAAATACTTAATTGGAATTAAGTTGTTACATAATATTTTGGATGTGTAGAAATAACATAAACAATAGCTTCTTATTTCATTGATTTATGATTAAATATTTAACAATGATTTCCAAAGAATTGTACAAGTATAAGTATAAAGTTATTTATTGCAACTTTCAAATTTAAATCAAAAGTAACAGTTTCAGTATTAAACATTGTTTTATGAATTAATTATAAATATTATTAATAAAAATATAAATTTTTAAATAAAATATTAATAATAAATAAAAATATTGATTTTTAAATTATTTATTGGAAAATCCCTAATTAAAGTATTATACTTTAAAATATTAATTAAATTTATGTTAATTTGCGAAATTGTATACTACAGTTTGTTTTATATCTTTATAGGAGATCAAAATTTGATCCTTTATGGAATGTCTATGTTGTTGGAGGAATGCAGGATGGAAAACCGTAAGTTAACTTTATTTAAAATTCCTTAAAAAGGTTATATTTATCAAATACTAATTATTGATAGAATTTTTTCATAATACATTTTCATATTTATTCCTCTTGAAATTGCTTTAGAGCTACATGCTTTGTTTCATTTGTGAAATATTTAGTGCTGATTTAATATACTAAATGCAGCTATAAAATAAGTTGAATGTCTAGTTTTTTTAATTGAATTTTTTACATAATTTTCAAATTGCTTTAAAGCAATGCACAGATTTTTTTCTCTAGGCTAATTTTGTGTAGTTTTATCATCTGTATATGATTATCAGTTGATGCATGTTTTTCATTTTATTAAATTGTGAAAACTGTTATAAATAAATGCTCACCATAATGGAAACATTTGCCATTTTCTAATTCAAATTGCACCAATTTATATGAATTTGTTAATAATGCAGTAATGCAACTGATTGGTTTTCATTTCAACTTAGAAAGATTACATTTGTATTGTGATGATCTAAATACAATATAGCCTTGATTTTATTATTTTAATTTTCAAAATGATCAAAAATTGATTATCAAAACAAATGTTTAAATTATTGATTTAGTGTTGTTGCTTGAGGGTTGATATTTCTGTAATAATTTAAGATGTTTTATTCTAACTTTGATTTCTACCTGCTGAAAAAAAAATACTATATTTATTTCATTTCTCTTTTACAACTATGACTTTAAGATAATTATCTGTATATAGATTTCATTGTGAACCCTTTCTTAAATTTAGTGAAAAATTTATTATTTGAAATTCATTTAACATTTATATCAATAATGAATTCTTAAAAAAGAGTAATAATAAGAACATCTTTTAAAATCATTAATGTAATTGTTAAAATGAAAAGAATACACAAGTCAAAAGATTTAAATATTGTGATATTTTGCATATAAAATTCAAAAAATTAGAAGTAGCAAGAAATTACATGAAACGTTTTGAATAGAACCAGAAAAAGAGTTTTGAATGTTTTGCAGTTGTTTTTATTATAAAAAATCCTATATCAGGATTACTGTAACAGAAAAGATACTGCAACAGAGCTTATTAATCTAACATGTCTCTAGCTTCCCAGTAGCTCTCAGTTAGAGACGTTTTTCGAAGTGCAGGGCAGCAAGGAAGATGCTCTGTGTCCATGACCTCACCAATGTTGCAAAGAATGCAGAGCGGAGAAGGAATGATACCGAATCTATACAGATGTTTTTGCAGACAGTCATGCCCAGTGGCGAGGCGAAATTCAGCCACTGCCCTATGTCTCGGGCTGTTGCGCAGATTTAGGATGGCATTCTTTCAAGGTTTAAGAAAAATGCGGTTAGTAAGCTCTTCATGGGCTCTGGTCTTAGGAGTTCTTTTGACAAGATGTTTAATAGAACAGAAATTGCCAATTACTAAATAAAAGTAAAATGAGATTTTCTGATACCATCATACTCTTAAAAACTATAATTTTTAAATAAAAGATTGCACTCTTTTTTTCAAGCTGGACATAAATCTTTTGAATCTTGCACAAAAGTATATTATAATACAAATTAACTTATGTATGTTATTATTTTGTATAAGTTGTGTATAAAATTTGCTCAGTCTTTACATGTAATATTAAGTTAGAAATATATTTTTAAATCAGTCTTAAGAGTTTTCCAGTTAAGTATTTATAAAATATATTTTTTCAAATTTTAATAAATATTTAATTTAAGCTAGCAAAACTTGATAAATGCTGGTTAAATGTTCTTATATTAATTTCAATATAATAATCATTAAAATTTTCTCTTCTTGCTAATATAAAAATCTTTATAAAATTTACATAATATAAAAAATAATAATAAAAAATTTTCACAATATATATAAAAAGAAAATTCTAAAAGTTTGTACACCCTTGTTGATATTTAATTAATTTAGAAATTATCATTTATATTATAAAATTCTTATAATATAAACAATAATTTCTAAATTAATTAAATTTACCAAAATTTAATTATTTAAAAAGGGATTCTGTAAGTAAATATGAATTGTATTATGTTCCTAATTTTGAAAAATTGTTTCAGATTTTTAGGATATGTAGATAAGTTAGGGACTGCATTTGAAAGTCAGACCATTGCTACAGGCTATGGTGCTTACATGGCTCAGGTATTTGAATTATGCTATCTATATGAGTATAAAGTAAAAAAGAATATTAACTTCACTGACTTGATATTTCTTAAAATATCTGTAATAACTTGATTAAGATGAATAAGATTCTTTAAAATTTAAAAATTGAAAATAATTTGAAGAGACATTATATACATTTCATTGGATACAATGAATTTATACCATAGAAATGTTGGAAAAATTAGTTAAAAAATTATTTTAAAAGATTTAATCATTTCTAAAAATATTATGTTATCCTGTTTATAATCAACAGATTATTTGTTAAAAAAGTTTCAAATTTTGTTGTGCTTATAATACATTGCTGTGGATAATCTTCTAAAAAACATTCTCAATCAGAAAAGCTTAAAGTTTTGAATGAAATACCATTTACATTTTATAAAGTAAATAACACATGGCACCATGATTCAGCTGATTTATTTTAGCTATCATCAGTTTTGCCTAATTATGTTCAAGTTATTCTAATTATAATTTTAAACTAAAACAGTAGAGAAGGCACGTAAAAAAAATGTTGACTAACATGTTAATGTTATATTGACCATATATATATATATATATATATATAAATATAAAGTATTAAATTTTATATTGCGTTTCATATATAAAAATATTGTAAAGTCTACCTCCACTTGCTTAGCAATTACCAAAAGCAGAAATAATTTCACTGTTCACTCTGGAATTATTTAGAATTGTCACAGCGACTAAAAACGAATCTTGAATTTGTTTTCCTCTTTCCAGTCAATGTGGAGAAACTTTAAATTTCATTTTCTTACTCTGTTTTCAGCAAAACTTTTATTTTGTTAGTCTTTCATGAAAGACTAGCCACTAAAGGGCTATTTTTCAGAAATATTTACTTTAGGTTTTTGGCTCTAACTAATAAATTAATTATCGGAAATGGATTGTGCTTAAGACTTATATTTAAGTTAAGACTAGAGGCGGGTTTATATTAAACACTGATGACGAAAATTTCTGTTCTCTTTAGAAGATAACTTGTGCCAAATAGCTTTGTTGGCATATGGCATGTTTAGTATTAAATTTTTCATCTTTGCAGATAGTCATCATTATCTATTTGATTGTGGAGATGCTATTATTATGTATAAATGCTTATTAAAGTGTAATAATAAATTTCCAATATAGTAAAAATTTCTATTTTTTATCACTCTTTTAAGCCATAACAAATTTATAAAGTCAACTTTTTAAATATCCTCAATAATTAAGACTTCGTCCTGCAGCAATTTGCACTTCTCTGCTAATGTTGAAATAAACAACATATAAGGTGAAAAAACATAGCATGATAGTACAAAAGAAAAATTATATCTAGTGTATAGTTTAAGATTAATCCATTTCTTTTAATTATTAATGAAACAAATATATATTATTTTTAAATGAATGTGTAACCTTGTTTTAAAAATTAAAATATATTTTTACTAGAATCTTCTCAGAATTATTGCTCTTGGTGAGGGTCCCCTCAGGGGGTTTACTTTCTTTAAGTAATTACTGGTGTCACAATCCCGAGGTACCCCAGTGATCTGTCCTCTACTTTCTTTTCTATTCTTTGTTTTTTCTTTCTTTTCTCCCTCTTTGTGGTAAGTAATTGTTTGTCAAAAGTAAAATGTTGAGGGCTCCCCTTTAGCAGCTATTGCTGCTCTGTTGCTATTAGCTATATGTATATAAATTTATAGAGTGAATTATATTATTTATGATAGTATCATAAATTTCTTTTGTTTCTAGCCCATCCTCAGGGAAGCTGTAGAAAAGAATCCTAATCTTAATCAATCAGCAGCCTTAGAGTTGTTAAAACATGGTTTGAGGACATTGTATTGTAGAGATTCTAGAGCTATTGCTAAAGTTAGTATCTATTCAATTTAGATTTACTTAAACTTACATAATAGTTTAATTTTTTTAAAGAACTAATATATTAATTAGTAATGCTTTTATATAATCTGTTTAATAATTTAGAAGCAAATCAGTTTATAATTAAGTAATTATAAGTAGCATATTATATTGAGCTGCATGATTTCTTTCAAAACTGGTAGCAGTGTCTCCAAAAAATTTACTAATTAATAGTTATTCTGTTTAGAGCATCAGCTACTTAATAAGAATATATTATAGAACTTTATTTCATGATAACTATGGTTAGCTATTTAAATAAAGGTTTAAAAAAGAATTAAAATTACTAAATTAAAAAATTTCTTACTTTATTTAAACATAGAAATGAATACTATTTTCCCCACTAGTTTTTATCTCAGGCACTTTATCTTGATTTTTAAAGACATATTTTTTTATGGTTAATATTAACATCTTTCATTATCAAAGGTACCATTCCATCTTTGGAATGAATTTCAGTCTTTTGAATACTTTCAAAAATAAGATTTTAATTAAAAATTATTTGATTAAGTATAAAATTTACCCACAATCAATAATGTAAAAATAGTTCAACAAAAAAGATTGTCCGAGTTTTTTTGATCTATGGTGGAGGTTTATCACTCTCAATCTGGATGGAATAGACAATGATTACCTTATGAGACTGTTTTTAGCATTACCCCTGTGTCTCTGAAAACACAATTTTCTTTTGAGTTGGTAAGGCTCTAAAAACATGCTGGCATTAATAGAGATGAAAATGGAAAATATTATTCCATCTTTGGATTTAAATTTTAAAAAATGAAATGTTGGTTTTGGAATTCTTTAATACTCAAACTCTTTTTTTAGCATTGCTGTTAAAATAAATTGCATTAATATAAGCATTTGAAGATGTTAATCTACATAATAGTGTAGAAAATTGAAAGATCATTAGGATTTTGCTTTTCATGCTCAAGAAAAATAAATTATAGCAGTTATGGAATGAAATCATCAAAATTTATTAACTTTTTGGAATAATATGAATAATGTTTACCAAAAATTAAAGAAAGTTAAACTTGAAAATTTTTAGTTTGTGATCAAATTATTAATCATATCAATTGTCACTGCATTTTTTGGAAAGGAAATATCTTCAGACTAAAGATTGGAATACTCATGTTAAATATATAATGACTTATGGAGTTGCTAAAAAAATGAAAGAATCCATAATGAGCAAATTAAATCATTTTCATAAAAAAAATAAATAAAAAAAAGCCAACAAATTCCTTGATAAAAATGAACATTAATTTATTACTGTTTTATTCAATATTTTGATGAGAATTTAAATGGATTAAATTTTTTTAAATTCTAAAAATGTTATCAACTGCAAAATATACGCATGATAAAATAAATGTCTTAAGTTAATAAATGGGTATTTTGAATAGATGAAAGTATGGTTCATAAATTGCATAGTTCTGCAAAGCCTCTTTTCAGATTAATAAAGTAATTGGAAATTTTACAAGGAATGTTTTGTGATATCAATGAATCTCCTAAAACAAAATATTTGTCTAACTAAAGGCATTAGTTGCACTTCATTTGAAGTTTACAGATGCTTTTTTTTTCTTACAGATTTCATAATTCTAAATAGTGTATTGATAATTTTTTAAACTAATTTTTATTACGTAAAGAAGGAACACAAAATGAAATATATTTAAGCTATGTATATGAAAAAAAATTCAATAGGTAAAAAAGTCTCTTAAAGCTAGAAAAAGTTATTTTGTTTGGTCAGTATGAAAAAATAAGTTACATATATAAATTTATACTTGTTATATAAATTTATCATGACTTAATTTATGAGTGATAATCCTATTTTTCACATAATACATTATATAATTTTGTTTTCTATTTTTTTCTTAACTTCTCCCATTGTCACTTTGTTTATTAGATTAAAAAGAGTTCTTTACAGATGATGTATTATAGTAAGGAGAAAAATTTATGCATTTTGTAACATGCACTTATATAATAAAATGCTATAAATTTAAGGAAAAAGTATTCATGGATAAAATTATTTTAAAAATCTTTTAAAATGGCTTATTAGGAAACAACTAAATACTTAATAAAAACTTCTATACAAACATTCTTGATAATGATTTTTTTTTGGTGTATTATATTGAAAATATGGAAATGAAAATACAATTTTATCAACATTTGGAAATCTTTTATACTTTTATCTTCTGTAATCACTAAATTACAAAAAGTAAGATTAAAAAAAATTTATAAAAGAATTAGCCGAATATGTCATCGATAATATGATGAATAAAATTATGGATAATGTTTAGTTAAAAAGTGATAATACGGTAAAACAGCTTGAATTGATTTAAATTTTTGGTCTTATTTTTTTACAATAAGTAAAATTGTGTATACATTTTTAAATGTTTAAGTGAAACATTTTTAAGCTATATATTTTTAAATGTTTTAGTGAAAACTATGACTTCATTTCCAAGGCATCCAGTTAAGATTCTTTTATGTTATCAATGACATGATAATGTTAAGTGTTGAAAATAATGAAATAGTGTTAGCTTAATCAAGTTTTATTTGTGAATTCAAAACTTGAGAAAACAAATGTAGTTAATTAAAAAATTATAAAGCTTCTTTAGAAATCTAATCAAAATTTTTCTATGCTTGAAGGAAGTGAAATCATTTTTCTATCTATCTACAAGTCAAAACTACATTAAACAATCAATAACTTGAAATTTTCAAAAATGGAAATTTATTAAAGTGACACTCCCTGCATTATTTCATGTTAATTTTTATTAGAAGTAAAGGTACCTGCTTTGTCAATATTTAAAAATGTTTACATATTACAAGATTTTTCTTTGTTAAATTTTAAGGTAGTTTGATTTCTGTAAGCGGATTTAAAACGGAAGAAATTTAATTCTTGTTGCACCGTGTGTTAAGTATTTTATCATAAATATTTTTTTTATTCGGTTAAAAATTTCACCTCCTATAAATTGCTACCTCATGTAGTAATTTCTAAAATGTCATCTGTTTGTTTAACTGATGCTTTATAATAATTCGCATTCTTCTATTTGAAAATGATGATCTGATATCTTTTGTTAACTTATAAATTGTGACTAAAAGACTTTTGTTAATAATTTTAAAAAACATTTTATGTTTTTTTTAATGAAAAATTATGCTTTAACTAGAACTTATTAAAAATCATTTATATATGATGAAATTTAATGGCGAATAAAAAATTTTTTTACAGCTATCCTTTTTTGTATATTATTAAGTATAACAATTTGTATAATAAGTTATTTGTTATGCATTATAATAGTAAGAAGTATCTAAAAGAAATGGTTTAAATTACAACTTTAAATTTGTAAGCTTGTTCATACTGGTACATCTTTTATTTTTTATAAGCTTACTGTTTATCTACTTTAATTTTAAATAATGAATAGCAAATATGTTTTTAATTTGTAGTTTACTATTGCAACTTGTACTAGTGAAGGTGTAAAATTAGAGGGTCCACTTGAAATTGATGCTGATTTCTCACATGCTACATTAACCTGTAAGTTTAAATGTTTTTCAATAAAAATCTACTGAATTTTAAAGAATGTAATATTCAATTTTTATAAATTGGAAATAATTATCATGTTTTGTTTTTATATTGTTAAAGAATATGAATTATAAACATTATGATATAATGTAATTAAATCGTTTCTTAAAAAATCTTATAATTTTGAAATTTAAATATTTTTTCAATGCCAGAAATATAATGTATATGTGAAAAAAGTTTTTTTTTTGTTGTTTTATTGATTCTTTTTTTTTTTTTTTTTTTACAGGGAATGATAGCAGTTAAAGAAGACAAGCATAAGTTATTCATTTTCATTTGACTTTTTAAGTGAAATAAAGCTTAATATTTGTACATTTGGTTATTTCCTAATAAAAAGGTTTCCATATGCTAAATTTCAAATTTTTTTGAACAAGCAAAAAATCACTATCTTGCCCTAAATGATTCCTATATCTTTGTGATACATTTTTAATTTAATTTTACTGAATCTATGGCTGTTGTAAAATCTATTCAAGTTAATAAACATTACTTAAAAATGTACTTATGCTACAATGACACTTGGAAATTTAATCCATTCCAGAAATTTTGTCACTCATGGAGATAACTTTTTGTAGAAACAGAAATTTGAAAATTTCAGTTAAACATGACATTTTTATGAGCCAAAAGAAAAGTATCAGTAATATTATTAGCAAAGATCTACTAAATTTTATTTAAATAGGGGGAGGGGGAGGAGAAACCACATATATGAGAAAAAGTGAAAAATTTTCATAAATTCTGTCAGAGCAACTCTGAAAATTGACTATACAAATGCATCATTATCTTTAGAAAACCAAATATTATATTTCAATGCTATGTTGATCATAATTAAATAAAAAGATTAGTCTAAAATGTGAATAGAAGGGGAAATTTTTTAGTAATTACTAAGTAAAAAGAGATCTTTCATATCGAAACATTTTAAGTAATGTATTAATTATATTTTTTTTAAAAAATTCACTATATTATTAGAAGTTATTCCTTGCAATTTTTAAACAATTAGTGTGAAGAAAAAGATTTGTTTTGCTGTAGCTGTGGACTTATTGTGAATATTAATTCAGATAAATTTTCATTTCATCATTTGGATATATGATATTTCCAAATGATGTATGTACACAATTATACATGTATTTGTGGCGAAAGATTTTGTTTGACCTTTAAGAGACTCTTGGAATGTTTTTAATACTATGAACAAAATATGCCTCCTCAATATATTCATTTTTGTTAAATCAAGACTATTGTATTCACAGAAAATGTTAAATAACAAGTTATTGGTAAAAACTGTATCAGTAATTTTAATTATAAGTAAGCTGCATTGCTTCAATAATTTGTTATAGCTTATCACTATGCAATCTTACAGACATGATCACAAATATACCATTAAGATTCTAATCAATGAGTTTTCAAGCTTTTAAAATTAAAATATACTTTAAAAATTTGGGGTAGTAGCTAATTGAATAAAGTCATTGAGATGAAAAAAAAATGTATTTTTAATTCAAAAATATAAATGACCAAGAAATGTATGATTCTTTATGTAGTGAATGGGAAACGTGTGTACATGTGTTTAAAAAGCAAAAATTAAACAGTATCGGAAATGTTCTTGATAATTTTTTTTATATATTTAAAGCTTACTATAAATCAATTGACCATTTGGTGAAAAACATTTATTCACAATTTATTTAACAAACTCAATTAAACAAAACATAAAACATTCATTTAGAAATATATAAATACTATTGCAAATAATTTTATTTTAATTCAGCAAAAATTAAATACAATACATGCAAGCATACATATTTATTTCCTTTTCTTTTTGTTACCCTTCTTAGTGTTTTGAAGACTTTGTGATTGATCACTTCCTTTATTCTGAGTTCTACTTTTTAATTTGGGTATTGTTTCTGCAACGTATGTAAGTATATCCTTCTCTGTAAAGAATTAGTATATAAATGAGCAAATTTGAAGACATTTACTTTTATTTACATTAAAAACATAAGTTCACTCAGGATATAATTAGTTTTGCAATAGTTATTAGAGTACAGGTACGCAAATCTAACATTTTTTGTATATGAGGGTTTTAATTTGGAATCTATAGTTTAAAATAAATTCTAAACCACAACAAGGAGAAATTAGAATTAACTAATTATTGCATTGATTATACCAATTCAGTGGGCAACATTTTTTGTTTCATTTAAAAGAAAAAATAAGATATTCTATATTAACATTCTTACCTGTGGGAATATTTAGTTATAAGTATACATTTGTATATAATGATTAAAATTGAATGACAAACTATAATTATAAGTTTTGCTGTTGAACTTAATGTAGAAGTGTATCACTACTTCCTATATAACAAATTTGTGTATCCTAGAATAACAATAGTAATTCATTCAGCCATGCCTACCTGTGAGTAACAAATTTTATTAAGGGGCTCTAATTAGAAAATTAACTTTTTCTCACAAAATGTAGAGTGGACTCTAGTAGTCAGTTCCTGAATTGCCTTTACTCTGGTCAGATTAAGAGAAAACTGCCAAACATTTAATGAATTCAATGTATTGTTCATAATATTCAAGTATAAGAAAACAATAGTGTTTTAAAATTCAATTAAAAATATTTAAATTGAAAATATGAAATTGAATTTTCCCATTGAAACTTTTTGGAGCCGCCCAGATCTGTGAACACCATTTTTTTCATATTTTTGCTTTCTCGCACAATGTTCTCTCTTTCAACGAGTCTTATCTCGTCAGCTATGAATTGCTATCTTGCTTGAAGTTCATTCAAGGAGGAAAGAGATCTCTTTTCACTCGTTCATTTAGTCTAGTGTGTTCCTTGCTACAGCATTGGAACAAGTAAGGCAGACCGTACATTAAGGAAGCAAGTCTTTAACAGGCACCTGTTGCCTACCAATAGTGGACTATATTTTGTATTCTGTTATGTTTATTGTTTGTGTGAGAGAAGGAACAAAGCTTTCATGTTTAAATCGAGAATTGTTATGGAGTTAAAAACAGTAAACTTGGGCTTACTATAATGATGGGAACAAATACTGATGAGCCAGAAAAGCTTTATCCATTTGTCATAGGTAAGTACAAGAAATCTTGGATAACTTCCATCCTTTTTGAGAGGCAAATCTCTTGATGCAAAGATGTCAGTGCAAAACAGAAGAATTTTTTATTTGTTGATCGGAGCACTGCATATTCAAAGAAAATAAACTTGAGGAATGTAAGAATTGAATTCTTACCAGCAAAATGCACAAACAGGTTAAAGTCAACAGATTTAGGAATAATCCAAGCTTTTAAGACTTACTACAGAAAAAATGCAGAAATTATTAGGTTTGGAGGAGTCAAGGAAGGATACAATGACATTAAAAGTATTTATCCAGAATGCACTGCATTATAATCCAAAGGTATGGAAGGACAGGAATCAATCTACCATAAACAACAGTTTCAGAAAATCTGACTTCTTTCAAAACCCATGAGGAAGAAGTGAAAGCATGGGAGAAATCAAAAATGGATTATGAAGTTAAAGATTCCTCTATTTAGACGATGAACTTGCAATTGTGCAAACAGTGCCAGTAGAAAGTTTGATCAATTTCAGTTCTAGAAGAAAATGACAGTGATACTAATGTTCCTACTTGTGTAGAGGTAGTGTCTGCAATAAATACTAAAAAAAATATATTTCTGCAGCTGGTGGTGATGTTAAGAGTTTTGACCATGTGTATGAACTTGTGAAAAGCAAGTTGAAAAAATTTACCTAAAGAAGGCAAAACAGTCATCCATAATACTTTTTCAGAAAAAGCAGAATCTTTGTATTTTTATGTAATATATATTATTTAACATTTAAATATTTAATTAATATGGGTTGTAAATTTTGTATTTTATTACATGTGCAGAATGGTCTTCCCTCTCTTTACACTATTTTTTTGTGGTTCCTAGAAAAATATAATTGAGGGGTTCTATTGCATTAATTTTTTCATTGTTATGAAAAATAAATGATGTTGAAAATAACCAGAAAATGTGAATGATTATAGTGGGTAGCATCAAAAAAATTCTTGGGAACATGATTTTAACTTTTAAAAATAAAATTAAAGTGACTGATGAAATTTTTTTAAGCATAAAAAATTACTTCAATTGAAAAGATTGTAGATTTGCATTTTTGTTCGAAATAGTATTAAACTAAAGAAAATATGGTTTTGAAATGTACTTGTTGTATAAAAGCTAGTCATAAATTAAAAAAGATAAAACTTAACTAAGAAAAACTTTTGAGATATATATTTGAAAATACGAATTTAAGGTACCGTATTTTCTTGCATATAATCTGTGAACTATTAAAAATAATATATTAATAATTAACATTTTAAGAACTATTAAAAAGTATTATACACCACCAATGATAATCTGATAAAAAATAACATTCTCCATCAGAAAAGTTTTAAAAAAAATTATGTTTCAGCAATATATATATATATATATATATATATATAAACATCTAATTTATATTCAAGTATATTTCACTTTGGTTATAAGCATCTGCTTTGCTTAATACTGGTAAGTGTTGTCAAAGTCACCATTTACACCAAAAAGAACATACAAATCAACAATTAAAATTTTTGATAAGATGCAAATGAGCCAAAATGAGTTTTTGCTGCTAAAAAAATAACTTTGAATAATTTTCTTTACTTTTAAGTACTATTGATTGTAAAATATGCAATAATTCTGAGAATATAAACTTTTATTAATTTTAGCCATTTGCTAAATCCAAACTTAGATCTCTTTGTAATCTCTAAGACAGGTTGTTTACTTTAAATTGTTTAAATACTTTTGAAGTTATTAAACATGTGTAATTATCCAGATTTAGCACCACTATACAATTGTATTTTTATGGATTACCTATCTGTTAAAAGAAAATAGACAGTTGAGTAAAAACTCCTTTCCTGTGCAAGATGGAAGCACCTTACAGAAATCTTGTTGTTTTAATGTCCTTCTAACAATCTCATTTCACTTTTTGATGAGCCCCTTGTAATTTTTAGTAGTTAAGTGTAATTAATTGAGTTAAGTCTTATATTTTGCTAGTTTTTATTGTGCATCAAAATGTTAAAACAAAAAGTTTGTTTGCTCTGTTCATGAAAGATGGATAGTCTATATTGAAGACGAATATGGGGTGTCCGTATAAACTATACACACAGCTTATAAAAAGAAAAAGGAAAATTTTTTCAATTTTATGAATTACATGTATAATTTATACATGTTACTTTTTAATATTTGATTGAATATTACCTAAACATATACTAAAAATGTAAAAAATTACTTTCTGCGGAATCTATTTTGTTTAAATGAATCACATTTTTTGTGTCAATAATTATATATTATATAAACCATTTAATACTCCCTTAAAAAACATTAATTATCATTTTTGTTACATAATTATAAATTTGATTTAAAATTAAAAAAAAGCTTTTTTTTACAAAAAAATTCAAAAGTTTAAAATTATGAGGAATATTGCCCATGTAACATGGATCCTACTTAATACAATATTTGTAGAAATATGTCACATAAATAACATGCATTTATAATATTTTAACACTTAGTAATATAAACTTTTCTTACTTGTTGCAAATTTTGGATCAACTAATGAACCATCATCATTTTTTATTTGCACTCTAACACGACCTCTAAATATGACATTATCTTTATTTTGTTCTCTTGTATAGAGTTTGTTCTAAAATAAGATAATTTAATGAACTATGTTAAAAATCATTCAATTACATAGATATTTTAATATAAGTTATATTTTGCAGTTATGTGTAACAAATAAACAACATTTTTACAATTCTCAAAAGTCATTTCAATAATAACAAAGTCTGTAAGTTCATATAAATAATGCCAACATTTAATTTAAAAAAAATCTACAAATAAAAAAATACATATAAGCATGTTAAATTTATATTCAACCAGACCAGTAATAATATTCTAGCATTAAAAAAATCTCATGTTAATTTAGATTTAAAATGACTTTATTCTACATTAAGACAACATGGGTATAATAGATATGTAGAACATTATTACCTCAACACCAATCTTCAAAGAGGCTGCATCTAAAACATCTCTAATTTCTTGACAAGTTGGGTTTTCAACACACTAAAAAATAAACATAGCTATTATAATTATTCATTTTAATCAAAAACAATATTAAAATATCACATTTCAATATTTTATTAATAACCAAATTAGATATTCAATTTGCACTTACAAATTTTGAAAGTAACAAGGAAATGAGAACAATAATACAATATGTAGATGAGAATTGGGAAAACTGGCTAAAGACTGGGTGTTAATGTAAGGGATAAATTGAGGTAAACTGGCTTACCATGTTATAATGTGCTTGTATGATATAATATGGTTGTGTACATGCACAAAATTTGTATTTATTTGATTACAGCCTAAGCTTTTGAAGTGGATAAATTAATGTTTGTGATTTGAAAATTTTTAAAGATTAGTAGTGATTTTTTTATTTTTAAAGTTATAGAATAAACTTACTTTCATATTGTTTACATTATTTTGAATTATTATTTCGTCATGGAGTATATATAACTACATAATTATTCTGAGGACTCAGTGACATAATTTTTGAAAGCCATAAAATCTATTTCCTGATGATAGGCGAGTTTTATTTTATGTTATTTGTAAATTATTGTCTATAAATTTATATATTTAGATTTATTTAGTATGGTAACATTAATTTATTTGAAAGTCTAGCTTCTGTAAAAATGTTTGATTACGTTATAGGTTTATTTTTTATTTCTCAGTTTAAATCAGGCTTAGATTACATAAGGGTTTTTTTTTTTTTTTTTTTTTTTTTATTTTTTTATTTTTTTATTTTTAAAGGTGGGTGCCATTAATTGATTAGTTAAAATTTGAGTTTTCATAAAAATGCATTTTATTTATGTTATAGATTTAGCTTTATTGCCCGATTCAATGCAGCCCTAGATTATGATACATTTTTTAAGGTAGGCACCACACCTTAAAAAAAATGTATCATAAATTAATAATAAATGCTTGGTTAGTTAAAATTTGAGTAATATAAAAATACATTTTATTTACATTATATAGTTAGCGTTATTGCCTGGGTCAATGCAGTGCTAGATTGTGTACACTGAAATTTTTTTAAGGTGGGTGCCACAGCACGATTAATTAAAATTAGAGTTTTTATAAAAATTCCTTTTTTATATATAGATTTATCTTTATATAAAAAAGGTTTATTATAGATTTACATTATAGATTTATCTTTATTGCGTGCTTGCCACCCATTGCAAAATTATTAGTTTATATTTGTTTTTTATGATGTAATCTTTGTGAAATTAGTTTCTAGTTATTGGCATTTTAATACTTCTGAATAATTATAACGAAATATTTGAGATTCTGATCCTCAAACTTAAAATAGCGCTTCATTAATATTTGTTAACTGGATAGTGCATGTTGCGATTTTATTTAAGCAGATAACTGTGCAGTGTTTGGTGCGGAAATTGAAAATCACACCAAGCCCGCACAGTTACACTATTACAGGAAAATCAATTTCCTAAATGTAATTAAAAAATTATTTATGAAATGAATAATATATTGAATATGCATAATGCATGCTATTATGTACTATAAAGACTAATATATTAATAAAAAATTATTAAAAAAAATGATATAATCAATTACTTTTATAA
Source organism: Latrodectus geometricus (assembly GCA_026290005.1). Classification (NCBI taxonomy): domain Eukaryota; kingdom Metazoa; phylum Arthropoda; class Arachnida; order Araneae; family Theridiidae; genus Latrodectus; species Latrodectus geometricus. The sequence continues at coordinate 152,244 of JAPDSC010003936.1, read as the reverse complement.
AAACCAAATAGCTAAAACTACTGAAAAATTTTTATAGCATTCATTTCCAGTTACATTATTATGGTTTTGAACAAAATTATTAATAAGCAGTTTTTTTTTTTAAATTTTCTTAATAATATAAAAGAATTCTCTGTTATAAATACTGATTTCAACACTTAATGTTTACTTTTTAGTATTTAAAAGTTGATAATTAGGTTAGGTTTGCCACTATAATAACATTTACTACACAGGAGAGGGTAATTTCTCAAGAAGTGGATTCTATACCACTACAAACATTCACACTTGATGTGTAAATTGAATTTATAAACTAAAGACTAAAGCATGAACTATTTAATTAAACAAATTTAAAGTTTAATAATAATATAATTGCCTTCTTACAATTGACAATAAACCTAAATATGTGTCAAATTTCACACAAAACTCAATGATATAAACAGCAATTTCAATAAAATGTCATAAAGAAGTACTTAACATAATAATTACTTGCAGAAGAAGGTATGGATATTTATAAATCGAATTAAAAATACACAAATTCAATTTAAAAATATCCATACTTTCTACTTCCTACACACTAATACTAGAATTCAAAATTTTCAATTTGACACACTTTCAAACTTCACAATATTTTTCAAAATAAAGTATAATTTTTAATACTTAAATCTCAGTTAGACACTTACAAAATGAAACAACTTTAAACATTTAAATTTTAATTATAAATGAACAATGTATTAAAGGCTACTCAAAGTGCAAACAAATATCAGGCTATGTCATAAAATTGCAATGCATTCCGATGCAGTCAGTAAACCAATTTGGTACATTAATTGCAGAACAGGCCCCTAAGATTTAGCATTTCAATCTATCAAAGTTGACATTTTTTTTTTATTTAATTTGCAGTGCAAAACATTTTTTATTTAAATACCAAAAAAATAAATTCTAATACACTTCAAGCACTTTTTTAAAATTTGATTAGTTTTAGTAATTGCTAGTGCGCATAATTCCTTACATGCATTGAGTTATAGTACAGTAGAAGTCCATTAATCCGGCATCCAACAGTCCGGAATGCCCGATAGTCCGGCATCGCTCCGAAAAATTGTAAAAATTTTGGTTTTCTCCCAAAGTATGTCTGTAAAGCAAATAAAAACGCTCGAGAGCTATTCGGAAGTTTTCTGGGTGGTTCGAGATCATCCGGAAGCGCTCGGTATTGTTCGGAAACAATTAGCACCCGGCTAGTCAATAGTAAACGTAACTTTTGAAACTGTTTATAAAAAAAGTGATTTTCGTTCTAACTGTACACAGGGTGACTATGTTTTCAAAACTTAAGCCTAAATAAAGAGACTCAGATGCCGAAACGGAAGAAAAGGAAAAATCAGCTGGGCAGAAGCTGCAGCATCACTAAATAAGTTTATCTCTTTTACTGAGGCTAGTACAGTGCTTCAGAAATTATTGATTTCCATATTATTAGAAATAAATTTTATACTAAACGCCAAATGTCAGGAAAACAAAAAGACATTCGTGACTTTTTTAAATCTAAGTGAAATATGTTTTACAGTACGTGTACATACATTATATGAAATGTAAAATAAACTTTGTTGTATGTATTTGCATACTGTATTTGTAGTTTAATTATTAATCTATTGTTCTTATAATTACCGTCCGATAAACCGGAATTTTCGGTAGTCCGGCACCGAGCCGATCCCGAACGTGCCGGATTATCGGACTTCTACTGTATTATGTTTTTGTTGGATTTAAATGTTGCACTTATTTTATGCAATTTATTATTAAACAGTTTTTTTTATAAATGTGAACAATTTTTTCAACCAAGAAAAATTATGACACCAAACAAGAAATTTTTTGCCAACAATGAATTATGTACCAAATACATGGTTTTTAAATATTTGTTTTCTTAAAGGGGAGAAAAACATTTTTAATAGTTATTTTTATGTTTATATTACAAAATAATAACAATTTAGGACCTACATATTATTGAACAGAAATGCAAATAATTTCAAAGTTATGGAATTCTGGCATCTAAAATACACTTGCAAACAATATGAAACTTTATTCAAAGTCAAACAGTGGCATTTAAAAAATAAAAATTGGGACAAGGCGATATCTCTTCAAAAGCTGAAAGCATATTAAAATTTTTCAAATGGTTAGAAAGTTCTAACATGCTATCAGCTTCAATTTTTCTTTGATTCATTGACTGCAACCAGATTTATTTACTGTAAGTACAAAGGGTTAACTATTGAATGGAAAAATGAATACTCTGTTTTTATTTGAACATTTGTATCCTCATTAAAAGAAAATTGGTATAGGATTTAGGATTCATAATATATATTTTTACAATTCACTTATAAATTTCCCAGATTTTATATGAAAATCTGTATTTTCTAATAATTTGAATTTTTCCTTTCTATATATCACTTGAGATGTAGAATGGTTAATAATTTCATTATATTACTATCTAAGATAGTAATATAAAATCTAAGCAGGGTTAAAATGTATTCTCAAAAATCAAACACTAATGCAATTCCTGTGTGTGTGAAAAACTGCTAGAAATTCCTAAATTTTTCTAGTAACGGGCAATATTCATTTCTTAAATGAATATCATTTTATTTATAATTTTTGTTAATATATCATAACTGCAATCATCATATTTTACTTTATTTTAAACCATCATCAAAGAAATCTTTTTAAAACTTTAATTTGACTAAAATAAGATTTAAAATTTTAAAAGAATTAAGTAGGTCTTTAGTAGTAATGATATTGATTTCATTTAATTATTCAAAAATTTTTACTAATGTAATTAACAAAGAGCATTTTAAGATTTAAAAAATTGTGTGTATAGTTTTTTATATTAATTCATAATAAACTTAAACCATGCTTAAAAGCTGAATAAAAACAAACTACTGAAATAAGAATGCTTAAACAAAACTGTAGCATTAAATATGAAAATTAAATAAATATAATTAATGAGAAAAACTAGATTTTTCTTCAGTTCATTTTGAAATTCTTAACTGTTATTATTCTAGGTTATACATAAATACATACACATTAGCAGTCTAAACCTGTGAATTTTCACAAGCTATAATTTCCAGTAAAATGCAATCTGGAAAAATAACAATATTTACTAAGCTCTGTCTAAAATGCTATTCTGCACCAATGAGATTTTTTGTATAAATCAGAAAAGATCATTTATATCATACATAAATAAACTGGAGAATCGAAATGCAATACATTTGAAAATTTTCTATAGTAAAAAAATTATTAATTGAAGTCATGATTTATTTCAGTTGCATTAGAATGCATCTAATGGATAGCATATTTTTTTAATATGTTTAAATATGATAGTATAGATAACATTCGTCAACATTTAAGTGAAAAAAAATTATAAAGAGCTATTTCATGCCTGTATGATGAAATATTATAAAATATTTCCAACAACTTTAGGGATAACAACCAATTTCTAAAAGTATTTGAGCAGAAAGTGAAAGAGTCTCCAAACCAACAGGTCTATATCAAAATATAAAAATGTTAACGTTAGGATAATTGCTGACGTATTTATGAAATATTCTTCATATTATGTACCATCTTACTTTCTTGATTTTGATTATTTATAGCTCCATTATATTAAAAAACACTTATGTAATTATGCATGAAATTTTTTTGAAAGAGCCAATTATAATAAAATTACTTTGTATAATTACGTATAACATTTATTAAGCTATTCGATAGAATGTAATAGTTTCTTTAATGGAAAATTAAAATGACACTTTTTGAAATTTTGAAGATTGAAAATTAATAATAATTTTCATGGTACGTTGAAATTATTGTTAAGCGCGATATTCTGCTGTAATGTTTACACATTTGGAAATCTGAAGATAAAAATTACCTTTTCTTTCTTTAGTCTCCTACCTTCGGAGCTAGTTTTTTTGCTGTTAATATAAGCAGGATATATACAAATCCATCTGAAAATACAATTCAAAGAATGAATGTATTTAAAATAAGCACAAAATTAAATTTTAATGAATAAGTAACAATAATGTACCTTTCTCTATCAGAATAATTTTTTTCAGAATAATGTACCATAATTACTCAAAATATGAATCTGAAACCCAAAATAAAAAGAAATCATTAGTCTATTCCAAATCACAAGTAACTGGAAGAAAGCAAAGTTAAGTTAGTATTGTTTTGTTGCCAGTTGCCATCGTGTACAATATGTTATTGTTGCCATTAATGTTTATGTTGAAAATTCATAAACGTGAGTATTCAGAAATTCAAAAAATTTTAATCTGTGAAATAAAGAAATATTAACTATACAATTTTGTAATTTTATTTTTTTGGATTATACATTTTTATGTAGATAAAAAGAGCTTTTTCTTTATCCTTATGTTATATACTCTTACTTCAACTTAGAAATGAAGAAACTGTCGTCTACTGAAATCCAGTCATGCGTTTTGTTTATTATACGAAGAAAGGAAGTATGCCTAATTATTTTGTGTTCGCATAGTGAAGTACTTCATTTGAGAAGTCGTAATATACATTGAAATGTCCTCATTTCAACAGCCTAATGCCAAGCAAGAACAAAATAGGAAAATTTTAGAAGAACTTCAGCTGAAAAAGAAGTTAATGCTTAAACAACAAACTTCAGGCATCATTAATAGTAATCCACCGTCAGTTGCTCCTACTTTGATGCCTAGTGTAACTCCTGCACCGGGGAGTTCTACAAATCCAACACAAACTACTTCCAGCATAGACTACCAAGGTTTAAATAGAAACCAAAGAACTGCATTGCAACATGCTCATGCAAATTCATTTACAAGTTTTATTCCTCAAGATTCATCATTCGGCAATCTTATTTTACCGGTGATGCCTAGGTTTGATAAATAATTCATTCAGAATAACTCAGTTTTTAAGACATCATAAATTACTTAGTTTTTATTATGTAAATATTTGATTTTCTAACAAACGATTAACTTTGCAAAATGATTTGTGAAGCTCATTTGTAAAAAAAACAAGTTACCATTAGTTATTAAAAAGTAACAGTGTTCTTTTTAACATTTTTATTACATTTTCATTTATGTAATTTCTTTTGAAAAATTCTGTTCATTGTAAATTTAAAAATAAAAACCAATAATACACAGTATTGTGTTAATCAAATGATTTATAATATTAAACTTGGCCACTTAAATGTATAAAACATAAGCATGGTATATTATTCACACATGCAATATTTATATTCAAAATTGTATATATTGTAAAAAAAAAAAAAAAAAAAAAAAA
>JAPDSC010003936.1:125909-146951 GCA_026290005.1 Latrodectus geometricus | reverse complement strand
TGGAAAACCTTATAAATAAATATAAAAGAAATTTTGAAATTTATTCACATTATTATGTTTATTATAAACTTTTTGAGTGATTAATATTTGTATACATAGTAAATAATTATTATTTGCAAAGAAGAATTTCTGTCGACCAATACAAAGTTTGAAAATAGTAAACAATTAAAAGAAATCACATTTGTGTTGTTAATATATATTGTTTTGTTTAATATCTTTCCTTATTGATATATATTCTAATATTCAAATATATTTAATGTGGATTCAAATTCAGGCGGAAATAGCAAATGATTTCTTATTTTCTGTTAATTACAAATTCCACTAGGACAGTTCTTCAAACAATATTTCAGGAATAGTAAATTTCTTATGAAATCAAGTATTTATTAAATTATTTAGTATGAATAGAAGAATAATTCATAAAATGAAACTGGAGAAAATGAACATTCTTTTCACCTTAGAAACATCTTCCCTTTTCTTAGAACTATGAAAAATGTTAGACTTCAAAGAAAATTTATATTGATTGAAAGCTTATTTAACCTTTGGTAAAGGAGTTAAGCAATATATTCTTTATTTATTTATTATTATTATTATTATTATTTTTGCTTCTTATGCAGTTATAAAATATTAACATTTTCTTAAAAAAGCAATTCAACACAGAAAAATTAAAATTTATTTATTGCACAATCATGTATAAAATACTAAAGTACATCATAAAATAATTACACGAATTTCATAAGCAGAAATAAAAAGAAATAATATACAATACTTATTTAGAAAATGAACATAATAATAGCAAGGGCAATTACTACATTGTGCTATTTATAAAACTATTTATAACAAGATGAACTTCTTAAGAAGTTAACATCTTGTTAGAAGTAGTTTTTAATTTTGAATTATCAAAGCTGATTAAAGTATAAATAATCGATAAACAATTTAACAAGTTTTAAAAAATAAATTCATTTATTTTTTACAATGGATGTAATATAATTTTGTATAAATGTTTTTCATATACCTTATCACTGTATTAAAAATAAATTTTATCAGTTTTACATAAAAAGACAACTGGGAGTTAACCATTCAATATAATGAAGTCTAAGTAAAGCATTCATTAAGTTTAATCTTTTAGTCATTTATATTATTATGTATAGCTATGAAAGTAATTCGAAAATTCTCCCAATAAATATTCCAAAAAATTATTTCATATAATTATTTATCTAAATAATTAATATAACTTTAAATTATTATAAAAATGAATTCCTAAAATTTTTAATATCAAATGAATTTTATAGTACAAAAATTATTTTAAGCTAAAAACTATCTTGATAAAATTTTAAATTGGATTAATATTTTTACTTCAAATGATAAAAAATTACTGAAATAAAGTAAATTAGGAATTTTGTAGTACAGTTGAATACAAAAAGGTATTTTATTAAGAAATTGGGTGTAAAAACAATGTTTCTTATTATAGCTTTATATTTTCCAAATGATAGTAGTTTATTACATTAATCTGTAACAATCAACAAATATAAAATTACAATTTTTTGGTAATTTGAGGATAGTATTTAATATTTAAGAAAATACACTTATAGTTTAAACATGCATTAACAAATGTATCAGGTTGTTACGAGTTTTGTCTTCACTTATGTCAACTGAGTAAAACTGTTTAATTTATATTTTTTCAGACGATTTTTAGCATTTGCAAGGAGACTTGCTGTAGAACAGTGTTGTGAGGTTTGTAAAAGCATCGGTATTATTAAATACAAGGTGTCGAAAATAAAATTATTATACTACCAGAGTAGGACAATCATTTATTTCCAGTTCTGTTGCAAAAAGTCAGTAACAGAATGTCACCTAATCATGTGTACAACTTCAGGTACTACTATTGAATTATATAACATTTCTCGAGGTTTGTCACCAAAATTCAAAAACAAGGACTAAGATATTTAAGAAGCAAAGAGCTCTCGTCGGCCTACGAGAACTTGTGGAAGAAAATCGATTCAATTACTCGAGAGTTAGACTTTGATACTATGTTCGTTAATCCAGCTATGCATTGCATAAACGTGACATACAAGTTCAGTTACTAGGTTACTTACTACTCAATTATTACAGTTACAATGAGCTGACTCAAGCAGATAAGGACATGCATGTTCAGGATTTCACTAATCTGCTCAAATATCAACACAGAGACAAAATCTGGACTGGATCATCACTTGTAATGAAAAGTGGATTTACTTCAACACAAGCCGGAAAGGGGATTGATCTGAGCCCGTCAGTAGCATCGCAAAGTGCAGTTTGATTAACAAAAGGATCATGTTTTGTATCTGATGACATTGTCATGGTATTATCAACAAAGTGCATCTGGATAAAGTAAAATATTTTGACAATAAGGTGTACAGAGAAATAGTCTGTGCTGATGATGCTATCAAAACCAAATGAAATGAATTCTGGGGCAAGAAAGTACTGTCTCATTAAGATAATATAAGACTGTGTGTCTGCATTCACCTGCTGTATTCTGTATGGATTTGAATAGCATCTCTTGCATACCCACAATATAACCCCAACATCGCTCCTTCAGATTTCTACCTTTTTTCATACCTGCAAATTCATCTTGCTGATGCTATTTGCAATTCCATACAGGATATTCGCAATGAGTTTGATTAAGCAATCAACCTCATTGTGAATTAGATATGCAGAAACCAGTTTTCTGGCTTTGAAAAACTGCCAAAACATTGGCAGAGAACCATAGATTTGAGTAGAAATTACTCCCCACGCTAAAAATACTGCTTTCAAGTTTTTATTCTAACTTTATTAGGAAATTTTTTGTTGGAAAACGTTTGTTACAATCTGATACATTCAATACTAAATGCAATACAATGAAAGATAATTGCATATGTTCCAGTAATTATTTATTCAATATATATGGTTATAAAATATTATTCATTTATATTTAATGTTCGAAAAGTTACATCAATAATTTTGTTTTAATGTTAGGAAATAACTGTTACAATTATATGAAAATTAAAATGAGTGACAAATCATTGAAAATATTTTTAAGCATAATGAAAAAATTATACATTCATTTTATTAATTGATAAAATATTCAGAAAATGGTTTGCTGTGTTTACATTTTATTCAATTATGACTACTTTATAATTTATATAATTAATAAAGATGTTAAACAATTATATTACTTTCAATAGCGGAAAGTACAGTTAAGTATATATTTTTTTATATTTTGTTGGATAACTATTTTAAACTACATTTATACTTAAAAAAATTGTTACATACATTATATGAAAGGGACATTTACAAAATAAGAGTAATAAATTTTAGTAATTTTGAATATATGTACGAAAAATTACATGATTAAGATATTTTGAATACAATCTCAAAGTTTAAAATAGTTTAACATATATATTTAATTTAAAAGAAAATTCATAATTGATTATTGATTTTATTAGTAATTTCATTCATCAATTATTTTATTGAATAACATATCATTGATAAAAAATTTAAGCAATAATTAATGAAATTTATTAAAAAATAAAATTTTTTATTGAATTTATTTAGAGTTCATATTGTTTTAATTGAAAACTATAAAAACATAATTACAATAGTTAAATTTATTGCAATCATTAATTATCATTTGAATTTCCATGTAATAGAATCATTTGCAAATTACAAAATGCATTTTTACTTTTTATATGAATAAGAGCTTTGTCAATTAATAAAATAATTTATCAATAAATATAAAATGAAATCTACAATAATTTCTTCTATTATTTTTTAAAATAGTAATAAAAAATAATCAAATGCATAAAAGTAAAATGAATTTTCACATTAAAAACTATATAATTTAACGGTTTTAAAAAAACAACTTTTACAATTATAATATATTTCATTACTTTTCATACATATTTTTCTTAGAAAGTTTCTATCTGTAATACTAATACTGTTTGGTAAAATGTTTTATATATTTTAAAAATACTTTAAAAAAATCTATCTCAAGAAATATAAATTTTTAAAATCTCATCCTAATTCATTAAAAGACTGTTCCTTTATTTTTCTGTAGTTAAACAAGACTAGATAACTATTTACAACATAATCAAATTATTTCAAGAGTATTAGAAAAAGTTATTGTTTTTCCCCCCATTTACATTTCTTTTGATTCTTCACTATTTACATAAATTTCTTCTTTCATAATAAGTTGCAAAATTTCATTTACCAAATGCCTTTGATTTAAAGGAAACATATTCATAACATTATTTAGCTCTTCTTCAAGATTAATGTCTTCCTTTTCAAATATTTCCAAGATTTTCTTATAAACTGAAAAAGTATAAATTGTTACAATTCAATATAAAACTAAAAATGTTAAGAAATTGGAGTACTTTACTTTTCAGATAATTATTTATTATCATAATGATGATAAATTTTAGACTTTTTATATTATGAAAAATAATAAAATAAAATGCATAAAAATTTAAACTTTAAGCACATATAAACATTGATACATTTGGAACTGTTTGTTCCACAGCTATAATTGTGTTACAAAAGACTATGGTAGATTTTCTTTGATTCAAAATGATAAGTAAATTTTTCTATCCATATTTAAATAAAAATATATGATTATTTAAAAATATTTACTAATATTTTAGTGGGAAATCATAAAGAGTTTAGTAAAACCTTTACTGAAAACATAAATAAAAAATATTCATTATAATAATTATAAATGTATAAGAGCACAATATAAGAAGCTGTAATAAATACAAATTGGTTTATAATAAAATCAATGAAGAAACAAATTTAAATTGTATTTATATAGTTAAAAATGTTTCTCAAAAAGTATCAAATGACTAAAATTATAGAAATTATGTAACAGCATATAATTTTTATACATTTTTAAATAGCACTCTATTTAGTAAACTGTAATTTACAAATTGATGTGAGTTCATTAAAATATTATTAGTTTAATAGGTGATATTTTGAATAAATGTTTATTATATTCATGAAAGTAAGTTCTTATTTTATACAAAATATAAAAAGCGAAATACTTTGTGAAATTCAATCAATGGACTTAATATGGCATTATATATTTGAAAGAAGCTCAGTGTTATAGTGATAGAGCTTTGTGCTCCCATTTCACAGATCCGAAGTTTGATCCTTGGGCTGGGCAAAGTTAACTCAATATTTTATCCCTTCAGTGAGCAGATAAAACTGAACACTAAGCGTTTTTGGGAACTAAACTTTGGAAGTTTAACATTAGGCTGACCCTTTAACTGGGATACTTCACATATCAGGGCCCTTGGTCATGAAACTGATATGGCACTATAGGCCTTGGTCCTGATAGAGGTTATTATGCAAGTGAGTATTTTTTTATGCATTTAAACAAATTTATATTATGCCTCCTACATTTGGTTAATTGTGCACAGAAAATAAATTGTTGCAATTATTTTACTAGCACACACAAATGATTTCTTTTTCTCTTGCATATCCAAAAAATGATAATCATGGGAAAAATCAGTTGGAAAAGGATAAAAAATTGGATGAAAATACAGGCATTAAAATATCTACTAGTGCTGTTAATGGGAACTTTTGTGGAATAAGAAACTTTTTTATCCTAGCTGTGCTTGCTAAGAAATTAATATGGATTATTACATGTATTTAGAATTCCAACTGTATTATTTGATATCTTTTTTAGAAAGTTTCATTGCAATGAACAAAACAATTTAAATACATCAAGTGATATGCTCCAACAAATCCTAACAGATCTATGCTTGATACTTTTGTCTCTATGATTGTATGGTATAAATGTAATATATAATACAGTGCATAGAAGAACAATTCTGAACATGCTATACAGAAGTTCATATATGAGTTAATTGTTCAAATATGATAAAAAAAATATAAAATATCAATAAATTATTTTTGCATAGATATATTTTGAGTACCATGTTCTGTTCCAGTTTGACATTTAGGTTTCATGAAATTTTTTTATTTATTTTCTTTGTAGCTGACATTTTCATTTTATGGACAATTTTAAATATCTTATACATATATTAAATTAATACACATTCTATTTTGCAAATTTTTTAGGGCAATAAAATAAAGTTCTCACTTTTTATTTTCTCAGAATTAAAATGGAGAAACTGTTGTTCATAAAAATTATTTCTATTGTGATTCTAAACCATATAATGCATATTTTATAGTCTACCACACTGTTCATAGTTTGAATTTACATATTATATCATTATATTTTAATTGACAATATAATAAAATATCCTATTCCAACACACCAGATAAATAATGAAATATTTCCTTACTCATTAAGAATGGTTCTAATCCAATTTGTTTCATGTAGTCTACCACATTGGTCATAGTTTAAGATTACGTATTTAATCATTATATTTTAATTGATAATATGAAGTATACCCTTCCAACACACTGAACAAATAATAAAAAATTTCTTCATCCATTAAGAATGGTTATCCAAGTTTGTTTTATGTAGTCCACCACATTGATCATAGTTTAAAATTACAAAATATTTCCTTACCTGTTAAGAATGATTCTAATCCAAGTTTGTTTTCAAAATCAACACGCATTTGCTCAACGTCGCTGAAAAGATCTACATTTTCTTCTGTAAGCAAAATAAGAAAATAATTATTCAATAATACAATGCATGTTTCAACAAATAATGTTTTTCAAATTAAATAACAAATCTTAACATTTGTTTCAAATTCAACACTTTAATTTGATTTCTTTCCATTTATTAGTTAATTTAAAGAAATTTAAATGGATCAATCGAGAAGCACGATATAAAAGATTAATATGCCTTTATTTAATTGATACTGTAAAACAATTTGTAAAACTTATTTCCGTTTAAAAAAAAAAGCAGTAAATGTGATATTTGTGTATTCTATGATATTCTTCAAAATTCGGTTCCTCAATTACACAATAAAAAATATCAAAAAACAGTTTTTGCTTATCTTTATCATTTTATAACAATTTTAGAATCTTAAAAATAAAATTTATTATCAATAAAATATAATATGCAGTCTGTTTAACATGTCAATTAAGCAGTCAACTTTATTGTTACAGTAACATTAAAATAATGCACTAAAGTGTAACAATGAATTTTAAACATCAACTTGACATCCAAATGGAATGTGAGAAACTATGATAAGCTTTTATAACAGACTCTATTAATAAGAAAGCATTTATAATTTGTGTTACAATTAATATGGAAAAAATTCCAAGATAATGTTTTGCTTGAATAATTAATTCCATTATTACATCAGTTACACTATACTAGGTACATAATTTTAATAACTGCAACATTATTATTTAAGAATACAAAGATAGATCTCATCATTTTTTTTTTTTTTAAAAAAACAGCTTGTTGCACATTTTATTATTTATAATCTACAGAATAATTTATATTAGTAAAAATTAATTTCTTATTTTAATTATGAAAAAATAATTGCTTATAATTATTATTATTTATATTATTTAAAATAGGATAAATACATGAAAATTTATTTGAAAATAAATTAATATATATATATATATATCATGAAATTGAGATTAAAATATTGAATTTCTTAATTAAAAACAAGAAATTTACCTATATTATTTAATTTCATATGAGAAAAATTAAATATATCATATTTATTATTTTGTGAGGAATAAGAACTATACACATATGTCATAAGAATTATATAAGTTTATATTAGAAATTTTTTGAAATATACAATTACAATAAAATTGCAAACATTTTATTTTAGATTATAATTATTTAGGCAAATCAGTTACAATGACAATCATTTGGTGAAGCATATATACTGGCTGATGTCTCCTCTCCTTCTAGATTCTTGTCATTTCAAAATACATGGAATTACCAAATATTATTAAATATCAGACATTTCTTTGGAATGCTAATTGAAAATCAAATATAATTTAAAATACTGTTAATTAAAAACAATACTGAAGTAATCTATAAATGATATTTATTATTTTTATTTATTTTACTCTTAATAGTTATAATAATAATAAAAAAGACAATAATAGAATATGAACTCAAACCCATAAACCATAATATACTAAATTCTTTAAATTTTATGTGTTATCTTATGATTCAAATAATTTTCAAATTGTAAAATGCATTGAAGCTTTAATCGTGTTATGTAAACGGAATTATAAACAGTTTTACAGCCATAAGGAAGGAATTTTTGTAGTCAGATTTGGAATTGAAATACACTTTTTATAAAAATAATAGAAAAACAGAGCCATAATCTTTGAGACAAATCAAAGTTTTATGCATTTAAATTCTATTTGCTAAGAACTATAAATAAAATCTTTTCTTATATACAATATAATTTTTTATTATTTTTTTTTGCCTGTACTATAGTGTTACTTCTTTTAATAATATCTTTGGGTGTAACTAACATCTAGTTTGTCTTGTAATCCCATTACCAGCATATTATATTTTTCATAAAAAGCATAATTTTTTAAGAATTAATATCCTATTCAGTGATTGAACAAAACGAATATTCAAAGCATCCATATACATTTTGTATTATAATCAAAAATGATAAATTTTGTAATAAAATTAAAAAAAAAAGAAACCTACTTATTACATTTTTAACTACGTAAAAATTTAAGTTTCGCTTGGAAAATATACCAAATAAGTTGCATAGCCAAACTTTTAAAAATATTTCCTCAGTAACTTACCAGTGAAGATGTTTCTTCCTCAAAAAATATTTATTTGCATAGTTAATATACCATCTCATTATTTTTCTATCTACAAAGGTAATTTTATTTAAAAAAACAGTACTTAAAATTTAGATAATCAAACATTTAAAAAAATGAATGTTTATTTTGCATAATATTTTTTTAAAATATCCATCAGAGAATTCCTCTAGTGAAGATTCTAACTTCATTTTAAATATACATCAGACCTTTTGCAATAGAATAAAGAATCAATTAAAGTAGCATAATGTGAAATAAATATTTATTTAGAACATACAGCGTTTGAAAAAAAAAATATTGCTTGGGAAATTTATAACATTTTATACAGTAAAACTTACCTATTGAATATGAACTGCATATTGATCTAGAATCTAAACTCTGAGATTGTTGTAACACAAGCTTGAGAGATTGACACATCTGATATAAATCATCATCACTAACATTTTCTTGTGGAATAGAATGACAAGTTTTAAATAATTCCAATGATTCTGATTCTTTCTGTCAATATAATTTAATAATTAAAACAAAATCATGCTAGGCATTGAAAACACTTTTCAAATTAAATGCAAAAATTAAACAACAATATCATTTTAAATATATGACAAGTTTTGAAATAAACAATGATTAAAACAATTAAACCAAGAACATTTGAAATTGAACTAACTTACTTGTTTCTTTTCGGGCAAAGAAATAGTTGATTCAACATCATTGAAAAAGGATGGTATTTTATAATTAGATTCTATATTGAAAGCAGTCAAATCAGGTAAGGAACTATATTTTTGGTTTTTAATGCTCTTATCTGCTATTTTATTTTCTTGAAATGAAAAATCATTTAAAGACAAATCATTCTTTCCTTTTCCATATAAAAGTTTACCAACATTTTCTATTAAATTACACTGTACACCGACTTCAGCTTTAATAGGATCTAAAGAATTATTAAGACTGTTGGAAAATGAATTCACATTTTTCATGTCAGTTGATTCAGATTCTACATTTTCAATATATTTTTCTTCAGAAACAATTTTGCTTTCTTCTTCACATAATGTTGGCAAATGTAACATAGTTTTTGGATTTAAATCACTATGACGTCTTAATAAATAAGTTTTATTTTTAACACCTTCTACTTGTTCTGTATTATCTGTTACATTTGGGAGATGAAAATTACACTCATTTATCAATGAAGTTTTTCTAATATCAACAAATGTTTTTATTTTATCCTCTTCATTAGAATAAGTGTTTGAAATTAAAGGTAACAGAACATCATTTTCTTCTAAAGGCTTATTCACATTATTCAAATTTAAAGAAGTTGTAATTGAGTTCTCAAAATTAGCTTTGAGATTCATATTTTTGTCATAATCTTTCTTTTCCACATTTTTAGTAACAACAAAACTGTCACAAACTGAACTGCATGAAATGACTGTTTCAAAATCTTTGTGATCATTGGTTTCATCATCAGAATTTCTTTTATTAAAATACTCTCCCCTTTTTTCATTGTTTTCATTTGAAACATTAGTTTGATGATTTTGTATAACAATTTGATTTAAATAATCTTTATTATTTACTGTTACATGATTACAAGATGATTCTGTGGGAACTTTAGAGTATTGATCAGAAATAAGAGTATGTAATTTAATATTATTAAAATCCCTTTTTATTTCTCTACCTATATGAGGTGCAGAATGAGGTCTTTTCCAATGCCTAGTATTACTCTTATGCTGTGAAGCAGAATCACTTTCTGGTTCAGTTGATTCTAAAGGCATATTCTTTAAAAAGTCATAGTTACATTTTGACCACTTTGACCGTTGTTTTGGTGTTTGAGGAATACTTTCCACATTTTGAATCATAGGTAAGTTTACATGGCAAACAGTTTCAACAAAATCCTCATTAAAACAATTGGTAACTGGTTTGCTGGTTTCAATGAAAAATGAATCCTGCTCCGAGTCTTGAAAACTAGAAATCTCACTTCCTATTGATGACAAAAAATCTTTGGTAAGTAAACAGGAAAAATTTGATCTGCTAGATTTCTCACAGAGTTCAATGGATGAAAGTTCAACAATTGACTTCTTAGAGTCTGACAAATCTTGAACAAAAGTATTATTTGAATTACTATTTTTAAGTGAAGCATCAATATCAACTAGAATATTTTCACTTGATAGAGAATTACATTTCTTCATATGCTTATTTGAAAGTGATTTAGATTTCATTAAAGCAGCAAGACTTCTAGCATGATTAATAACTTTTAAATCAATTTTTGATTGAGATTTTTCAGAATTGATTTTTTTCAATTGCTTTTGTGTTTTCCTTGCTAAAGATACACCATATTTTGCCGCAGGGTTTGTAAAATTTGTTTTATGACCCTTAGAATAGGAAGCAGATGATTTCCCATTGTTAAAATTTTTTAATCCTTTAAATTCTTCATTTATTTTAGATTCATCAAGAAATTTACTGATTCGATTAAGAATAAATTGTTTTCTCAAAATAGCGTTTACTGATGGGCGAGCATGGGGATTACGATTAAATATTTGAGTCAGTAAATTCTTTAATTCATCACTATACATATCAGGTATTTGAGGTAGTGAACCTTTCACAATTTTTAAAACTAAACTCTTTATGTTCTTAGCTTCAAAAGCATGCTTCAAAGTTGTTAGCTCATATAAAACACAACCCAAAGCCCATATATCTGACTTGTTATTGTATGGTCGATTCTCACATATTTCTGGTGAAAGATAATATGGTGTGCCAATGCAAGTTTGTGCCAATTCTGAAGTATTATTTAATACCCGTGCGATTCCAAAATCTCCTAATTTAGCTATACCAGAATTTGTGAGAAAAATGTTTTGCGTTTTTATATCTCTGTGTAAAATTTTCCTATCATGAACATGCTTCACTGCTAAACATATCTGGACAAACCAGTCAAGGATCTTATCCTCTGAAAAATAAATTCCCTTTTGTGCTTTTATTTTAGAATACAAATCACCTCCATCACAATAATCAGTCACAATATATAGATTATTATTTTCTTCAAATGATTTAAGATAAGTAATGATATTTGGGTGTTTCATTTTTGCTAATACTTCTACCTCTTTTAAAGCAATTATTCTTTCATTTCCACTGAGATTCAATAAAGGGATTTTTTTCACAACATAATACTTTTTTGAGCAACAATCTTCAACAAGATAAGCAGATCCAAAGGAGCCTTCTCCTATGGTTTTGACGATTTCAAAATTATCCATATTTATAAATATTTTAAAATTTAAATGCCATCTGAAAGAAAAAGAATATGTTTATTTACTCACTAATTATTACCATAATTTTATATAATTTACTCATAACTTTTCATAATTTTGGGGGAATTGAGTGGATTAATATAATTAGTATTGAGAATATAAAATACTTTAAACGTAATAGAATATAAAAGACACAATTTGAAATATTTAAAATAAATGTATTTTTCAAATTAAAAATTATAACATTTCAAAAAAATAATTACTATTCTCTTTTTCATACATATATTTATATACGTAATTAAACTATTTTACCAATGTGAAAGCAATTCAGTGAAAACAGCCTCAGAAGACAGTGTCAATAATCTCCCAACCAATATTTCATAAAATTTCACTGTATTTAATTTATAAAATTTTAACACTGACATGAATATAAACAATACCATTTTACATTAAATATGTCTAATTGAAACTAAGCATAAAATGGTTTATTTTGAAAAAAAAGACTCATTACATTGGACATGTATTCCTTGTAAATGAGAACGGTTTGTCTCAATATCTTTTTATCATACTATTATCAATTATTACAATAAATGTTTCTTGCCATCATATTTTAATATTCATTTATTATTTTCAGAGGTCTGAAAAACAAAAAAAGGTAATTTATGGGGTGTAAAAATATTCAATATTTTTAAAAGATAAAGAAAGCATAAAAGAAATTATAGTTGCGAGGAAATGTTGAAGAATATATACATCATCATGAGAATATAAAATGATAAAAATTTAAGCTAATAGTTCTCAGTTAATAACTTAATTATTATTTTTAAGTTAATATATGTAACTATATTACATTATTGTATATTTTCATGTTAACTTAAATTATTTCATTTACTTATACACAAAAATTTAATTAGGATAAGTGTATTTAAATGTTTCAGTATGAAAAAACAGACATAAAAAAGTAGATAAGAATACTTAATTAAATAAAAACACTTAATATAGTCTAATTATTTTCAGTTATATTATATAAATATAATGCATGAAATATTCATCTTTTTCATCAATGCCTTTGTAATTAGCTTGAATAATTTTTACTTCTTCATAATACTTCTTTCCAGTCACATGAAAACTTTTACTACACACAATTGGCATTAAATTAAACAACTCTCACTCTCATAAAAAATTAAAAGTTTATATTTTTTATAAATTAAAATTTAGTCACTCAAATCATTTCTCAAACTAAACTAATTAACTTATGCATTTTTTTTTAAATTTCATCCATTTATTTCATATAACAAATTAGATTTGAATTTATCTGTAAAGTAATACTAATTCTGTCAGTTTATTATATTTTCAAAAATATTTTGATGTTATATTCATTAAATATATTTTCATTTCTAAAATAAAGGAGAAAAGGCTTTAGTATCCTTCTCATAGTTTTATTATTTTTTTGGCAACTGCAACCAACACATATATCTTATTCATGCACAGTTTATGAAACAGCAGGTTAATTTGTAGTATCATCATGCAAGCTTGTCATCTCTTGATTTTGCACATTGTTAGAATGTTCAACAGATAAAAATTAACACAGAAACGATATAGATTTATTGATAATTTAGACATCCATGTTAATGTTATCATGAAATTTGAAACAATAAAAAAGATGGATTTTTTTTTTCAAATGATTCCAAAACAAATATTGTAAAGAATACATTTTATCATAAGTAGAACCTTAAATTATAATATTCATCTTTTTACAAATGTAAAGCAAATTTTTAAAACAATGAATTTTGAATCACAAAGACTTTCAGTAAATTACTTTGGCAAATTTCTGGATTTTTTAAAGGTTTCACACAATTTAACTCTATATCTAGGATTTTCTTGCTTTTTATACTTTTTGTAGAGAAATTTATACTATTTTTTCCTACTGACTTAAGTATCTACTCTTCAATATCTAAGACAATAAACTAATTCTTCATGGAATAATATAATCATGCAATAAAACCATTTCAATAAAATCCTTTTTGTAATTCCTGGAAGGAGGTACTTTTTTGCAACTTGTAAGAATTTTCTATTAATTTAAATTTCACAAAATTTTAAGCTCATAAATTTTTATGAATTTAATAAATTAATGAAATTAAATTGAATAAGAGTAAGTAGAAATTAATAAACAATAAATTACATATTCAATGTAGAATTTCAAGATAGAGTAAATTATTAGTCTTTAAACCATTAGTAAAAATAAATTTTCTTTAATTTTTTTTTTTAATTTGGAATAAATATATTATATTTTAGCTATATCACAGAAATTTTTAACATAAACAGGATACTAATACTATCTACTTTAAATAATAGTTAACACAGCCTCTCTTTGTGTTAGTTTCTTAAATGCTTGAATTTTTATTATTAAATAAATAAATATACTTATTTATTTTCATACTTCCTATTTTTAAAGTGATACCAACATCATTTATGAATTAGCTTGTATTTGAAATTGGTTTATTATCTGTATATTCTTTATAGTTGCCATTATTAAAATCATCATCTTTTTGCCTCATAAGCTCTGCAAGACCTGATTTAAGATGTTGAGAGAACAGGTTTCATTGCTTCTTACTTAATCATTTCATATATCTTGAAAGTTAAAAGAATGGAATACTCATAATTTAGTGAAGTTGAAAATACAGAATTAAATTTTATCAGCTGTTTTTCCATTTTTACTAATTGCTACCATTGGTAACAACTTTTTTTGTTGATTTATTGCTGGATCTGCAAAAACAAAAAGTTATTAATAATATACATGATTAGCTCATTTAGTTAATCTTTGCTGAACTTTATTTTATAGAGATAAATATCTAAGCTTTTAATTTAGAAATAATTAAATTAAATTTCTAGTATTTTATTTTCTACTACGATAAAGACTAATCATAAAATTGTGTAGAATTTTTAATAAGAATAAAGATTCACAATAATCGAATCCTTACAAATGCTTTTGGCATAAAAATGTCCAAACCCATATTAATTTAAGCAAAATAACTTATACTAATATTGTCTAGTGGTCAGCATACCTGACTACGTTTGGGATGGACCTGGGTTCAGGCTCGGCATGGATGTACTTTCTCTGTGTTTCTTGACCTTTATTGAGATGATATGTGAATATGGCCCATCCTATAAATGGGTTTGTAGTGGTGTCATGTGGATAATGCTAATCACCTCCCTGACTTGGTCTTCCAAGTAACGCTAAATGAGTAGCAATTTCTGGCCTTGTTGTGGCGAAAGGTTAAATACCCAGTGAATAGCATTATTTTTTTTAAAAAAACTTATATTGAAATTAATGCAAAATATTTTACACAGTAAAATTCTAATAATTATTCGCCTTCCTTTTTAACATGAAATCCTATAATCTGGTACAGCAGCTGAAAGAATCAAATTTGTAATATACAGAGCTAGAATTGATTTACATACAGAGCTAGAAATGACGATCTTTGAAATGTGCTATGTTGTATTTGATTTGGTGAATTCCTATTTGTGTGGAATTTGATTAGTGTTTTGATGACCTTGAATTTTATATAATTCTTTATTTTTAAATTTTATAAAGTTATTTTAAGGAAATGCTTTTATTCTAAAATTCTGTTTTATATTTTTATCAGAAATTTTATTTTTTCTAGAATTCTGTTCAAAATCTTTTCTTTCGAAACACTTTTTGGAACTTATTTTATAGCTAAATAGCGGAAAACACTTTGATTTATAATATTAAAATTTGAAATTATTTTAAATCCTGAAAATTTGAATTTTAAATTTGAGTTGGCAAAGATTAAATAGTGATAGGCAATAAAATTAAATATCAAAAAAAAAAAAAAAAAAAAAAAAAAAAAAAAAAAAAAACATATCATGTACTTGAATTTTACCTTTTTAACAATAACAAATAGATTATGTGACTTATATCATATTGCTCAACAATTTAATGATATTTTAAATAATCTTTGATGATTAATTTGGTAAAAGTGAACATTACTGCCCCAATAACGATATTTAGTCATTTTTTCCACAAAGTTGACGATGACATAAGTATAAAAATTTGGTTAGTAACTCTAATAGGTGCCAATTGGTTCTTTTTCAATAATAGCAACAATATAAGAAATTGAAGAAAAGATGGCGGTATTTTTAAATTCTAACTCAAATATCATTTAAAAATAGTAATCATATTAAAAATTGATTAATAATTTTTTAAAAATATTTTTAAGAAAATAAAAGGAAATAATGCTACAAGAATTTTGGAAATAAAATGGGGAAAATTGTGTAACAGAATTATAAGAAATCGAATGTGATATTATCTTAATTAAAATTACAATTTATAACATCTGTTTAAAAATACATGAAATAAGGATTTTGAAGACTTGTAAATAAGCTTTTGTAATAAGATATTTGTTAAATAAAATCATTTTAATGAATTAAACAATTTTGGATAAAATTCTACTAGTTATTAGAAAATAAATAAATATCTTTTACTTCAATTTAAATATCACATACCGAAAAAAGATGTGCACATATTACCTTGTCAACTATTTATTCTAAAAAATACATGCCTTTAAAATATCTTTTTCATCAAAAGACTTTAAAAGAGATGACTTAGTGCTGCATAAATTAAAAGTAAACCTTATTTTATCACACAAGAGAAATAAACTTTTCCATTTCATTAACTCCAGCTTAATGAAGGATAATTTCAAGAAAACATTTTTCAGCATTAAATTTAAAATATAAATGACACGAATTGGAACTATAAATCTCGTTAATTAACTCATATGACTGAATTATTGAAAATCAAAATCATAAGACAAGTACATGATTTGTTCCTGATCTGCTTATATGTTTGGAAAACTGCATATGTTTATTTAGTTTTTAGCAATAAAAGTAAAGAAATAAGATGAAAAAGTAAACAAAATAAAAATTGTCATCAAGTTGTGGATAAAATTAAATTGGACACTTTTATGGAATTGGAATACACATGAACATACATAACTATGTAATGTAAGTAATTTTAAACAAATATGTAATAAAAAAATGGTTATAAGATAAATTCTACTGTCAAATGATGCCCTATCTAATAATGAACTGTCTTAATATTAAAATACCTCGCTAACATCAACTTATAATTGGCAATTAATTGGATGAAAATGCACTTTAGGTCCCCTACTCTGCCAACTTGGCGAAAGTGTGGGTTAATTCCCAGTGAACGGTACGATCCGCATACATACAACGGAACGCATATATACAATTATTAATTAATTGTATATAATATTGTATAAAATTATATTATTTCTATAAAATAATATAATTTTATATTATATAATTAAATTAATTGTATATTGTATAATTATATTAATTGTATAAAAATAGCGTACCGTACACTGGGATACAGCCAAAGTGTGCTGTGGGTCCCGTACTTGGCGGGTTTTTAAAAACGCTGTTGCCATGGCGATAATGGAATACGATTTTTAACTAATCAGCAACCAATGAAAATGACCGATTTTTCAAACTGAAACTAATTAACGACCAATGAAAATGCTAAAAGAAAAAAACCAATTAATGAGCATGCCCGAAAAAACGCAAATTATTTACTACGGAGGTTGCCATAAAGAGCTCATTGGGTATAAAAGCGTCCGGTTTACCACGCTTGGTGCATTTATCGCCAAGTTGGCAGAATAGGGGACCTAAAGCGCAGATTATCGATTAATTGCTTTCGGTAAATTAATTTAGTGATGATAAAAATTCTACAAATTTTACCACATTTGACTAGCTTTTTAACTTTAATTTGACGAATGAACAAAACTTAAATTTCACTCAAGCACTAAGCATAAACTGTGAATTAATGCAACAAAAAGTATGACACTACTTTATTCTTATCAACAATGTGAAATTGTATTCTAATAGATCAAAATAATTACAGGAAAATGTCATAGACACTAATGAATAGTTGAATCAGTGCTCGAAAAGTTCAGATTTAAAATGGGTTTGGAATTTGGTTGAACTGGTAGAATTTGCAAGGAATTTGGTTTTATTACATTTAAGGGTACCATTGAGTTGGGCTATTTTTATTGTCATTTGAAACGATGCAATTACATACAAAATTTTTCTATTTTAACAATCATAATTTATACTTTTCATTGATTTCGCATTGCGTTTATCAGTGTTCCTCTCCCTCAAAGAATTTGGGGCACAAAGAAGTCCATTTTTAAAGGGACTTTATATTAAATAAGAATGAAAGAAAAAGTTTATACTTATGCATAACTTACATAATAAATTTAAAATTTTCTGATACATTACTTCGCAATGAGTTTGAATGTTCCTTATTTTTATCGAAAAATAATATTTCGTAAAATAGCTGCTAATAACTGCTTCAATGAAATTGTGGAAATTTTCTCTCTGAGTGTTAAAACAATGCAAACCAAAACAAAATATTCACCATGGTAACAGTAACAGATTAAGAATAGCAAAGTCACAGTTAAAACTTTCAGCTTTAGTTCGAATACGTTTTCTAAATTTTGAATTAAAATAAAAATCTTTATAAGCAGTGTAATTTTGATAGTGATACTGAAAAAACCTATTAAATGTATGTTGGAAATATACTCTAATCTTTTAAAATATTGCATTTTATGTTAAGCCATATTGTGATGCAAACTTGCTTGTAACTGTAATGTTAGAAAATGATGTAAATAAATATGGAATATTGGCGCGAATCGTGAAAGATAACGAATATATGTAATCTCTCCTTATTAGAACCTTACTGTTTTATGCTTATAATATAGTTTTTTTGCAGTTAGGTTCAGCTTCAAAGTTATTGAATTACGAAAAACAATTTCAGAACTAGTGATTGTTAGTACAAATTTTATTATTTTTCTTTTAACCAACAAATGAGCAGTGCCCTTGATTTGGATAATTTTGTATTGAAAAATATTTCTTAATTTTTACAATATTTTTTCCTTTCTTTAATTTAATTTTTAAAAATGTCCTCCGATGAATGGATTGGAAAAAAAGTGTCCGATGTATTTCTTTCGCAAGAGCCTGCCTTTGTTTCAAAACAAGTCCGAAGAATTTCTAAAAATCCATTTGAAAATATATTAAGTGAAGTAGGATACATTATTGGAGAAAAGAGTAATCCTAATGAACTTAATGTTGATCAAGCTGTATTTCTCAAAGACTTGACCAAAATATTATCAAATAAAAATTTATCTGTTATTGAAAATTTTATCAAAGGATTTGAAACTCACTTGGAAGACGAAATTCGTCTGAAATGGAGTCTTATGCCTACTGTGACTGCTGCTACTTGTGAATCAGCGAGAAATGTATCTCAAGATAGTTTAGTTCATTTATTATTAAATATAGAAAAAATTCAGGAAAAAATAATTGAAATCATGCTGGGAAAACTGGTGGAGTTTTCCTACTGTGAAAATACTGCTTTGTACGATCGCAGTGAAAATAAAACGGTTGCATGTCTGATTATTTCTCAATTCCGTTGGCTTAGCAAATTATGTAATAGTGAAGCATTTGCACAGAAACTGCTGGAACTCATTGAAGGTACTCCTATTGATGTGCAAAAAGATATCATTAGACTTTTGCCAGATGTTATAAATGAATTTGACCATCCTAAAGTTGCAAAGTATCTTGGAGAATTACTGTTGAGTAATCAGGAGTTAAATGTTGTAATTTTAGGTACTTTGACAAGTTTAAATATTGAAAATGATTTGCTATCGGAAATTAGGCAGAAAGTGATAGAAACTGTTTCATCTGCTAATATTGAAGACCTTCCAGTTATCGTCAAATTTGTTTTACAAGATTTGACTGTAGCTGAAGCTCCTCAAGTGATAAATGAGTTACAGAGAAAGCTAGATTTCAATTCTACATTTTGTCCTCTTATATCATCAACTCCTATTGATGGTAAAAATAATGAAATATCAAAGAGTATTGAAAGCAGTTTGCTAACCATCATTAAACATTCATTTAAATTTCAAAAGACATTATGTGATGCATGGTTGAAACATCTTGAATTACTTCAAGGAAGTAAAAATCATAAGGCTTTAGATATCTTTGTACTCCTTATATTGATGTCCTTAGAGATTAATGAAAGGAAATTAGAAGCTCTCATAAAAAATAAAATAAAATCTGGAGATTTAAATGAGGACCTTCTTCATGTAACTTTTCGATATCATCATGATGTACTTCAGGAATACGCCAAAGAGCTATTGAAATTAGCAGAATTGTTGCTTACAGCTGCTGAATTAAGTGTATCAGCATTTGCTTGCTCACTATATGTAAACTGTTTTGTATGGTTTAATTCATTTTTCAAGCAGGAGGTAATTGGTAATTTAATTACTCATGTTGGCACTAAATCTGAAAATGAGATAAATACTGCTTTAAATACTCTATTGTCTCTTGTTCGAAGTCACACTCAGAAAATGGTACCTTATAGTCTATTTGTGAAGAATTTGTTGGATCACCTTGATGGATTGACATTAAATCAGATTCGTAAAGTTCATGAAATGTTGAGCATTTTAGCTTATCAAGGAGGTCGAGAAGGTGCCATGCTCTTAGATGATATGCTTATAATTATTAGGAAGCAATTGACGAATAATAATTTAAAATATCGTAAAATGGGTGTTATAGGAGCTTTAATGTCTGCAAAAATTGCTGCTGAAAAAGAAACTGGAGAAATTGAATCTGATATATCAATTAGTTCTGATGCTCTTGAATTGGAAGAATGTAATCAACATTCTGTAAAATTGCTTGAATTGGTTGCCACCACTACTTCAGAATCCAATGAAGCATTTGCTTTGTTCTGTGATGAACTATCTCACATTATGCTGGATAAAAAACTGGGCAAGTCAATTCTTGAATGGGTGGGGGAACATGTTCTTTCCAATTTTGAAGAAACTTATATTATTGATGTAAGACCTGAAGAATATGAAGGAAAGAGTATAAATCCTAAATTTGGTCTGGATGAAGTAAATGAACCAGTTGCTGTTGATTTGTACAACATCGTCAAGTGTGATTTAGTTGGAACTAATTCTAAACTGTCTAA
>JAPDSC010003936.1:111529-125509 GCA_026290005.1 Latrodectus geometricus | reverse complement strand
AAAAAAAGCAAAACTAAAGAAAGTGATGAGCAGACTGAAATGGGAACTAGAGATATTTCATTAAATTCTATGTCCACTGATTCAGAATCTGAAGCAGAAATTGAAAATAGTAAAAGTATTATTGATTCAAAGGTCATGAAGTCTTTGCAGCCATTTTTTCGTGAGCTCGATTTAGATGTTTTTATGCTGTTACAATCTGAGATAACATTTCAGAAACGACCTGATGTCTTTCTAAATGAAAAAGTGAATTCAATTGACTTGCATCCTGATGAACTTAAATTCTTATTAGATGACTTAAGCTCTAAACTTCACTATGTTTTTGATTCATCAACAAGCCCATTAAGAAACCTTCAAAAGCAAGTTGGATTTTCCAACATAGAATTTCATTCTCCTATAAACATTGTAACTTTCTGTATTGAATTGATCCCTTCATTATGCAGTCTGATAGAAGAAATTGTGAAATATTTTAAAACATTGACTGTAAACTCTGATGGAGTAGAAGATTCATTGCTTTTTCATAGCAATGAGTCACAGCGCATTATGGAATGCCTCAATCTGATTTTGAAAGTACTGACTCAAATTATTTCATGCAAGCTACTTAATCTCAATGATAACACTCCACTTCTGAAAAAAGCATTGATGTCATTTGTGCCCAGACTTGCACCATCTCAATATACCTCTCATAAAGAAGTGATAAAACCTCTCATTGAATATATGAGTCTCTTTGCTGGATCAGTGCCTTCTCTAACTAGTGCAGCCAATCTTATTAATTTACTATCTTGCATTTTATATTATGGTGGTGATAGTAATTCTAAAAAGAAAGTGTCAGCCATTGCATTAAAATTTTTAAAGAAGAAATGGTATGACATTGATGCTAAAGTTTCAAAGCCTTCAGAAATCAATGCAAACATTAAAATTATTCTGGAATCTTATTTGAAAAACAGTGAATCAATATCAAAAGCATTGGAATTTTTAGCTGTTGAAGCCATTCCTCAATTATTAAAAGAAGATGAAACAGAGATGCAATTTCACACCTTAAATAAATCATCATTAAGCTGTTATTATAAAATGATGTTTACTAATTTGGCAAACTATGTTAAGTCATACTTTTCTGTTAAGTCCTCTGAAAAGGAACAGATGGATCAATGGTTGGTAATATCTAAAGTTTTTCAAGTGCTAACTAACTTGCTGAAGTGTTTTGGATCTCGTTCAAACATTGGAGCTTGTCTAAAATCTAGCCGGGAAATATTGCAAGTGTTCCTGCGATATGGAATGCCAATGATGGATAAACTATTTGTGAATAATAAAGAAGAAGTCATTTGTTTGATGAAAATAGTTCAAGCTAGTACTAGGTATTTACAGCATGTTTGTGGCCATTCTAAAGTCCTTAAAGATGTTTCTTTGGTAAAACAAGTGCCTTTTGTTAAGAAAAGTTTGGAGGTGTTTGTTTTTAGAGTAAAAGTTATGCTTGCTGTAAACAAATGTGAGGAAGCCTTTTGGTTGGGTAATTTGAAGAACAGAGACATTAAAGGTGATGAAATTCTCTCTCAGAGCATTGAAGAAGTTAATGAAGATTCTGGTTCTGATGTTAATGAACAGAGTAAAAGTGATTCAGAATTATCTAATGTAGAATCTGAACCAGAAAGTCTATAGTTAAGTTTGGTAACAATTGAAATTATTTTATGTTGAAATTTACTATGAAATTATACTGTATGCTTGTCTGTATATTTCTTGTTATATATTTAAGTCATTCTTTTTTACACTTATTAATAATTTAAAATTATAACATAATATTATTAAGATAATTATTTTTTATGAATAAAGTATTAAGTAAAAGTGTGTAAATTCAATTTGAATGAAATCAAGATATGCAGTCAGCGTTAGCCTGTACTTTAGGGTGCCCCCTTGATTCTCGCGAAGTTATTTTATTTGGTTTATTTAGTTAGCTTATATTGTTTTCATTGCAATTTCATTATGTTTTGGCAATCATTCTTGTTTGCACAGTGTTCAGCGCAAACAGGAATGGCACCAACCAAACATTGCCAAGGGGGTATCTTAAAATAAAGTTTTATTGCACTCAATATTAGAGTCCCTAAATAATATAAATGACAAAAAATTAGTAACTGAATTATTAAATCAAATTATGATTAAATTATGTTCATGTATTCACTCTCTTTTTGTGAGCATATTTCCGACATTTATTGTCTTTTGAAAATCAATATTGTATAAAACTCTTTATTTGCATAACACCTTTTGAATTTTACAGTGTAATAGTAATAATACAAATTTATCAAAATATAACTTTAAATAGCTTTTAGAGTGAAATAGATACTATTGTATTTATTAAATTTCCTCCATATTCTTCCATATATTTTTATATGTTTTAAGTGTTGCATCGTATAATAATAGTAATATCAGGACATATATCATCAAATTCAATAGATTGGTAATGATTTTTTTGGCCGCAGAAACTTAAAGTAATTTTGTCATATCATAACAGCAATAAAGTATTCTCTTTGCACATTTGATACTATTTTCAAGTGACATTGACAATTTTTTATACTGAAATTAATGTAGCATTGATTACATGATAACAAAAGCTTTAAAATATATTTAAAACATTTTATTTTTGTGTATTCACTTAACTGTTATTTTATTTTAATATTTGTTTAATTAATTGTTATTTTTAACTTATGATGCATGTATAATTTGCAAATTTTAGCTCACTTTATGGTGATATATTCATCGTCAGGTAATATGTACTTAGAAACTACGATTTAGAATTGGCAATTATATTTAGTGTAAATTTTTAACCTGTAATTTTCTCCCTAAATTCTAATGGTTTCCTTTAGAAAATTGTATTTTTTTAATTTAATATTTAAACACATTACTTTTCCTTTTTTATTAGTGCATAAGTTAAAATGTTATTACTCTAAAATTGATTATTTATTATGAAAAAATTAATTATACAATTTTAAATATAAAGAAATATACAAGCTTAATTAAAACAAACAACTTATGTCAATTTTTTCTTTTGCTACAATAAATGTTGGTTATATTTTTTGGTATGTAATAAATGTTGAATTCACGATGTAAATATGGCCAAAATAATTAGTCTAATATTTACAAATTTCAACTTTTTATAATGAAAAAAATAACAGAATTTGAAATATTCGTTTATTTTTTGTTAAATGCAGCCTTTATTTGAATTAGCATTATTTGAATATTTAACTAATTTATATCCACTGTTTTATTCAAAGTATTTTGTGATGTTTGAATAATTTGCTTATTTATGTAATTGGCCGTTTAATATATAATTAAAGGTTCATGATTATATTCCATAATTTTTAATTATTTATGATGTATTGTTACAATACTATTTCTGAAAAAAGAAAATTAAATCAGGAATGTATTTTTATTTTTGTGCTTAAACAAGCAAATCAAAATAATCTATTTTAATTATTAATTTTTTATTAGATGAAATCCATAATTTAGATTTTTACATATTTAGCTCATTTATTTTATTATAATTCAATTTCAAATTATTACTTCATTAAGCAATATTGATGAAATTTTTATAAGATCTCTTGATTTATACCTAATATCCCATTGATTTATTCCTAGGATCAAATTGAGTGATCTTAAATTTCAGTTGAATGTTTTTTACTGAAATTGCAAAACAAATATAAATTTGTTTAAATTTTTTACCATATAATTATTATTATTATTGTTATTATATATATATATATAATTATTAATATGTATCGTATAATATTTACCTTCTAATTATAATGAATATTAGAATTACCTAGTCACAAATGTACAGATAAATCTTAATTTTAAGAAAATAAAAAAGTTTACTATGAAACATTGTACAAATTTTTACATTACTTAAAATCATCTAAATGAAATTTATGTAAAGATTAATTTCTCAAGTAATGTAAAGATTAGTTACAAAATTTCTCCTTCATTATTAAATACGAAATAAATCCTTGCATTACTTCTAAATCCAGATTATTTACTGCTTTTAAGTAAATTTCAATTATGTGCAATCATTATTTGTCAAACCAGGGTACCTTTGAGAACAATTTCTGAAATTATTTTTATGTGATTGAGATTTGTACTGTAGGCTGGCCTATACAATACAAAGATTTTGTGAAAATTATGATACTGTTTTATTATGTGGTACACATGAATGAAAACATGCTGAAATAAAACTGTGAATTAGCTAATGACAGCAAAACATTTTTAATGATTATATACATTATATATATATATATATATATATATATATATATATATATATATATATATAAAGAATGCTTTTTGCATCCTATGTATTATCATTGAAGAATAATGACGATTTTTTATTTTGAAGATAAAGACATACTGAAAGATAATTACATCACTGTCTTTATGTTGGTTGAAAAAATTATATGTTTTCTTCCATAGACCATATGAATCATCAGCTCAATATAATATAGATATCATTTATATTTTTGTTTTTGATGATAATTATATATTTGTCATCATTGGAAATATAAATGTAAAGTGTCTAGTATTTAAAATTTTCTAAACCTATTATCAAGTTTGTTTTTTCTAAGAGTAATTTTTGATTATAATTATGTAATCAAGAATAATTAATAAATTTGAAATGAATTTTATATTTTCACTTTATCTCTCTTAGTATTTTCAGAAGTCTTAAAAATTAAAATTTATTTCCAAAGGATTAGAAGAAATAGAAATTTTATTTCTTAATAAAACTTAACTCAAATAACAGGTGTAAAAAAATCGATAACGTTTTGTCATGTGTTTGAAATATTGAAATTCACGTAGTCCTGATCAACATAGATATCATTCATTGTTAAAATATATCTTTGGTCCCTTTTGTTAATTTTTATGAATTTCTTAAAAAAAATTTCATTGGAAAATAAAATTCAATACTCTTAAATTTTTAAGTTATTGTAGTAAATTATTGTATACAATCGCTTAAATGACTAAAACAAGAGGCAATTTCGGCCCACATCTTTGTTATTTCTACTTTGTTTAAATTATATTTAAACAAAGTATAAAAGTTTTTTTTCCTCCAAAGGGCTAATGATTTTTTTTTTTTCTTTCTCTATTTTTTATGTCTTACAAAACATAAATCGACGGAAATAGCAATCACAGACAGCTTTCTATTGGTAAATTATTAAAAGCGGAAGTTTTTTGTTAGTTATAGACGAAGATAGGCGCCAACAATGTCTTTTTCGGGAACGTATAGGAAAATAATATTGATTAATTAGATCTCTCTCTCACATGTATCACACAGGCTGCGCATTTTAAGCTACTGCCAATGGCTTTTTCTTTTGGCTGTTTTAATATTATTAGTCGCGTATGAACCACCTCATTGTGAATCCTAATGAAATAATTAAAGAGTATAACGTAGCTTAGTTGGGTTATTTGTAAAGTATTTCAACTTCAAAATGGCTACTAAAAAACATAAAGTTGATTCAGAGTGCCGTGCTTTTAATGATGAATGGACTTGAAAATATTTTTTTTTACAGTTGTAAAATATAAACCAGTGTACCTCATCTGTAATGAAACTGTAGCAGCCTTCAAATAATATAACATTTCATATCTAAGCATAAAAATTCTAATTATGAAGAAATGTCCGAATATGAACAAAAACAAAATGCAAAAAAATATTTGGAAAAATTGAGCCCGACAAAATTTTTTCAAGAAAGTAATCAGTATTCAAGAAGCAACTAGACCAGTGTTTCCCAACCTTTTTTGTGTCATGCCCCATCCAAGCCTTTCTAAAATTTTTATGCCCCCATGTAACATATTCATTAATTTTAATGTGAAAAAATTGTTCTCTTAAGAAACTTTAATGATAGATTTTTAGAAAGAAATCACATTAGGAAATTGTTAACGAAACACAGTAAATTTTAAAAACATAATAAAAAACTAAAGTTCAAATTCGAAATAATTTTAATAAAGATTTTTTTTAATAATAATTTAATATTTTAATTTTGTTAGATCCTTGCACTTAATGCTTGCTGCACAGAGATTTTATGTTAGGTTACAATTTAGTTAGCTTCAGTCTCAATTCTCCTATATTATATCCAGACGATTTTTTTTTTACCAGTAAATCATTTACAGCATTAAATCCACATTCAGCTAAATATGAAGATGAAAATGGTAACAATAGTTTCTTGCACATTTGGTTGAATTTGGATACTTGATTTCTATTTCTTCATAAAGCCATACTATCGCTCTTTTTATATTAATGTTTCTACTGATTACTTCATTAATTCTGCATTTCTTCAAATTCGTTTTGAAATTGCATATTTGATGTATCAAACAAACCCACACTAACATTAGCTACATCATTTATGTTTGAAAATCAATTTGTTTTAAATCAGAAAATTTTTCTCTTAAATCAGTTGATAGAATTTTAAGATGATCGATGATAACAAGTAAAGCGGTATCATAAACTTCACATTTTTGTAGTCAATGAAGTTGTTCAAAGTTTTTGTTGTTTATATATTTCTTACGTAATTCAATATGAGTAAAGAAACCAAATATCTTCGCTTTTGCTTTAGCAAGAGTTTTATTTATTTCATAAAGTTAATTATTTATAATATTTACTTTTTCGATGATATCGGCTAAATAACTCACAAATGCTTTACCATCGATTGTTGACAGATATTTCATTTCAGGTTTGTCTCTTAAAAAATCTGTAAGAGTATAAAACAGTTATGTAAATCAATAAAACAGTTACATATTCAAGCAGTTGCCTTTGGAGAGCCATCTTACTTTAGTGTGAAGTAAAAGTCTCATACGGTATGCATTTTGTTTTTCACTAAATAGCTTAAAGAGACGCTCACATTTGGCATCAACTTTAATAGCATTGATACACTTTTTTATTGGATGTAGTACTTCATTTAGAACAGGTGAAATGTTTTTGGCTGCCAAGTTTTTCCCGTGAATAACACAATGCACAAGAATCATTTCTGAATTCTCATCTTTCATGAATTTTAAGCAGACATTTTTCTTACCCATCATATTAGGAGCACAAGAAGTTATATTTTGCATTGGTATATTATTGACATCAAAGTAGTGTTTAAACTTATTATATATATCTTTGGAGGTAGTGGTACTTAATATTTTATAAAACATTTCTTCAGCAAAATGCCCTTTATCAATACATCTAACGTAAGTTATCAATACTGCACCACTGTCTATCAAAGTTTATTCATCTATTTGCAGAGTGAATTTTCTTCTTTTCAACAAATTGCTTTTCAATATCTTCACTCATTTCGTCTATTCTTCTGCTAACAGTATTGTTACTGTGTGCCATAGCTTTTACAACTTTGTCATCTTTTTCAAGAACCGTTTTAAGAAATGCTGATATTGACGGTTTTATTAAATCCTTTCCCTTAGTGTGTGTGTGTGATTTTTCATCAGTGTTTGAATATGAATTTTCACTTTTTTTTTATTTCCAATGGCAGATTGTAGACAGTTACAGCAAAATGAATAAAAAGAATAGTACAATAACACAAAAAAGATATTGCAACAGAGTCTATTAAGCTAACATGTCTCTAGCTTCCCAATAGTTCTCAGTTAGAGACGTCTTTCGAAGTGCAGGGCAGAGAGGGAAATGCGCTGCGTCCATGACTTCACCAATGTTGCAAAGAGTGCAGAACGGAGAAGGAACGATACCGAATCTATGCAGATGTTTTCGCAGACAGTCGTGCCCGGTGGCGAAGCGAAATTCAGCCACCGTCCTATGTCTTGTCCCAGATAATTGTAGTCTTTTCCTGGACCATAGTTTCTAATGGTCTAACACCAGTCGACAAAAGCATAGCATCTATCGGGGTAATCTTTACTGCCCCAGTAATGATGCGTAGGGATTGATATTGTACTTTTCTCTCACCACAATGAGTGGTTCACAGCAATAAGTCAATAGGGGGCGAATAAACACTTGGTAGGTCTGAAGCAGGGTTTATCCAGTACAACCCCATCTTGCTCCGGTAAGGCGTTTGAGGATACTCAGTCTCTTCAGAGCACGGTTGGAAACGTCCTCTACGTGAGACTTCCAGGTTAGTTTGCGATCAAAAGTTGCACCCAGATATTTAAAATAATTGCGCGTAGCTATTAAGTTGCCTTTAAACATTAATTGAGGTTCCCCGGGTTGATGCATAAGGGAGAAAGTGACGCAGTATGATTAAGATAAATTGACATTCATGTTATTGAAATTACATCAACTCTCCAGAGCATTTAAAGCGGCAGATGCTTTAGTCTCTGTACTTTTCATTGCCTGAACTTTTTAGAGACAGTCCGTATAACTAGATCATCAGCATATAGGAGGCATTTGATCCCAGGGATGTCCCTAATTTTAATAATTAGGTCATTGATATGTGTTAAAA
Organism: Latrodectus geometricus; assembly: GCA_026290005.1. Lineage (NCBI taxonomy): Eukaryota > Metazoa > Arthropoda > Arachnida > Araneae > Theridiidae > Latrodectus > Latrodectus geometricus. The sequence continues at coordinate 117,095 of JAPDSC010003936.1, read as the reverse complement.
AGGGTACAACTACTAACGGCACCTTGTGGGAGGCCCGTCTTAAAAATTTTGAAGTTTGACAGTGCGTTGCCATATCTAACTTTGCAGGAGCGTTGGAACAAAAAGCCTCGTATCCATTTAAAAAGGTTTGACCTGACACCCAGTTCAGATATTTTCTAAAGAAGATTTTCTCGCCATACTTTGTCATAATCAGACTTGAGGTCAATAAAAACTGCCGTCGAGACCTGCCTGTTATCAAGGGCATCTTTAACTGATTGGCTCAAGAGGGCGACATGTTGATATCAGGATCTAAAGATTTTAAAACCAGCCTGCTCTTCAGCCAATAATCTGTTAGATTCTAAGTAGTAGTTGAGTCTTCTCATAACAATTTTTTCCATAGTCTTCCCCATAACGCTGGTCAGTGAGATAGGTCTGTAACTATGGAGATTATTTGGGTCTTTGTCCTTCTTGTGAATTGGTATTATAATAGAAGTTCTCCAGTCAGCTGGGATGTTGCTAGTATTCCAGATTAAATTGAAAAGGTTCCAGGTGGTTTCAAATGCACAAGGGCCTAGGTGGATTAGAAATTCAGGGTGGATGCCATCTGCACCTGGTGAGTTACCGGCCGAAGGGTTCTCAATGCATAGGTTAATTCATCCCTGGTTATAGGTGCGGAAAAAACTGATTCATTATCAGACTTGGACCTTGATTGAAGATGTCCAGTTTTCCGCTTGACAGTAGGTGAGTTTATTTTTGCATGGTTATCTTTGCTACGGGCCTTGGAGAAATGCTGTACGTAAGCTCTTGATACAGCTGAATCCGATGACAACTTTTTCCCTTCAACTGAAAAGGTTTGTTTAGGTGGGCCAGTAGAATCATTTATTAGATTGTTTATGTATTTATACGTTCTTTTACAATCAGTTCGATAGTCTATATTGGAAATAAATTCCTTAAAAGTAGATCGTTTGTGTGTGCTGGCAATTACGGCTTTTCTGAAGGATGAAGATTGCTTTCTCCAGGCCTAAAAATCACAGGGGCGCGAAGTCAACTCCACCTTTCGCCTAAGTCTATCTCGTTTAGCTTTCAATAAGGTCAGTTCACTTGTCCAAAAGTATCTAAATTTCTTTTGTCTATTTCTAAGAATAGACTTTTTAGCATATGCTATAATTGTGTCCCTAATAGTTCTGTAAACTTTGTTGGGATTCAAGGTGAAGTCAATCTTATTAGGGTTAAGGCCTTGGTTTTAATGGTTTAGTGAAGAGTGGCCAGTTAGCTTTCTTAAAATTCCAAGAGACTTTAGAGAATGATAATGGTCTGTGGTCCGCAATAGGTATTTTAAATTCTGCAAGGACCTGTTGTTGTCCCGATCCGGGAACCGTCAAGATTGTACGCTTAGTATAATTGCAAAGGTCAGGAGTGACCATCAATAGATCAGGGTTGGTCCCTCTGTTATTGTAATGTAGATAAGTATGAAGGTCTTTTTTGTTGAAAATTAGTTCAAAAGTAGTTGAGCTCTGTAAATCCTGGATTCTCTTTCCAGCTTCATTAGTATCAGAATAACCCCACATAGGAGAATGAGCATTAAAGTCACATATGAAAATTTAATATCTTGTGAAGTTAATATAAGATAAATCTGGAGAATTATCAGGAGGGCTATAAATAGACAAAATTTTAAAATGAGCTCCACCTTTCCAGACATCTAAGTGAACTACTTCACTTTTGTCATTTTCGGTCCCCATCGCTTTTATGATGCGGAAGTCGGCAGTTAATTCCTTCTTGACAACGACTAGTATGCCACTAGCTATTTGTCTGAACATTGTGAGTACAAAAAGAGAATATCCTTGAAATGGATAAAATTTTTGGCTTTCAACTGATAGGTTAGCCTCCATAATGGTAAAGACATCGATTTCCTTCTCACGCAAAGTCCGCAAAAGATCCATGCAGTGGAACGCTGGTGGCTTGGGATAGACCACCAGCGTTCCACTGCAACAAAGGAGCAGGAGGCATAATGCCAGTTGTAGATTTTTTATCCACAAAGTGTTACCAGGTGCACCACGAGGAGGTAGATCTACATCACACCCCTACTACTTAATCATAGTGGGCCTTTTTGCAGCTATATAATATTGCTTGGCGGAAAGTTACTATAAGACATTAAATAATGTCTTCTTTGATAATAATAATTTAATCATGCCATCAGTGATAATAATAATTTTTGATAATATAGTAGTTTTTTTATTTTCATTGAAGAATGGTCGTAGCCTTAAGCAAGTGGATGCCGGGTGGCAGTTTGCTGAGGTCCCTGGATCTGTCGATCCTCAACTTTCATTGGCTATCAGTTCGGATGAAAAGGAAAACTATAACTTGTACATGATTGGCTTAAATGGGGAATGTGCCCTAATAGGACGGGGCTTATGAGTAAAACTAAGTTATGAAATTAAAGTTAAAAATAATTAATTAATTAAATAAAGATTTAAATATTATTATAAAAATTAAATAGATTTTATTATTCTGCATACACATATACATTAATTGTTTATTTGTTTGTTTTATTATTTATTTATTTATTTATTTTCATATGAAGTACAAAACAGTAAAGAAATATTCTTGATTATAGATAGACATAACAATACATAATTCATATAATTATTTATTTTATTTTATTTATTTAATTTAATTTAATTTTATATTTTATGTCATATAATGCAGAAGTTAAATTAAGTTAAGGTGATTGGTGAGGAAACTTTGGGTTATATCTAAGTAATGAGCGTGGGCGGTATCTATTGTGGGTGCTGAGGTCATTATAGAACGGAAGTTGAGTGATTGATTCATTGTTTGTTTTATTAATGTTTTTATAGAGAATGGTCATAATTTTTGCAAAGATATTTCTTGAAGTAGAGACTGCAAATCAAAAAGTGAGAGGAAGCTTTTCCATCAGTTGTCAGGCTTTTGGCATTTGTTTAATTAAGTCCAACAATTTATAATTTTATATTATTTTACAGTAATGAAATCAATACTTAAAATAACATGCTCTTCTATGGTCTTCCACTCATTAACGGAGGTACAACAATTCAGATTTCATTAATCTGCATAAATTATATCGACATTGTTTTTTGCTAGATAAGAATATTGTTTCCTTCAGAAATCTATTTTGATAGTTTAAAATCGTTGTATTGATGATATTTTTTTTTATTTGAGAAAACAAAATTATCATCCTGTGCACCAAGGAATATCACACAGGGCCCGAAGGTACAACTAATGTACTACATATTATCTTAAAGACAAATCATGAGATGAATATATATATATATATATATACGAGAGAAAAAAAATGAAGTTAAATTACAGAATGGATAAATTTTTTAAAAAGTACAAAAGTCTCTTTCTTCACAAGGTCCGACAAAATTGAGGGGCATCTGTTATTCAAGTATTTGCGAAGCTCGTTGATTTCTTGTGGGACAAATGGGCATTCAATTAGAATGTGAGAAGGATTGTCAATCCCAAAGTTATTGATGATATTGTCATCAATAATTTAGTTGGTGAAGAAAAGGAGCTTGTGCATCGAATCTTTATTATTTTTATAGCAGATTTGTTTGGCAAGTAATTGAAGGAAAACTTATTGCTTTTGTTTCTAATATGAGCGAAACATTGCTTTCGCTTGTAAGTGATTATATAATTAATAAAATTCCTCAAATTTATATTGTAATAAAAATCAGAAATTAAAAGTTATTTTTGTTGATTAAATTCTACTAATTGATAATGTATTGTATTTCCAAATCTTTCTCTGATTTGCAAAACTCTAATTTTTTATTTATGCTCATAAACAGAAGTAGTCAATGGATATTAACGATGAAGTTTTTTCTTTTGTTAAAATGGTTTAATAAAGTAATAATGATTCACATAACTTATATTAAAATTTTTTTAAAAAATACCTAATAACTTATTGTTATTATAACCAGATTTGTTATGATGGGATTTGATGTCAATTCCATCTAATATTTCAGAGTGAATATCAAAATGCTTCATCATATATGTATAGAAGCATAAGTATGCATCCTATTTGAATTACGATGAGCACCTTTTCAAATATAAAATTATAGTGCAATGGAGGAAATCTTGGCTCAGATTTACTGTACGGTCGCTCTTGGAACGATTTTCCAAAGTTGGCAATAAATAACATTTTCTGGCAACCCAAGCAATTCTCGCCAATCACAGATGAGGGATTCCGATCAACGAAAAATGGAATATTCTGTTTATTTTCAGACCTCGTTGTCCATAATGGCGAAATTGGCGAGATTTTTGGCGGTATTTTGAAAAAGTTGCCAAGAGCAATCATGCAGTAAATATTTACCGAAATCTTATTTCTTTTAAAATAAAATAAAAGTTAGAAAAGAGATTTTATTTTACTTCAAAAATTATTTAGAAAAATACGAAATTATTTCAGAATTTTAATTGCGAATATATTTAGAATAAAAAAATCTAAAATACTTAAGTTTTTTTTTTATATAAGAGAAAATTAACGAATTCTGATAACATACAATGCTAATCAACAAACATCAATGGATTGTTGTTCAAATAGTTGTAAATAAAAACATTTATATTTCCTTTTCATCATGTATAAAGTGTTTCAGTTCAATTTATTTCGAATAGAATTGCATGCTAAACTTTTTTATTGATTAGACAACTTTTCTATCATAATATTTGTCTTAATGATGTTTTTATTCATATTTTAATTTTTTTCAGAATATGGGAAGCAATTTATTGCTACTGTTTAAGAAGTTCGTTAACAAGTTTCCTCATTGGGACTACAGCGAGTTCGAATCCTGATCCAAGGACTCTTGCTAAAAGAAAGCCTATGTTCCTTTTAAGTTCCGTAAAGTTAAATGTGTTTTCATAGTTTTTGCTTGGAGAAAAAATTATCAACTACTGTGAGCTATTATTATCAACTCTTGGGGGTTGTGCAAAATAATGAGGTTACTTTTCCAGTTTTCAAATGTATTGTAATAGTCTAATTTTTATTATTATGAAAAAAAAATTAAACTGTTGTAGTATACAAATTAAAATTATTTTAATTTTTGCTATTTGTAATATTATTTAAAAGCTCTCTTTTATTATTTAATAAATTTATAGTTATCAAATAAATTATTTTTCTAATGTAAATGCTGTAAATAAAATGTTTTGGATGGAACATTTTTCCGATAAAACGTGAATAGATTTATACAGTTTTGAAAAATTTGTAGTTGAACCAAAGTTGAAATTATTAGGTCTTCTATGTCTATTTACGATTTTATATAGCTTGAATTAAACTATCAAGAATAAACAAAAATATATAAATTAACTTGCATAACTGTAGTCACTAAACATAATTAGGCGTAGATTAAAGACTATTTCCTTTCTGAAGAGAAATTGTGCAAGAAACGCATAAAAAATTCCTTAAATTAGTTACATACTGAATTTGAATCATTAAGCATTGTTTTGATAACGAAAACACCATATTATTTTGTAATTGAAGATAACGTCCTTCTTTTCATCAAGGGCCAATTTATTGGGTTGTTCGGAAAGTCATTTCGTTTTTTCCACCTGAATCAGT
>JAPDSC010003936.1:78185-101529 GCA_026290005.1 Latrodectus geometricus | reverse complement strand
TTTAAATTACAATGTAAAGTTACAATCATACAATGGATAAGATTATTTCAATTTTTGGGGATGATTAAATTTATGCTTTCTTTTGTAAGAAACATTAAATGCAAATGATTTTCATTTGACAAATATTGAATCTAATCTGCATATGATTATAATATATTATCTATTAGATAATCAGGCTTCAAAATGAAAATAAGGTGAAAAAGAATGTGAGTAGTGATTCTTTGATATGACAGCTAGGTAATAACGCTGTGGAAAATCTAAATTAGGTTTTCCATAAAAAAATCAGTATTTAAATAAAGAAAATAAATTTAAAAGATTCTTTCTTTTTAAAAGAAAGATACATTACAGCTGCAATAATTTCCATAATTTAATCCTAGTCAGGTATTTCCCTAGTTACTTAAATGTTACAGTTATTTGCGAAATTCTAGTAGTATTTTTCAACTGAAGCAACGTATTACACAGAAAGACTAGTTTCTGTTTACAAATATGGAAGAGCATCAAGAATCGAAATAAGACGCAGGAAAAAAGAAAGCGACATTCAAAATGAAATCGTTTGATTTCGCAAACGGCCCATTAAAGACACGACGAAAAAGAAAAGAACAAAAATGCAAAAAAGTATGAATGACCCGTGGTAATACTGTTGATCAGTTTTCCGCGCGCACGTCTTTGCGCAACAGGTTTCCCCTTTGGCTAAGAATGTCCGCTGCTGAGAACTGTTTTTTATTTTCCTCTTCGTAACTTTTCATAATTTGATCGTATTACTTCTTAGAAGATGACTGTTTCTTGAGCTTGGAGTGCCGCGCCGATTTGGAAAAAACTTTCGCTTTCTCTAGCGGTTGTTTCAGATAAAATTAATAAATTTTTTCACAAGTGGTTTCTATAAACTTTTTCGAACTGGGGACCTGTGTGAGTTTCTTGTGTCGTTCGCATTCTGTGTCCCCAGGGGGAGATATATCGTGGGGATACGACGTTCAAAATGGTAAGATATTCTTACATTTGTTCCTTATGTACTATGTATGTGCAGATTTTAATGTATACTTGACTCACATGAATGATTCTTGAACACATTATAGGAACATTTTATTAATTTAAATACTTTAGTTTATCTTTTCCTCAAAAAATATTTAATTTGTAAGCTCTCACATATTGACAAGAGAACAATTCGCATTTTATTTTTAATCTTTATTATTGCCAAAAGTTTTCTTTTTAATTTATAATCATTAGCAAATAATATTCTGTTTCTTTTTAAATGAAAATAATTACAATGTACATTTACTTTATTTTTTTAAGAATATATGTAAAATGACAACTCATTTTCTTAATTCTTCAATAACTCCAGTAAAGTAATTATATCATCATTTCATTTGTAATACAATACTCTGCAATTCAATTTTCATAAAATAATAATTTATTCAGAGTAGACATTCTAAGAATCAAATAAATATGCTTGTCAAATGAATACCATATTTGTTGATTATTAACTGTTTTTAAAGCGATAACTATGTTTGATAATTTATAATGCAAATATGGTAAAATTATTACACATTAGTATGGTTGATAATTGATTGTCAATAAATGATTTACTCCTTGATTGCCTTTCTCTAAAATTTTGAATATAATACTAGACTGTGTGTGTCTGCCTGAGTCACTACTTAAAGAAGGATGTATTTTCAACGGTCTTCTTGATCCAGTGTTGAATTTTGTTGATCCACTACATGTATGTGTTTTCATTTTCTTCCTGATATGTTCCTTGTTTTATTAAGATTTTCTTCAGATAAAACAAGCCTAGGATTTAAACTGTGAGACATGGCCATTCCAGAAATATTTTCTTATTAATGATCGTAATAAAAGTTTGTTGAATAGTTAGTTTTTTTTTATATCCAACAATTTTTAATGTGCGGGAACACATTAGGCCTTATAAAAATTTAATAGGTGGTGCTAAGATATACGATTTAGATGGAATATCGGCAGCATTGTTCTTAAAATATTATTCCAAATATTTGATAATATAGAATACAGGTGATACGTAGTCTATATTAAAGAATCTGTATATGAATAAAAAAAGTAAATCAAAATCCTTCATTCTAAGAAGCTTTGATTTCTGTTAGCAAAATTTAAAACTTCTTGATACCGTACGAGAACATTTCCCTGACCATTTTCGGCAGACACTAGTTGATCTTCCTATAAATTCTTCAAGGACATTCGTTCTGACCTCTGTTAGTTAATTGTGGGCATAAAGTCAGTTACTGGTAGGAAAACCTTCTTCGGAATAGAAGGTCGTAGCTTCGATCCCAGTCACTATTCATCAACAAGAGATAGATATATTCACTTCTTTCTGCATAATAGCAAAACTGAAATGCATAAGAAGTAATGGCCTTATTTTGTTCTCTTAATAATAAAAAAACTAGTTGAAATTATAAGATTTAACAGAAAAACTAATGACTTTTTCAAATAATTGTCCTTTGAAAATATTTATCATTGAATTTCTTTATAAACTATTCCCATATTTAAGTTGTAATTAACAAAATCTGCGTCCAATGTGTATGTTTTAAAATTTCATTCTCTCTTTTCTTATAAATTTACTAGGAGTGAAAATGATTTAAATTTTTAAGCATCGTAACTCAGGCCTTTTCCCATCATCATTCTATTCCAAAAAATAATATATCAAAATTTTATTAAAAAATACAAATCTTATGTTTAATAAGTTACATTAAAAATTATTTAAGTTATTTAAATGTAGTAATTTATGCAATTTCCAAAAATGTTAAATTTAGAAATAACGTTCAGAGTGATTGAAAAAGATCCTTTCCCTTCTCTTAATCAAATTTACCTTTTAAACAATAATTTTCGTCCTAGGAGGACGTTAAAATATCCATAAGCTCAAATGTACTATCACTGGCTGCGGTATGATAGGAGGGTTTAAACTCATTATTCGTCATTGGGAATGTGTTTGTAAAATATTATAATGGAAAATTCTTGGTATTGGTTATTGCAAATATCATCAAAAATACGAAATGATTGCATATGTTTAGTGACTAGAAATAAGCAGCTGGCAACCAGTTTTCTGTACGAGTTTCACAGAAAAAAAATTCCCAGTAATGGGCAACACACATCCTGCATATTTATTTATTCAATCATTATCTAGAGCGTTCATTTGGATGTCATTACGAGATGAATGACACTATTAAATGGGATAGCTCTCTCTAAAACTTAAGAAAAAACCTTTTAATTCCATTTATGCAAAACATTTTCATAACTTTATTAAGATCGAATTTTTACAGCTTTATGATTTCTTTTAACTTTCATAAAGCTTCTTTATTTAGGAAGCATTTATTTTATTTCATTGTGGTAATTAAACAATATGTGGGTAATTAAACAATGTAATATAGTTGGTTACAAATGATTTACTAAGTTTTAACTCCTTATACCTTCAAATACACAATACTCATCCCTTTGAATACTAATTATAAGAGCGTATTTCAATATTTCGCTTACGTCATCACCAGTTTTGTTATTCATCCTGGGCATTATAGCCTGGGTGATCATAGTTTACAAAATGGGAATTAAACAACAAGAAGCATTTTGTGCCTTATATTCTTCAGATAGCACCTAAAATTTTCTGTCCTTACAACTTGCAATTTTTTTCTTTGGGACCTCCTGAAGAAAACAATGTTTTAATGCTTGTTACCGACCACCGCATCGTTGTTGGGCTGGTGAATATTGGTAGGGGTATTTTAGAACTTGTATAAGTCGACCTTTACAACAACATAGATGTTTATTGTTTAAAACGAGGATTTATTAATCGTGTATAAGAATCTTGAAAATACGTGTTTTGTTATAATGTATCATTTTCTATATCTTATGAAGTTATTTATGAAATACATTTATCTAAAACCTGATGAATTATTAGAAATCATCTTACATTATGTACATTTTTGGTTATATTGCTAAATAAAAGGAGTAAAATGTTATATAAAGTAGAGAAATAGTAGACATATTTTCAATAGTTTTTTATTCGGTATCTATAACTAATATTCTACTCTGAAATCATAATGGGAAGAAAATTACTGGATCAAATATTATCCAAACTAGATCGTTCTTAACTGTATCATTTAAATTATTACAAGCGCCATTTACCACCAGTGGTAGTCTGTTAAATAAATTGGCAGTATTGTATTAATTAGAATACAATGTGAAAACAGAAGCTTAAAACGTTTTAATAATTTTTAATATATTTTGCAAGGAATCTTTTCTTTCGTTTTTTTGTTTTTTAAAGCAATTTTAATTACATTCCTTGCCAAAGGCAAAACATGTTACGGTCATACGGTGTAATGTGTCTTTCAGTTCTGTCAAACATTATGTTATCCCCGTAAAGAGTTTTGCTAATGTTATCCCATAACCATTGAGATTTTACCTCTACTTTAAACTCATGATAACTGTCAGGAGTTTAAAGTAGAGGTAATTTATTTTATTAATTAATTTATTTTTCTAATTATTTTTCTAAATTTATTTATTTCTATTAATTAATTTATTAAATATTTTTAACAATATTACTTTTCAACTTTATTTCATTTGATGGTTACGTTTTATAAAGCCATTTTTGTGGTGAGTACACCACCTTATGAATTCTTAAAAACTTTTACAAAGATTAATGAAATTAGTTGTACATCTTTGTCCCCATTTTAAAGTTGAAATTTAGTTATAAGAACCGGTTTATTGGTCATCTTATATTTTTATCATTTTTCCAATCACGCATTGCACATAAAGGCTGTTTTGATTGTAAATTAGAGTTTAAAAAAAATTCTGAGTCGAAACATTCACATTCCAAATATAAATCGAATTTGCGAACTGTTGATCTAAAGGCAAGATTTATTCTATTCTAGTTCTATTCTGACCTTCAATTTAATTTATTTCTATTCTGGCCTTCAATTTAAAATATTTATTTATTTTGAAACCTATATTTTCTAAACATGGTATTTATTATTTTACTTATTTTTTAAATTTGGTTAAACTATCTGCCTTAATGAATTATGAACGATTGTTGTATGGTATACATTTTATGTGCATTTAAAAATAGTAATTTAACATTCTTTTAGCTGAAATAAACAGGCGGAAACGTATCGCGCAATATAATTTCTTTTTCTCTTTATATTAATTTTAATAAATAAATGGAAAAAAACTCGTCTATTTAAATTTCATTTGTATATTATCTCAAATTAATTAACATAAAAATATAATCAGATTCTTATTCTAAATTATATATACTTTTGTAATTAATTTGCGTAATGGTTAAATGCGTTTCTGTAATAAATTTTTATCATATTTATTAATACTTATTTTTGCTAACACAATTTTCCCCATAATTAAAAAGTTATTAATTAAATTACTGCTATCGATGACACTTTATACAATTATATGAATTACGAGAGTTATTGAAATATTTTAATTTGCGTTCATAAAGTTTGAAATATTGTTATTAAGTATTGCTCCAAGTGGTTTAATACTAAATAGATGCACTGAATTACTTAATGTGGAACTTTTCTTACTAGGTGAAGATTATCTTATCTAATAAAATTAGGTAATAATGTTCCAGTAAGAAATGCTATCTGCGAATATTAATACATACGAGCTAATTTTACTGATACGGAAAATATACGAATGTAGAATAATGAAATGTAGAATCATTAAATTTACAGAATATTAAGCAAGATTGGCATTGGATTAAATGAAAGGATTATTATCTACCGAGTCAAAATTACTTCCTTGAATTATTTTTTAATATATTTACTTCTCATTAAATTCTAGATCAAGGGATCTTAACTGGGAATAACTGATGAGGTAAATAAATTTAATCCTAATTAAGAACAATCTTTCTTAATCTTAGAAAGAATCACTAAAAGATGGTGAACCCAAGGTTTGTGATTATATCAATTCAAAGATTATTCAAACTGTTTACTTTCTCTAATAATAATAAGAAAAAATTGTAAAATCAAAGAAGAGACAACTGCACCAGCGACCAAAAATTCAAGAGTTTGAATATTATCTTTTCAACAGTCTTAATTCCCAATATTTGGAAACATCAATACCTGCTTGAAAAACTCTACTAAGAATGCCGGTTTTGCTTGCCGATAAGTTTGTTTTTCTCACTCAGTGGACAAGGGACGCTGGTTGCCATTTTGTATGGCTTAATTCCTGTACTTAAGGCACACATCTCCAATTTATTACTTTTACTACCCAAGGGGTGTATTTGTTTGTCGTAAGGAGTTATAAATTAAAAATATAATTAATTTTAGTTCCCAGGTGCTTAACCACTAACGAGTGTCAAGCACAGGGGACAAGCAGCCTCAGTAAAATCTCCGATACTTCATAGATACAAAAGGAAATCATGTTTTGTAAACAGACGAAAAGTAGTTACTATCTTAGTTAATTAGTACACCTAAAAACAAAATTTCCCAAATCTGGTATCCATTTTATAAATGAATTTATTCCGAGAAATCAATGGCTTAAAAGCGTGGGGAAAAGTTTTTTTTTTTTTTGGTATAGCTGTATCAGGGTAGCATCCTTTTTGCCTAAAAAATGTGGTTGTTCGTTTATATGTAACTAGCAGTGGTCAGAGTTCTATCGAAAAGCAACACGTTTTTGCTGAGATCACAAGAAAATCAGTAGCTTTTGACATATTAAAATGTCATTCGATTATAGAACCTATATTGAAATGATTGGACTGAATGATAGCCATTGATATGGCTATCATTCATATGTTGTGATTTGCATATCTAAATGGTAGTTCACTTTGTTGTTAAGATTGATAAAATATTTCGTGAAAAGCTGGGAATACAAGTAAATGTTTTCACTTTCACTTTGTACTGGTTTTATTCCATTTTTAAAATTTTGGTTTTACAACGGAGATGCTAATCTCACGTTCTCTCTCTCGTTTATTGATCATAACAATAAACGAGAGAGATTTTGTTCAAATTTACATAATCTTGATTAACTGCCATTATAGCATCAATAGACGACATTAGGTGTGACGTCATATTGTTTCCAAACATTTGCTGTTAAGCGTCATTTATCATTGAAACTGCCATAGACTTAGGTGATAGATTTTTAAATTGTTATTTTTGAAATTGATATTCATTATTTAACGATAACGTGTTTGCTAAAACTTTTAACCTTTTGTTTGCTTAACCTTTGATTCTCGCCAAATTGTAGTCACAGTTAATCACCAAGCAGGGCTTATTTCCAATCGTATTCTGGTTGCAACAGAACAATTTATTGTTCTGTGCCAACAAAAATCACCAATAAAATCGATAGCCAAACAAAAATCTCCAAGTTTGTCAAGAAGGCACTCTTAAATACAATATTAAACAAATGTTTACATTGTATTTGTTTGGAAACAGTTGTGGAAATGACGTCACACTAATGTCATCAATAATCAAGTTTACCAGAAAGCCGTTATCTTGTATAGTTGCTGCCTATCTCATCGCATCATTAATTGGTTATATACCTCCATTATTTGGATATGCCCGTTTATACTGGCTTTCTGGCTTTTGAGTATACATCACATTCTGATGTCTTGATGCCATTATTCCTCCTATAATCACCATTAACGATAGCTTTCTTATTTTTGTTTGGATTTTCTACATGTATTTTCGAAAATGGTACAAAATTAAAATTTTACGTCTTAGAATTATCACCATTAAAAGAAATTAAATACCAAAGTGTGAAGTGGAATCTCTAAAAAAGTATATGTTTTTCAATTATTCAATAGAATCCATGAATAATTTTGGACTCAAATTTCAGAGTAATTCAGTAATAGATTGCAATTCAATTACACCAATGATAGTTTTTTTAAAAAAATTAGTGTAATCATGTATTTAAGAACAATTCTTGTCGTAGTCGTTATAAGAACTATCCTCTAATAAAATAAAATTTTTAGAAATTAAATCAAATATGAAAAGTGTGTGCGTGTTTCAAACTTTTTTATTTGAATCGAAATATAATTTTTCAAAATATAGTTTTTTAATTTTTTTTTTCAAAACTTACATTTATTATAATTAGATATTCATTTTTCGATTTGTTTGGTATATTATATTTATCCTCTTATTAAAAGAGATAACAAATTGATGATAATAAATTTCAAATATTGTACTATTTTAACAGTTATTAATGGCCATTTTTTTTACAAAGTTGTCTCCATATTCGATAATAATATTGTCTTGTGTCCTAATATACACGAATTTCCTTATTTCGTAAATGTAGCCAGTATTAGTGAGAAAGATGTAATTAAAATATTTATTTAAGCGGTATAATAATAATTTACAAAGTGTGATTCTATTGGTATGCGACGTTGAATGAAAAACATGTTCAGAAGTATTTCATCACCATGTTACAAAAAGCTCGTTTTGAAATAGAAGCGCGAGTCTTGGATTTCGCAACTGTCCTCTCTGTGGAATGAACATAAATTCAGTAAATATGAGAAATGATCTCTGCAGCTATTTCTCTACGCCCAAATATCCGCTTCCTTTTTGGAGAGACGTGAGAGATTCAATCAAATACGTAACATCTTCCGTTTAGCCTCGCACTCATTACTTTTAAGCAGTTCTAAATGGGAAATACGAGAGAAGAACAGGAAAATACTACTAAAAAATACATTGAACGACATCGTTTTTGAGGTAAGAAATATTTATGCAATGCATTTCCAATATTTTTCATTGAACATTTATTTAACTTCTAAATTTCTCAAATTATAAGAATTAAAATAAATTGACGTAATATTTTAGCGGTGTTCTATTATGAATTGCTTGTTCTTAATGTAGAGAAGAAAATTAATAATTAAACATTCATAAGAAATCTGTAAAAAAATTGTAAATGAGAAATAAACTTAAATAAACTGACCTTCAAATCTTTCTTTTTATCTTTGATTTTTTATTTAATAAATTATGAGTCAATCAGTTTGAAAATAAAATAAATGCGTGAAAGTTTTGCAATATTATGTACATAATTGGCGATATTTTATGTCTGTTTGAAAATTAGTTATTGTCTATAGAGAAATTTCGTAAATGACGAACAAACTGGTTTTCAAATTTTTTGGTCTGCACTGGTTTTTAAATATTTATTTCTTTTCCAATATTTTTGAAAGAAAAGTAAGACAATAAAGTTTTAAAATTAAATAAGCAAGTGATATTTTATTATGTTTCGTAATAAACAAGCAATATTTAATGTGTAGTTAAAATAAATAATTTTAAATTATAAATTATAATTATTAATAAAAATTTCGCAAAAATATATAAATAAATTGTTCACATTGTGGTTTTCAAGCGATTTAAATTTAGGGTGGATTGAGATTTACAAAATATGCTATCCATAACTTTTGAAATACTTTTATCAATTATACTTTTGTATTTATATATTCAACACATATATAATATTTATAGATTTTAATTTAAATGATGGTTCTAAATATAATTATCTTTTACATTAACATCAACCAAAACTTGTTGGTACTCTGTTTATATGTGGCGAAATTTTTGTAAAATTCTCCACATAAACTTTTTAACTGCCTCAATTGTTTTGATATTAAATAAAAACTATTGACGCAAAAAATATTTATATCATGTCTATCATTTTCAGCGATATTTTTACCTAATCATTCATACAGTAGAAGAATTGTACATTATTGATGGTATCGCGTATTGGACAGTCTAACAGCCAATGGTCAAAATTGACCATCGGCTGTTATTCTGTCCATTACGTGCGTTATGATGACCATTAAGATATCTTATTCTGATGAATAGGTACAATATATGAGTTATCTTGACTAATAGGATAATGGTTAAGATTGAATTTGTAAAGATTTGAACAGTCTCTCCATTTCAGCTTTCTGCTAAGAATTTTCATGGATATTGGACAATAGTCACAAGTCAAAATGAGAAAAAATTGCTTGTATTCATCTAGAGAAACATGAGATAGTATAATGCAACACAAAACTTCAATGGGGTTCCAACATGGTAAGGTATTTTTAAAAGAATATACCTGATCAGAGGTATCAACCTCATCACTTGACTATGTTTCGAAATAACGAAGTGGCTGGCTGTATTAAGCAATTTTGTTCCTCTGAAATAGCCGCCTAAAGTATATTTCAGCAATTTTACCTGAGCCAATAAAATTCGATTTCGATTAAGATCTCTATTAATAGAAAACGACTGTCTAATAAACATTCGAAATGTAATAATTACTACAACAATGCAAACTGACGAGAACGCTTTTAATGGATTATTTTCCTTTGTGTGGTTCTCTTTTCTTTACTTTTTTTTCCATCATGTGTTATCAATATTTAATCATATTATTGTGATATTTCGAATGCTTCTAACGAGAATCAATATTTATTTTGTTTCATTTGGTACATTTCAGTCTATGATAATTGTTTTTATTCTCCTGTGTCATGCACAATCTGTTAAACTTAAGAGTTACTTCAGTGATTAGTGTATATGATGTCTCAGAAACCGATGACCTAATTGTAAAAAATAAAAAATTCAGAAAAATCAATGTTTTTTATACATAATTTATTTTTTTATTTCTGGTTTATTAATTTGATTACAAAAATTATGTAAAATCTATTTAGAGCAAGCTTTGTAGCAAGATAAGTATGGGATGTGTAAAAGAAAATTTAAGTATTTATTGGCTTAATGGAACCAGTTCAAACTCTTTTGATTTTATTATTTAAGCAGTTGAAAAAGTTACAAAATTTAAGTAAGATGAACATTAATCTTAAAAAATGCTTTCATTGCTTCCCGTCTTGAGAAAAGTCTATTTTGCGGTTATAAAACAGTAAACACACTTACAAGGTTTATTTTAAATTTATTTCCAACAATTAGTGTCTTTTTTTATATTTTTCGTTTTTATACATATTTTTTTTTTTACTTTTCAACTATTTGAGATAATTTACAGGTATCTTGCTAAGTTTTTAAGTTATTTTCAATTGTTTTCATTAATTTTCACGCTTTCATTACCCCTGAAGACATATGAGTAATTTTTTATTAATTTTTATTATTGATTAAATTTTTGAATTAGAATAAAATAATATATTTTTAGTGTATTCTTTTTCCATTGACATTTTTTTTATATCCTCACAGTGAATATTTTAATTATTTTAAAAAAATATTAGAATTTTAACCGTTATTACAAATTTATTATATACTGTTTATGATAACAAAATAATTTTCATAAGCATTTCAATGTAGGTTTTTATATTTTAAGCAAAGTTTAAGTATTGTAAATTAAAATAAAGCATGTATGTGTAAAACATACTAAAAGTAGGCAATTTTTTAAGCCTGTATTTTGAACAATTCTAATTTGAAAAGTTTATTCATGTTAGTAATTTTCTCTTAATAATTATGAATTCATTTTGAAACACATTCCATTATATTTTCAAAGTTAAGGGTTTTTTCTTTTTTTGTCGAGTGCCGCTGCTCCACTTTTTCAACTGAACCACAGTTGGGTGTGGAGTCTGACTCCCTCAGTACACACATGCCATAGGTAATTTATAAGGCAAGCAACCATTCATACTTCATTCATACAAGGAAAGGACAAAAGCAGGACAGAGAGAAAGAGAAACTACGTCCATGCCCGAACTGGGATTCGAACCCAGACATTCCTATCGGCAGTCAGGCATGCTGACCACTAGATAGAGTAAGCGGCTGTGTTTGTGTTAAAACATTGATAAAATTTGATATTATTCACAGTGGCTTCTAAAACTACTATTTAACGTATTCGGAAACTGTAGAAAAAATAAATGTCTGACAAAGAAAAATATAAAAAGTATTGAGTTAACCATTAAGAATATTTATTGCTCTTAGTTATTAAAGTATTTATGGTAGGATTATTAAAACATATTAAAATTTACAAATATCAAATATATATATATATATATATATATATAATGGGTATTATAACTCATTGGTTTTTAATCAATTCGAATATCGGCACAAATTTTTATACACAGAATGGATTTTCTCGGAAAAATGCTCAAGATTATAGTACCAGATAAAGGCATTAATTGATTGAAGTAACCTTAAAAGTTACTTCAATCAATTAATGCAATTCAATTTTATAAATAAATTTTGAAAAAATGTACAAAATTTCAAATAAAAAATTAACAGATTTTTATATAAAAACATCCTATACTAACTGCCTGACAAAAACTGCGGTTTTCGGATTTGTGTCAGTGTTTCGAACCAAATAGCATTGACTTGTTTCACTCCACTGCAAAAGTTTTTTATGTATTTCTAAAACAAGATTGTGTTGTTCCATTCGGACAGGTTTACCAGATCAGTGTTTTCGACCACTGAGAACAAGATCAAATAAGTGTGACCCGTGTGTCCAATGCAAATTTTCGTCACGCATGGTGAGATGGAAATTAATTCGGCAGTCTTATTATTTAATACTTTTTTTAGCATTCGTTCATGCATTTTTCGATTACACAATTTCTCTTTCAAAATTATGTTATTATGAGTTTATTTCGACTTTAAACTTAATTGCAATTATTTTTAATTGGGGATATTAAGAACTATGTGTATCAAGCTACGGTGGGCTGATAATTTAATTATCTTATTGGTGCTGGAAAAAGATATTTGATCCATGCTTTATTTCCTTAAGAAAATTAAGTAACGCAATATTACGTATTATAGAGAAAAGAATTCTATATATATTATGTATGGATGAGTAATCTTTGTCTTTTATTGTGTTTATTTTTGATGAAACTAACTCAAAATAGTAATTACATGTGTAGAAGGATTATATTAGTTAACAAAATTTACATAACGCACAATCATATTTATTATACAAAAGAATTAATAACTTTTGCCATATTACCACTATATTTATTAAATTAATATAAAATGAAATTCAAAATTTGCACTATCACTATCTAAAAATAACTGTGTTCTGTATACTATGGTGAGTGGGTTAAGACCCACTTTCCTATGTTTCGTAACTTAAAATTACACAAAAAAAGTGAAAGTACCGTTATATTACTTTCCAGATAAAAAAATTACTTCTTATTCCTTGATTATTGAATGTATATTAAACATATATTTTTTATTTCTTGAGTTTTTTTAGTTGTAAATGTTTCGTAAGTATTTTGGAGATCTTTTATAAGCTTCAAGTCTTTTGCCACTGAGAGGATTCGGCGATATTAATCTATCCTAATAATAATAATAATAAAAATAAAAAAACATCAATAAGTTTGTTAGATTTTTTATAGATGAAAATTTATGCTTTAACAACCTACTCAAACAAGTCAGTATGCAATAAAATATTGTTAATGTTTGTTTCAATCACATTCATTGCTAAAACTTTATTAAGATAATTAGGAAGAGACAAAAATAAAATAGTAATGTGGAGAAAACTTTTACATAATTATACAAAATAAACTATTAGATTCTAATTTTAAAGTTACACAAAAGTATGTTAATATTACCTTTATTAATAAATAGATCACACATTCTTGAGTACTTGATGAATATTTATTTTATATTTGTCAATTTTTTAAAGAAAAGTGTATGTCTTCTAATTTTTGTATGTAATTGAAATATGTTTATAACTTTTTAATTTCATTTAAAAATAAATTTCATTTATAAATTTTAAAAATACTCATTATCTTTTAATTGCATTATTTAAGATTTAGTAAAAAATATTACTTAAAATTGGTCGTTTTCTGAAAAATATGCGTGAAACCATTTTTATTTATATAAATTTTGCAAAATATATTGTTTGCAGTTTAAAAAAAGAGCATGGTGCCAGTTTTTGAAAATTTTATTTCCTATTTTTATTTTACATATACTATTTTATTTTCAAACCAGCATTAGTTTTCGTATCTTATGTTTCAAAGTGACAACAAATTCTCATTTTATGAAAAATTTTTCTAATGCCTAAAACAAAGCACAAAATTGATGGGAATGACCATGAAAATACAAATTCAAGAAATCTTTGATATTAAAAAAAATGTACTGACATGAAAATTCGAATGCATGATTGAAATGACGTGAATATTCCACAGTTATTAAAATTTCATCTAAGAAAATTTCTAGTTGAAATTATGGATCTATAGTTTTATTAAGTTGCCTCGAACGTGAATACAGAAAACAGCACATATTGTATTGAAGTGGCACAAATTTTATTAAAGTTCTAAGAAATTTATGACCACTAATTCTAAATTTCAGGATATTAAGGACTGTCGAATACATTGAACTTATAGCAAACATTCCTGTGACAACATTATTTTATGCCAATTAGTATTATCTTGTAGAAAAAAAAACTCGCTTCAAAGTTATATTATACAAGATAATTCAAGTGACAGCATGACAGTTTTTTCGTAGTAATTTTTTTCAAGCCTACATGATTGCCCTTGAAGCGTTGATAGGGTGTAATTGATTTTTCAACATGATTGTTCTTAAGTTTTATTTTTTATTTTTTTGCATTTATCATTGTAAATAATTGTATTTTGTCCACATTCTACCCATAGCTTTCGAAGTCATACTTGACATTAATTGAAGAGTTCATGGATACCGTGCTTTTATTCTGCGTTTAAAAATGGTGAGGTGATAGGATATTCGTCTGAAGATAATTCTTTTCATTTTGAATTGTTTTAGTAGCGGTTTGAGAGAAACTCGACCACAACTTTAAATAATGTTGTGTTGCTTCTTAAGGTATTTTATTGCTATTAGAAAGCTTTTAAAAAATTACTCAGTTACCATCACCATTTATTCATGTAAATGATTAAAACAAGTTTTATTCTTTCTGTAAAATACGCATTTTCCAGATTCATCACTATTGAGCATTTAAGAAAATACATAAAAATTTTCAAATTCTATATTGGCTAATCTAATGATACCGCTTACCATTAAAGATATGTTATATGATATATTATCGAATACCTCAAATAATAGGTTGTGTTTATTATCTTTAGAAAGCAAATTGCAACTTACTTTTACGTTAGATGTAGAGTAACAAACTTTTGGAATGCTTGAAAAATTTTCACCATAAAATTTTTTTTTTATCAGAAATTTTAATTTTTTGTATTGACGCTGCCAACATGCTTGAAGAAATTTTCGCTTGATTCTGACATTTTCCTTTCTTTACTACGAAAACTTACTTTCTAACAATCCACAAGAATTCAGTTAAAAAGTAAGCCACTATCATGAAATTGTGCATGGCTACAATATTTCCGTGAATGAACTGATAAAAATAAATTCAGAGTAAAATAAATACTTTATTAGCTAGTATAAGAATGCAGATTATTAAAGTCCTGAATATTCTTCTGAATGTACATTCAATTGAATGATCACGAACATTCTTCGTCAATCGGAACATTCAAAGTTGAACAAAAAATATTTTATTCTATGATAGCAAAATATCAAAATAAGTTATTCATAAATCCAACGTAGGAGCAATAATGCAAGTTATCATTCAGTCATATTAAATTACTCACCTACTTTCACGATAAGTTCTGTTATAAGTTGCAACTAAAGAACTAAGTTTTTTGCATCCAAAACTCTAGAAATTATTTTATCAACATATTCCGAAATTGCTCTATTGGAATAGGATCTGGCGAATCAACAGGCCAAGAAGGGACATAATATCATTTTAAACATTTTCGTAAGAAAATGAGTTGGAGAAAATTATCTTGCTGATAAATGGTTTATGAATGATTCAATAATAATGGCCTATCCATTGGCTGAAAATTATCATTCACGTATTTTAAATTATCTCTCTCATTTACGTACTTTAAAAATTACTTTTTGCGTTATCAGCACGACTTAAGGAGGATAAGCTTTTTCTGCAGATACCCATACAAGATGTTAGAGCAGTATTCTACTTAAAAACAAATATCCCTATGCTATACTGCAAAGTCTTAACATTACGCTATAAAAGGAGTATTGAATGTTTTGCATACTGGAAAAATTTCTAATGATAATTATCTGAATATGATTCATCAGTAAATCACTTTTTAAATACGAAGTGTTATTTCCTGTGATGTAACGCGAATACAAAAATTTGCTTCAACTTGAAAATAAATTTATTATTACTTTAGTTCCCACATTTTTTCAGTTAATGGCAGAAGGATACTAAACAATAGAAAAATTAAATTGATTCGTAGATTTGTTTTATTAGGTATTTAGAGTACTTTTGAAATTAAATATGCAAACCACAGATAAAATACAAGTTGCCCATGTTATGAAAGACACAGATGACAAATATTGTTATTATGTTTATCAATATTTTATTATTCTCATTACATTATAGTAGTATAACTCATAATTAAATAGGTTGACTATTTTTTCAACTTTATTTTTAACAATTTGATGTGCTTTCTTAGAATTGACTATTTGCTTAGATTTATGTTTTTATTTTTTGAAAATGCTGCTCTTATTTGATGTTTCTTATAATGACGTGAAAAATTTCTATAAATATAAGTTATATAACTTAACATATAGCTCTAGAGTTATATAGAGTTGTTCTTAAAGTCCTTTTCTCATGCTGTAACCTTGAATATGAAAAAGATCTGAGAATTTCTGTAAAAAAATTACTTTTGACGAGAATTAAGTAGATTTCAAATATATATTTATCAAAAAAAGTAATAATAATTAAAATAAAAAAACTGTTATTGTAATTTCTCAACGAAGCAAGACAACAATATACTACGAACAAATGCAACAATCTTTTTGTTTCAAATTTTTCAAGGCCAATGAAAAACTGGTTGGTTTGTCGAAAGAAAAGATGAATTTATAAAGTAAACACCACTTCTCACAACTTATTGAAAATAATCATTACCTTTAATAATTGAAATTAGAATTTTCACATTGCATTGTTCTTAAGATTGTTAGTCATTGAAATAATGGCTGTTTTTATATAAATCTTAATTTGATTGAGTGTTTAAACTAAAATACTCTTTTTGCATCATCATAAGTTTAAAAAATAAATATTTGTGTTTTTAATTAAGCAATAAAAACAATGAAAACATAAAATATATGACAATTTCAGCATTCAAATTCCTATCAATATGATCTAAAAACAAATAATTGCTATGTCTAGTAGTTTCTAAACAGAGAAATTAAATGTTATTAAGGACACAAAAGTAAACTTTAAAGGACTCCAAAAATTGCAATGGCTCATAAAATATATACTTTAAGTGCACTTGAAATGATAGAAAATGTAAAATAAAATAAAATAATGGAAGAACTTTATTATCTTGGATTAACGGAACAGTAGAATTTATCGTGAAACGTTTCTACTTTTCACGATAAATTCTTTTCTCCAGAATTTTGGGAACAAGAATCTTGAATATCAAAATCTGAAATGTTTGTGTTATTTAATGTATTGGTTGTTTTATTCACTTCTTGCTCAAAGATATATTTTTATACAGCTCATTCAACCAGAACCTGCAATTTAAAATAGATTTTGAACCACTACAAACATGCAATTCATGAAAAGACTCAAACTCACGAATTGTTAAATTGATGACCAAAGTATTAACAATTCTGCTCCTTGCTCGGTCAACCCCACCAGTTGTAATAGCCAAAATAAGCAAACCATCATATTACATATTTAAAATAGTGGCATCTTTTAGATCTTTTAGAGAGATTATTTAAAATTTTCTAAGCACTTCTTTATAAATTTATGAAGTCTTGATAAAAAAAAAAAGTTAAAATATGTAATCAAATGTGTCTAAAATGTTTGATTTCAAATTTAAAAATTCAAATAATTCTTAAGTGGATACACATTCTGCATCTTTTATTAAATGTCTTATCTAATTTAACAATTTAAATTACAGCAATTAAAATTCATTCTTTTCTTTAAAATAAATTTTTCTTCTCAAAATTATTTTAACACGATAAAAATGCATTTCTGCGAATTTTGCCAACCCTAAAATATTCTTTGCAAGTTAAGTATGCGTTTCTTTGTCTACATATCTCATACCTTTATGTATACATATCTTATCATGTTTTATTATTGCTTACAAATTTACAAAGGGTTCAATAATCGAGCAGTTTCTCAAAGGTAACTGCTCAATTTCCTTGTGGACTATAAAGGAAGCATTACAAGGAATGATTTTAAGGTAAGAATAATGCTGGATCACGAAATATTCAAGTGTCTTCATCTGTAGTCTTGTGCAAATGAATGGTTTTATACTCCTACAAGTGATACGGAAAAGGGAATATATCGTAGAAATTTTCAATGTAAGAAACTCATTGCGCACAGTATATTCTTTGATAAGTTCGAGTGTTGTCGGAGTATACTATCAGTAACCTATGCAGTCGCTTAGAGTAAGTTACATGAAGACGGAATGCACCCATATAATTAGCAGGAAACTTAAGCATTGCCTTCAAACAGTTATTCTATGCGTGTCAATTTTACCTGCTGGTACCTACAACTGACTTCAATCAATCCCATTTTTCCTTCAAAAGTTTTATTCACTGAGGAAGCTGCCCTTTCTCATTTGGTCATGTTTATCTCTTTATTTATTTGTTGTCAGGATAATCCACATGATTACCAAAAAACATTTTCTGCTAATGTTTGGGCAAACATAGTCCACAAAAACTTCTAGCATTCTATACACTACCAAGTCGTAATCCGTATCTTCTTACAGAATCTTTCTTCGAGAGTCTATACTTGAATGTCTGATTGATGATCCTTTATATGTCCACCCACAAATGTGGTTCCAGTATGTTAGAACTTTAACTCGTTCCAGCAAAAATGTCGGGAATCACGTGTACGCTGGTTGTGGTGAATATTATATTGGATAGGGTGGACTTATTCCTCTGTTAATGCACTCCTTAGATTTAATAGTCAAATCAAAAATACTGTGCATGATACTCTTATAACATCTGAAGAAGATCTGGTTGACAGAATTGTTTGTTGCTGGTGGAATTGAGTGTAGTTGGCCAATTTTTTCTACTTTTGTATACTAATCTATGCACTATCAAACTGTGAATCTTATTTCGCTATTGGTGGTCACTCTTATGAGTAATTGTTGTGAATTATATGATAGATAAATTTTCACCCACTTTTATTTACCATTTACTGTTTTATACATTTTAACTGTGCATTTCTGCACCTAAGTTCCTATACGAAATCTACTAGACGTTGCTGATTAAGTACGCTGATTACTTTGAAATATGCTTCAAAAACACCCTTTATAAGTGGGTAAACAATATTGCTTATTTATTAGGAAACTCATTGTTAAGGTTATAATTCAGTACAGAGATTACTTGAAATAATAAGGAATACTTATTCACTAAAACATGCTTTATTTTTTTATGTTTAAACAGAAAAAAATGCTCTGTAACCAATGGAAGCAAATTAATGTTAAAAACTATGTGAAGATATAATAAAATATAAAATAATTTCGTTTTTAATTCAAGAAAAGGATTTTTTTCTGAATTAAATAGCCTAGATTGTTTCTAAGTAAAGTAATTTACCTAAGAAAAAAATCCTCAAAAAATATTGATAAGATTTGGTTACCATATTCTTATTTTTAACTGACCTATATATATATATATATATATATATATATATATATATATATATATATTTTAAATCACGGAACAAAGATGCTTAAAAAAGGATCAAATAAACGTAAACTATATCATACGAAAGACACCAATTAACTTTTTTTAAAAACGACTTGTTTTGCTTTTTTTTTTTTTTTTTTTTACATTTTTTTTAACAAACATTTTTACATCAACGTATGTTTCAGCCTTTTAATTTTGTAAATTTAATATATTTTAATAATTTAAGGAATTTTTTCTCATTCTGATGTCTGCTAATTTATCTTTTATTGTAGAATTGTGTATTATTGAATTTAACATTCATGTAGAATATTAAAAATTCTTTTTCTATTTTTATCATTATTGCCCATTAATTCACAAAAAATTATTTATTTTAATTTTATGGCCAAATCTTTTTCAAAGTTCAGTTATTTTTTATTTGAAAAAAATCACTCATTTTCAATTTTGATGGCACTTTTATTTTTAAAATTTTATTCTTTTTTAATTGATTAAGATTTTAATTGATTTTTTAATTATTTTTATTTTTTATTTTTATCAATAATTCTAAACATTATATAACTTGTTTGATTAAATTTGATTTTATTTTATCTATTCTATAGCATTCTATGTACTCTATATTTTTCAATGTTGAAAGTACTTAATTTATAAAAATTCTGATTTCCAATCGCAATAAGTGGAATATTATTTGTTTTTATTTGTTTGCAAATTGTTGTTCTATTTCTATTTTCGTTGTTCCAGTGAAAGTGGGGCCAAGTAATTTACTGAAATTTAGCATGTCTAAAAGTTTATTAATTATTAATAATGTAAGGAAACAGTGTTTTAGTATTAATATAAAGCTTATTATATAAGTGTTTCTAATGAAGCAATGCTTTTAAAGAAGAATGACGTGAGAATATTCGGATGGTTACGAATTGAATCGATAATAACGACTAACAAAAAAAATCTGAGGATTTCCTCTCGGAAAAGAATAGAAAAGTCAAAGAAATAAAGATACAATGTAAGCTTATAGTCCTTGGATATACACACCACTAATGCCACGCCTTTTGGAATAGAAACGTATTACGTAACAATTTTAAAGTCATGCGAAGAACACATTGATCAATAACATCAGTTTTCTTAACGACTTGTAATCACACAGTCCATTTTCAGTGGCCGCACAAAAGAAGCTTTGTAACTTCAAAAGCTAAATTTCTTCTTCTATTGGGAGAAGCAAATAAGAGCTACCTTCCGCATCAGAAATCGATACGCCTCTTTCAATAACAAAACATTCATGTCATTATGAAGGAAAGAAACGAATGTTAAAGTCTTTCGAAAGCTACTTGAGAATATGGATTTACAAAATGGTTCAGAAGGGGAAACAGGAGAAGGGTGCTTGAGAGTCCATAACATAAGGGATCGATGAAGGTTTCCTGTTTCTCATGACATCAACGTAATGCTTAATGAGAAAAGCTGCATGGACATATTATAAGACTCTTATTTGTAAGATTTTATTCGTTTCCCTGACGTTATTTCTTTTCTGAAAGATTTAATTTTTCTTTTCTTAAGGACTTGTCCTTGTTATTTATTGTAACCTTTGAAAGTAAGACCATCGTGGTATATTTATATTGTAATACTCAAGAGTAAGGTTTTCTCCTAAGAGAATGGTTTTGGGTTTGATCCCAGCCGTTGTTGAACTACAAAAGATGAGCAGTACGTTTTTGCTTCTTCTTTTTTATTTTTTATTTTTTTATCGGGGTGAATGTTTGTGAACTGTCTTGCTTACTTTCTTGTGCCATATAAATAATGTCTATCATTTATGAAGTATCTTCTCG
Source organism: Latrodectus geometricus (assembly GCA_026290005.1). Lineage (NCBI taxonomy): Eukaryota > Metazoa > Arthropoda > Arachnida > Araneae > Theridiidae > Latrodectus > Latrodectus geometricus. The sequence goes on along the minus strand of JAPDSC010003936.1, from coordinate 80,150 downwards.
AAAATCAAGTCTTAAAATGTCTTGACTTTCGGCAATAATGTCTTGACGTCCAAGACGTGTACAAATTAATGATCTCCTGCATAAATAACAACGTACAACAACGGCTTTCAGTTGCTAGGTTATCAAGTACCAAGTATTGTTAATCAAGTATCAAGTAATGTTAATCTTGAATACTTAGTACCATGGTACCAAGTATTCAAGATTAACATTAAATTATTAATAAACTTTTCTTGTTTTATTGAATTAAATTTCTCATTGCCAACTTCTGCTGACCCAAGCCTCTAATACTCAACCTGTCTTGTAGTTTTGTACAAGATATGCACTAAGCGGCATACCTCGTTGTTTTCTACGTGGTGAGATTGACACCCAACTTGCTCTTTCTCTCTAATCCTCCACATCAACAACGGAATGACATTGCCCCCTACAATAGTTCAACAGGCATAATTTCTTTTAGCATGATGATCTTTGGTTTTGCAAGTATTCAATACGACAACTTTTGGACACAGGAATTCATAGCAGTGCTTGTTGGAAAATCACCAAAATATTTGAGTTAAATAATGTAAAGTGAAATAACAAAATATTTCATTAATAATAGACGTTCAAACATTCTCCTAGTTTGTATATTCTGATTGTCGCGCTACAATAATCTGCCACCTCAACACATTTTTACAAAAAATTAGCATTGCTTACATGTATGAGTTTGTATCTTCCCAGATTGCTTCATTATCACTTCGATAGTAGTGATCTCTGTTGCTGAGAATTACTTAAAGAGAGAAGAATTAGAAAGAAACGTCCAAATTATGATTGTATTTCATTTTTGGCATGCTGTCTAATGTCATAATCTAAGCATCACCAGTTTCTTATGGGAGGAGTTATCCTTAAGTTATCATCCGGGCTAGGCATCCACACCAAAACTTGTAGTTGGCCACAATCTTGTGAGGTATTCAATGGAAACTTATAGTTCTTCGTCAAAGCCCTGATATATATATATATATATATATATATATATATATATATAAGTGTGTGTGATTTCTATATATAAGGAATGTTCCGATTACATTTTTTTCCATTTTTCTCATTAAAGCTGACTATTATGTAAAAATACAATATTTCTTATCAAAAGTATCTCTATAAACGAATATATAGGCATATTTTCTGGAAAATCGTAAAATTAAATTTTTACATTGAATGAATAGAAAAATCTGCTGATTTCATTTATTTTTTTTTCACTGCATTATAATATATATATAGATTTTTTTATTTTATATTGTTATTCCACATTAACTTGTATTGTTATTGTTATTAATTTTTGTGGTACGCTACTTGAATATTAATGTTTTATTCCATGAATAAATATTCATTGATATGAAGTAAATATCATTACATGGAATCAAACGGAAATGTATTATATAAAAAAAATGAAAATTTTCTCCAATTATCAAATCTGAGAAAAGAAAGAAATGATTATAAATACAAAATCACTTGAAGGCAATTGATTGACTTGATAAATGTTTTTTTTTTTTTTTGCTCTATATTTAAACTTATCTCAGTATAAGTAAATTTTGATAAGCAAAAGATGCAGTTGTCAAGTTGAGATATCATAATAATTAATTGTTCTTATTATTTAATATGTTTTTTGTGCGATAAAATTTTGAAATTAGTTCCTATACTTCTCATATTCACACAGAATAAAAGTATTGTATGGCAATGATTAAAAAACTAATTCTGGAATGTTACCAAAAATATTCATAACTAACATAGGATAAATATATTGTTCCACAACTTTATATGCATTTTTATTAAATTCTTGATCATGTATCAAAATATGTGAATATCCCTAAGAAGAATGAGTAACATTTAACCAACAACAGTCAGATGACAATGAAACTTTTCTAAAAACCCCAGAGAAATTCTCTACATTGCAGTGCAATTGAAAATTGCGTGACAACAAAAATTTGCTAAAAC